>JAWNNJ010000527.1:0-600000 GCA_035045125.1 Hypselothyrea guttata
TCTATCGATATTTGACGCGTATCAAATTAACCAGCAAATATTATATTATTAAAAATAAATGTACTGATGTACATACAAACAAATAACTATACTATACATATTATACAATTTTAAGCTAATAAAAGTTAATTAAATAAATAGTTTAATTATATTTATTAATATACAATAAATATCGATTAATTATCGCACGCTTACACCTGTGTGCTGATGTTGCCAGATGTCGCTTTTGTCTGTTTTCGCACATTTGCCATTCACCGCATGGTGCACTTAGCATGCACTTAGCGATGACACGTGAATGTCTCTTGTGTTTGTCGGCTCTTCGCGTTGTTGGGACGCGTTTTTTAGCCGAATATTTTAATTCTCTTGTTTTAGCTTAAATTCGAGTTTCTAAGTTAATTAATTAGGCAAGCGAACGTTATGAGCGATGTGCTAAAGAGTTCCCAGGAGCGTTCGCGCAAGCGACGATTGCTTTTAGCGCAAACGGTAAGAAATATTATTTTTTTTATATACAAATTTTGTAATATTTTTTTTTATTTTATGTTTTAATTTAGCTGGGTTTGTCCAGCGTGGATGAGCTGAAGAAAGTGCTGGGCAATGCTGAGGATGGCAATAATTATGCTGGCATCGGCGGCAGTCGTCAGTTGAGGGACGGCGGGCAGCGGGACGACGAGGACGGCGCCTCCTCATCCAAAATGACGCCGAATGAGATTTATAGGGACTCTTCGACCTTCTTGAAGGGCACACAGTCTTCCAATCCGCACAACGATTACTGCCAACACTTTGTGGACACCGGCCAGAGGCCACAGAATTTCATACGGGACGTCGGCCTCGCCGATCGCTTCGAGGAGTATCCAAAACTCCGGGAACTCATTAAACTGAAGGACAAACTCATTCAGGACACGGCATCGGCGCCCATGTACCTCAAGGCGGATCTGAAAACTCTGGATGTGAAAACCCTGGGCGCCAAGTTCGATGTCATCCTCATCGAACCGCCGCTGGAGGAGTACGCAAGGGCGGCGCCCGCGGTCGCAACCGTCGGAGGAGCTCCGAGGGTCTTTTGGAACTGGGATGAAATTCTGAGTAGGTTTTCCCATAAACATGGGCTATAAATGTATATATCTCTATAGGGAGGAAGGCTGCAGTCGGACGTAACCGACGGTAGGAGATCCTTTACTTTTGTGTGAATTTTCTGTTGCATATCTTTGCTGTTTCGTATCCCTAAACATTGGAGTTATTAACGAAACAATATTTTCTATGAGATTGAGGAAGCGATATTATGTTCATGTTATTCCAATAATATATTAAATACCTCTCTTGCAGATTTGGATATCGGCGAGATTGCCGCGCATCGTTCGTTTGTGTTCCTATGGTGTGGTTCCTCCGAGGGTCTGGATCAGGGTCGCAATTGCCTGAAGAAGTGGGGCTTCCGGCGCTGTGAGGATATCTGCTGGATACGGACGAACATCAATAAACCCGGGCACTCCAAGCAGGCGATACCCAAAGCGGTTTTCCAGCGCACCAAGGAACATTGCCTGATGGGCATCAAGGGCACCGTACGACGCTCCAGCGATGGGGATTTCATACACGCCAATGTGGACATTGATCTCATCATATCCGAGGAGGAGGAATTCGGCAGCTTCGAGAAACCCATCGAGATCTTTCACATCATCGAACACTTCTGCCTCGGACGTCGTCGCCTGCATGTCTTTGGACGGGATTCCAGCATTCGACCTGGTTGGCTAACCGTTGGACCCGAACTAACCAACTCCAATTTTAATTCCGAGTTATATCAGACCTATTTCGCTGAGGCGCCAGCTACGGGCTGCACCAGCCGCATCGAATTGTTGCGGCCCAAGAGTCCGCCGCCCAACAGCAAGGTTCTGCGTGGGCGTGGTCGCGGGTTTCCACGTGGACGCGGCAGACCCAGATAGTCTGTGATCGACTGTATATCACCACTCAGATTGCATGTATTCTGCTAGAGTTTAAGTTCAGTAATTTTACAGTTTGTTTCATTTAATTTTCGATTGTAAATTTCAATATTTTATTGTACTATTTCTTGTAAAATTCATCATAGGTTTTAAGTAATACCTTTTACCTTTTCTGTTCTATTAAATTTTGTACGAATCTGCATTGCGTATTTGGAATTTCTATTAACATTTTATTGTGAGGAATTATTATAAAGTTTCTAGTAAAACTCAATCAAATGGTTTTCCTTTATTGATTAAAATTTTCGGATTATTCAGAATTTTTTTTTAAATTTCATAAACAGATGTTTGTATAATTCTGTGTGGAATGAATTAAAAGTCTGGATTAATCTGCGTTAGACGAGACGTTATTTATTTTTGAATTTTCACATTTTATTACAGAAATTCTTTGTGGAATTAATCTAAAGCTGTAGGATTAATCTACAAGAAACGCGGATTTAATCAAGATTTTGTTGAACAATTCTTTGTGAAATTAATCAAAAGTTTTTGGATTAATCTCCGTTAGACGAGGCGTATATTATTTCAGAATTTCCACATTTTATTGTACGATACAACTCTTTGTAGTTTTAATCTAAAGCTGTTGGATTAATCTGCGACTTAGATTATTTTAGAATTTAAACAATTCTTTGTGGAATTAAACAAAAGTTTTTAGATTAATCTGAATGAAACGAGACTTGGATTATGTTAGAAAGTTATCAACATTTTATATACAATTCTGTGTGGAAATGATCTACATTTTTAAATTACCCAACTAACAGGTTTAACTTTTACTCAGATACTTTTAAAGCTAAGTTTAATATTAAAAAAAAAGCTAGTGCTGCAAACTGGGATGTTTGTTCAAATGCCGCATATAGACATCCAGCTCGTCCTCCTCCTCATCCTGTCTGGGCGCCTCCTGCTGCTCCTCATCATCGCTGGAATCAAAGTAGGCATCCTCCTCATCCCGCTCGAGCTGCTTGAGATCATCCAGCTGGGCGTTATCATCCACTGCGGTATAATCAAAATCCTCATCCTGTCCGCTGAGAAAACGCTCCTTCATCAGGTTGATGAATTCGTTGCGCAGCAGTTGACGCTCTGCGGGATTATAGCGATCGGATGGCGGGATTGTAGGGACTCTTCTGGATAGGATGGGATTTATGTTGCGACTTGTGGTGCAGGCGACGGGTGCGTCATCATCAAAGCCGCCCCATTGGCTGCGGCATGCCACAGGCACCTCGCAATCTGCCACATCAGCTATTGTCTCCTTAATATCTCCAATCTCCAGATTCTGCAGCAATTCTTCGCGCTGTTTCTGCTCCAGAGAATGCATCAAAATGCCAGAGAAACTGGTATTACGCACATCGTAGCTATCCCGCTCTTTGCGCTCTGCCTCTGTCAGATATTGGCCAATTAATTCCTGGTATAGCTCTGGAGCACGCTGCATCATTTCGTGTTCGCTGAAGTAATCTCCTTGCCTTAAAAGCTGCTCCATGGCCTGATAACGTCGATTTTTTACACAAATCTCACGCGTCTTTAGTTTTCGCTTGAAATCTTCCAGCAGCAGGCGCATATCTTCTGTATTCTCTTCCGGTTCTTCCCCCGTAATCAGCTCCTGCACAATCTGCAGCTGCTGCTCATTTAAATAGCCGCCAAAGCGCATTAAAAAACTTTCCCGATTCTTTTCATAAATATCTTGAGCTAATTGTTGCTTTTCTGTCGCATTCAGCTCCGGATCATCGATTTGTTGCGACTTGAACACAATTTTCGCATTTTCGGATAATGCCTTGAATATATCCACAAGCTGTGCGGGGATTTCCCTTCCACCTTCGGCGCCTTCGTCCGCCCCATTTTCCGTCTGTGTCATCGCAAAAAGTTTAACTTTTATTTTGTAAACAAATGCCGCTTCTTTAATATCTGCCGTTCACCATAGAACTACTAAACTATCGATGACAAATTCGATATTATCGTTGTTTTCGGAACTGTCCGATATATCGTTGCTGAAGAAGCAATGGCTGCGTTCACGGCCGTTGCGCTCCATGGAGCGATAACTCGATAAATTTTTACATCTTCAAATTTAAACAGCTGTGTTCGCTGCATGGAGCGATAATTTTATCCAATGGAGCGCAAAAATTTTATGCTACATGCGCTCCACGAGATTTTACAATTATGCCACATTTAGGGTTGCAATTTTCGGCAAAATAATCGTTATCGGTTAATCGCTCCATGGAGCGCAACGGCCGTGAACGCAGCCAATAATCCCCCTATGATACTAAAATTGGTCCTTAAATCTACATTTGTCAATCAAACACAGTCATGTTTGGTTTTTTATGCATATTTTTGCAATACAATACGATTAAAAAAAAAAATTTTTTTTTCGAAAATTGCATATGGGCATTTCCACAGTCGCGCACAAGACATTCGTACGCGTTCAAAGTAAAAAAACGGTTAAAAGGAAGCGATATTTTTTTCTTCTGAAAGGCTTAACATATAGCATTTAATTAGCTCTTTCATTGGTGGAAAGATTGATTTTGGGTAACTTTTCATTTTTAAGAAAATTGAAAAATTCAAGACATTTGTCACCGGAAGAAAATGGTAGTGGCATTTGAGGTCAACCAATTCAATCGCCAATATTAGCGAGTCCAGTGGCAATATTTTAATACAACAAATTTTAAACTCTTGTGCATGGATGCCTCTTCAAAATGGTTATGATTTTTTTCAAAGATGACTTGCATTTTTTTTTTTAATTCAATTTAAAAAAATTGTAACGTGACATTTGGCACGTGACCATTTTTATGTATGTTTTTGTTATTGTTGTTGTTGGAAAGTATTTAAGGAACAAATGGTTATAATGTTTTTAAATTGACAAAAATAATTGGAATTATTTATTTTTACATAACAGGAGTGATTTTGAAAACAAATGACTGAGCATTATGCTTCTGTTTGAGAAGCTGTTTTCAAAAAAAAAATGCCCTAAAAAACGTCAAAATGACAAAAAATGCGTTTTCGCGACTTTGCATTCGAATTTTTTTAAAACTATAATAGATTATAATAGATATTTTCAAATCTGTTAAATTTTAATATTTCTTAATGTTAAAAATGTTAAAAATATCATTTTTAAGAAATTTTAATTTTTTGGCCCCGGTGGACCTTTCTGTGGAAATGCCCATATCTTAAACTTTTCGCAAAAAATTTCAAATTTTTGTTCTTTGATTTTTCAATCAGGTTTCACTTTCAGACTCAAATGATTGAGAAAAATTCAAACCGCTTGAAAATTGGTTGAGTTTTAATAAAGTTATGCGCATTCAAAGTTAAGCAAAAAGGGCTATTTTCGTTAAAGGAGTATTAATACTTAAATTGGTTCTGAAATCTACATTTTTCGACCAAACACAGTCATGTTTGGTTTTTTATGCATATTTTTGCAATATAAATCGATTAGGAATTAATTCTTACGGTATAAAAAAAAAAAAATTTTCGGAAAATTTCATAATTTTTAAATTTTAAATTTAATTTTTTTTTTAATTTAAAATTTTTGTTCTTTGATTTTTTGTTTAAATTTTATTTTTGCATTCAAATGATTGAGAAAAATCCATACCGCTTGAAAATCGCTTGAGTTTTGATAAAGTTATGCGCATTCAAAGTTAAACAAAAATGGGGTTTTTCGTTAAGGAATTGATAACACTGGCCGACAAATTTTTCGAAAGTCGAGACCTTTAAAATTTTATTTTCGATCCCGAAGCGTTTTTGAGCGCTGATTTCAAAAATCGACACCAAAAAATTATTTACCTACTCGTTCTCCAGATATCGGGCGATATATATTTGGTCGATGGTAGGTGCATATAAACTAGCATAAAATCAAAACGGCCAAACCAATTACCGTTATGTTGGTTTTAAATGAAAGATTAAAGTTGCCCACACATATTCTTAGTACATTATAAGAAGATTGGACGCATAGTTTCCTCCCTACATGAAAACTACCGCACTTGCAATCAGATTTCTTGAACATTTTTCAATTTCGGACGCAAATTTTCTGGTAACCTTAAAAAAAAAAAATTTTTTTTTTTCAATATCATAAGATATATAAATTTTACGTCATTTGGTATATCCCTCGTTAATATTGGCCATTTAGTTTTGAAGTTATAAGCGAAAAACGAAAAACACCCGAGTTACGCTGCATGTATTTTGGTTAGGCGCACTAGCGGTTAAAATTCTGCGACATTCTGCGGCATTCCATTCTGTAACCAAAATACATGCAGCGTAACTCGGGTGTTTTTCGTTTTTCGCTTATAACTTCAAAACTAAATGGCCAATATTAACGAGGGATATACCAAATGACGTAAAATTTATATATCTTATGATATTGAAAAAAAAAAATTTTTTTTTTTAAGGTTACCAGAAAATTTGCGTCCGAAATTGAAAAATGTTCAAGAAATCTGATTGCAAGTGCGGTAGTTTTCATGTAGGGAGGAAACTATGCGTCCAATCTTCTTATAATGTACTAAGAATATGTGTGGGCAACTTTAATCTTTCATTTAAAACCAACATAACGGTAATTGGTTTGGCCGTTTTGATTTTATGCTAGTTTATATGCACCTACCATCGACCAAATATATATCGCCCGATATCTGGAGAACGAGTAGGTAAATAATTTTTTGGTGTCGATTTTTGAAATCAGCGCTCAAAAACGCTTCGGGATCGAAAATAAAATTTTAAAGGTCTCGACTTTCGAAAAATTTGTCGGCCAGTGTAATTCTCCCAGGGATGGCGTCCGAGCGAAGTGATTTAATTTTAATTACGTCTAACGTAATATTTAGCTATAACAACGAAAATCTTCAGCTTTTATGTGTGTTTTATAAAATACTGGACATATTTATTTCCTAACAATATTAAAGAATAAATGTTTTAATATTAATATACTTTTAATGTATAATTTTTATTGATGTACTTTTAATATACATAATACGTTATTTGCACTTAAATATAATTTTGTTTGCTTAGCACCAGCAATTTTTCTTCAAAAATAGCAAGTTGATTTAACAGTTCATCAGATTTATGTTCCTTAGCTAACAATTCTAACGTTTTAACGGCACAGAAACCCTCTTTTAGAGACGGTAACTGTACTTCTTCAGATTCATCTTCACTGCTTGATTGTTCTTCGTCGGTGCTATCTCCACAAACCTCCGGATTTTCATCCACTTTGATATAATCGCTCCAGTTGCAGTTGGATTCTAAAATTTCGTCCAGTTGCGTTCCAGTGATTTCAGCGGATTCAAGAAAACCTGCCTTGAAGGAAAAATATCTATTAAGCTTTCACCCTACTAAGATTAAGATCGGTACTTACTTTTTTAAAACAATTTGAAATAGTCAATGGCTTTACCAATTTCCATGCCAATTCTATATAGCCAAGAGCATCCGATAGGGAAAACCTTTTCAAAAATTCGTCCGTCGTTTCTCCACGTTCTACAGCACACAATTGTTTTTTAAGTACGATGCGACGGTACTGCATTTTAAAGGATTGAATTATTCCCTGATCTAACGGCTGCAGTACAGTTGTAGTATCATTGGCTGGCATTAACTCTATTTTAATACGGGTCAAATTTTCTCCTGCCTTCTGGAATGCTGAATTATCCACAAACAAAATAATCTTTCGGTTTTGGTTCGCCATTTCATAGTTTAATTGTAAAATAATGTTTTGCCAAATTTTTTCAGTCAGCAATATTTTTTGATTGGTGAAATACGTAACGGGAATATTTGCGTTTTGAAAGCATCGGGGAGTTTTTTGTTTACCTATTGCAAAAAATTTCTTGTAAGTTCCACTAAAGTTGCAAATTAGTAACAATGTAATGTGTGATTTTTGTCCTTTTTGAACTTTGGGAGATGAACCTGGTAGATAAAATGTCCAATCCGGCATGGTTTTATAAAAAAGCGCAGTTGTACCTGCATTGAATATATTTTCCATATCATAATTTTCGAGTAATCCAGGCAATATATTTTGAACATAATCGTTGTTTTCCGTAGACTCTTCTGCATTGGATATATTATCTATATCACAATTTTCTAGAAACTCTATGTTATCATTTTCTTGTTTTGCATTTCCAGCTTTATGCATTCTTCCAAATTTTATATTATGACGTTTACGCCATCTCCAGAGCCAGCTAGCATCGGGTTCCAAAGGCGAATTAAACTCCACACAGAAATCTCTAGCTTTTCCAATAATATCTTGAACATCTAATCCGGTATTTCTAATACGCTGCTCTTCGAACCATTCTAGTAACGCCTCTTCTACATCGGCGTAATTTCCCTTTCTCTGGCGCTTACGATCGGAGTCTGAGAAATTAGCGGCATGCCTCAGTTCAATTTCATTTTTCAGAATTCGATTAATCGTTGACCGATTACATTTGTACTTTGTGCAGAGATCCTTCTTTTTGGCACATCCATTTTTAATCTCATCTATAATTTGTAGTTTTTGTTTAATGCTCAGAGCAGGGCAACGTTTAACTTTATGCATTTTATTTGCCGTTCTTGTGTTTGGATTAGTTTCAGAGTTTTGTCAGTCACAACGAAAGTGTAAACAATATTTAGTTGGGTCTATAAATACAGTGTTGCTAACCTAGCTATTTTTACGCTAAATGTAGTTATTTTTGATAATCGATATAATTATTATTTATTAATTTTATATTATAATTCTAAATGAATTATTTATTTACTGAATTGTTTATTTGCCAATTTATTTAGTTGCTGATCTGGAAGTTTCTATACCCTCGCCCCCTTTACGCCCAAAAATCAATAAAACCCGCATAACATCGTATTGAACATAAAATATTGAATAAAAAGCGTAATATTAAAAATATAATGTACTCTCTTATATTATATTTAACCGTACTGAAAAGCGCTTTGAAATCGGTCTATAAACACAGGAGTTATTTGCGAAACAATATCGCAGATTTTTCATATAGCCACGTTCTACTTGCTTCCGTCAACACCAGGGCTGCCAATTTAGCCACTTTGTGGCTAGATTTAGCCACTTTTTGAGCGGGTTAGCCACTTTTTTTTTTGAAAATGCTATCAGCCACAAATCTAGCCACTTTTTGGTTCCATTTAGCCACTTTTTGCCATTTCGTTCATTTGCACTTTTGAACACAAATTTCGGTTTGATAATGCTGCGTTTAACCAAATTGGGACTAGATTTTACTACTTCACTCGTGCAAGTGCCTTAAAACTGTGTGAAGACAGAAATTTTCGCGATTTGTATTTCAACTTTTTAACCATTTTTACCGACTTGGATGATATTTTAAGCATTATATACGTTTTTTTGTTATTAAACATATTTCGTTGAATTATATTTGTTAAGATAAAAATCGTACTATAAAATATTTATTTACCTAAAATAGTATATATTTAATTGATTACTGCTTAGCCATTTTTATAGCCACTTGTTAAAAAATTTTAGCCATTTTTAAACACTTTTTTCGTAAGTTTTAGACACTTTTGGCTCAAGAAATCTGGCAGCACTGGTCAACACTGCCGTATATTGCCATTCACGTGTGAACGCAACAGCTGTTGCCGCTTACTCAGCTTACTCAGCCAGCTGTTGTTTTATTTAGTTATAAACAAGAGTCGCGACAAGTGTAATCAGCAGAGGCATAAATTTGAAAGGGTTTTCACAGAGCATTGTTTATCGCTGCTTGCGGCAAATGATGACTAAGCGACGTAGCTGCGTAAAAAACAGAAATTCACACGTTCGCACTTCGATTTGTCAACGTTGAAGCAGCGATAATGATGAACATCGATTGGAACTCCGCCTGGAATTGGACGGAGTTCTGTCCTACGGGACTTAAACCGTTCGCCAATGACACAAACGATCTGCTGCCCTGCTTCCAGAAGACCTTCCTGCAGTTTCCGGTCTACGCCATCTTTGCAGCGATATCCGCCTACTATTGTGGCCAACAGACGCTGCTGATAACACGCAACAAAGCCCAATTGCGTGCGCTGACGTTGCGCACCGTTTTCAGTATTATTTTGGCGCTGTTGCCAGTTTTCAAAATATTCGTCTTCTATCATTCGGGCATCGAGGTCTATGCCGTTGATGTACTGCTCGTGGGCGCCGAGTGCATCATGTGGATTGTCCACTGTGGTAAGAGTTTACACTGGCATTTCGCCAAGGTTTTGGCGTTACCTATTAGTTCGGTTTTAACTATTACAAAACTGTTTAATAGTTCGGGTAATTACAATTTTTTCTATATTTTTTCGCGGTTTCAATTTCATAAAAGTATAAATAAATCTCAAATCATTTGATGATGAAAAAACCTTAAATATCCTGAGGTTATCCCAAGAATCATGAAGCTTGTAGAAGTCGTTGAACTTTGAATGCGCATAGCTTCGTTAAAACTCAAGCGATTTTAAAACGGTGTTGATTTTTATCCATAATTTGACTGCGAAAGTAAAATACAATTGATAGATAAAAGAAAAAAAATCAAAAAATTTACGAAAATTTGGAAAAAATTTGAACCTTTGAAAAAATTTTTTTCTCTACATAGTTTGAATTAGTTCTTAAATGAGTTGTTATCAAGAACAATGCATAAAAAATATAAATAAACTAAGTTCGGGCAATAAATGCGTATTAGAGGATAAAAAACCTTAAATTTTCTATAAAAATTCCTAGAAATCCTGAAACGGAAAAACCGGTTTTTTGCTTAACTTTGAATGCGCATAACTTTGTTAAAATTCAAGGGATTTTCAAACAGTGTAGTTTATTATAAATCATATAAGTGCGAAAGTAAAAATGCATTAATATCTAAAAAAAAAAACAATTTAAAAATAGTACGAAAATTTTTAAAAAATTTTAAGCTTTACCCCTTACAAAATTTTCACTTTTAAATAATTCTAAAATGGATTGTAAGAAAAACATACTTAAATATTACATTCGTCGTGGAGGTTTTTTGGGCTTTAAATGTTTTAAATTTATGATTATTATTTGAGATGCCAACTAAAAGCTATAAACTCCATTGCAGGTTATCTGCTGACGGCGCGGCATTACGGCACCCTGAACCATCGTGGCACGCTGCTTATGAATGTGATCTGGCTGATGATCGTGGTGCTGGACGCGGTTTGGCTGCGCACCAGTCGCCACTTTGACTGGTGGCCCTGGAGCCTGGCGACGCTGCTCTGCGATCTGTGCTATGGCGCTACGCTGCTGCCCAAGGGCGAGGCGCTGATCTCCGCCAGGAATTCGAACGCGAATCGGAATCGGGAGCAGGAGGCGCTGCTGGCGAATCGTTATACATACTTCCAATTCGAGCTGAACGAGGCGCTGCTGGGACATGCGCAGGACGAAGCCAATTGGGCGTCTAGATTTATCTTCCACTGGGTTAAGCCGCTGATTGAGAAAGGCGTGGCGGGCAAGCTGCGGAAAATTGAGGATTTGTTCGATCTGCCGGATGCGCTGAACATCAGCAGATTGAGCGAGAAACTGCAGCTGGCCTTGTCGCAAACTCAGAGCTTGTTTCGAGCGCTGCACAAATGCTTTGGCTTTGAGTTCTATCTGATTGGATTGCTGCGATTGGTCGCTGATATCAGCAGCTTTGCGGGTCCGTTGCTGCTGGGAGGATTGCTGAGCAGCCGGATTGAGGATAATTCCGCTTATTACTACGCCCTGGGGCTGTTTGGCAGCAGTTTGCTCTCGTCGCTTTGTGGCTGCCACTTCGACTGGCGCATGTCGATGGTGAGCATGAAGATGCGCATCGGCGTCGTCAGCGGCATCTATAGAAAGGCGCTGGAGGCACGTGGCGTGCGTGAATCCCGTCCGGATATGCTGAATCTAATGTCCACGGATGCGGATCGCATCGTCAACTCCTGCATTAGCTTTCACTTCTTCTGGAGCATTCCCTTCAAGCTGTTTACCACATTGTATCTGCTGTATCTGCAGTTGGGAGCTGCGTTTTTAGCCGGCGTTGTCTTTGCCGCACTCTTGATACCCATTAATCGCTGGCTAGCGCAGCGTATTGGCATTTATTCCACGGGTCTGATGACGGCCAAGGATGCCCGACTTTCCGCCACCACGGAGACCATGCAGGGCGCCAAACAAATCAAATCCAATGCCTGGGAATCGATATTCATACAAAAGATACGCGAGAAGCGTGAAACGGAATTGAAATTTCTCTCCAAGCGCAAATATTTGGACGCCATGTGCGTTTATTTCTGGGCCACAACGCCGGTGCTGATGTGCCTGCTCACCTTTGGCATGTCGGTGTTGTTGGGCAATCCGCTTGTGGCATCCACAACGTACACCAGCGTCGCCCTGCTCTATATGCTGATTGGACCTCTGAATGCCTTTCCCTGGGTCCTAAATGGACTGATCGAGGCCTGGGTCTCCTTGCGACGTGTACAACAGCTGATGGATGTGCCGAATCTGGATTATTCTAGCTACTATAATCCCATCATGCGAGGAGCTGCCACCTCCGATGCCTCCCCCAGCGTGTTGCAAATGAAATCCGCCAGCTTTGTGCATGACAGCGAAAGTGATCATGATCAAAATCTCATCTCGAACTTCCAGCTCAAGGACATCAATGTGGACTTCAAAGTGGGTCAGCTCATCTGCATCGAGGGACCTGTGGGAGGGGGCAAAAGCAGTTTCCTCACCGCCATCATTGCGGGTCTGCAGTGTCTGGAGGGCGAGGTCTGTGTCCAGGAGCTGACCACGGGATTTGGCTATGTGCCCCAATCGCCCTGGCTGCAACGTGCCACCATACGCGACAACATCGTCTGGGGCAGCAACTTCGATGAACAGTGGTACAAGACGGTGTTGCATGCCTGCGCCCTCAACGAGGACATCCGCACGCTGGGCGGAGATCTTGTGGGCGTGGGCGAGAACGGACGTACGCTATCCGGCGGACAGCGTGCGCGGGTTGCGCTGGCGCGTGCCGTTTACCAGGATAAAAAGGGTAAATATTATTGGATGTCAATTTCGTAGTCATCCGGGTTTTTGACAGTGGTAAATCTCTTAAGTTTATGGATTTTTACTTTCGAAGCAATGATATAAAACCTCAAAAAAAAGTTTCTTAGGAGTTGGCTATTATACAATAATCCTAAGAAGTAACCCACATTAACATTAACATTAAAGCCAAAGACTCTACGCCAAAGGTCATAATCTTTATCGGATATGACCAAAAGGGTATTTTTAGTTAAAACTTCTTGATTCCTACAGTCGGGTAAAATCGTCGTCTTTCTGATCGATAAATTGTAATCTCACCCTCTTTAAGAGGGTGCTATAGATCTTCCATGTGGCAGTACTTAGTAGTTCTTTTGATAAACGGAATTCAAAACAATTCTGTAACCAATAAACAGAATCAAACCTTTTTATATGTGAACTACCAACCATCCGAAAAGGTTTTAAATAAAACCATTCCAATGATTAACTCGATATCGAAATTCAAAACAGATTGGACTACCTTTTGATTACTTTACCAGAGGCGATAGAACTGATCAAGAAGCTAAGTGATCGACGCCTTCCTACAAGCGATAGAACTAATTGAATCTTAATTGGAAAGAGAGTACAGAAGATATATTCTTAGTACTAACACTTCAACTATACAATAATAACCCTTCATTATTTTCTTTACAGTCTATCTGTTGGATGATGTGCTCTCTGCCCTGGATGCCCATGTCGCCAAGCACATCATAAAGCATTGTCTGCTGGGTCTGCTGAAGCAGAAGACCCGCATTGTCGTCACCCGTAGCACTCAGTTATTCTTCCATGCCAATCAGATACTGTCGGTTCAGGATGGGCAGTTGCGACCCAGTGACTACATGACGGAGAGCATCGATCTCAGTCTCGATGAGGACTCAGCGGGAGATTCAGCGGAGCTGCGTTTCGGAGCTGTGGAGTTGCCAAATCCTGTAGATGCTGATAAGCAGAGTGTGGATAGTTTGCTTCTAGAGGAATCACGGGAGTACGGCCATCTAAATGGCAACGTCTTCAGCTGTTATTGGCGTGCGGTGTCGACACCTTTGGCTCTGACGGTTCTGCTCTTCGTCATCCTCATGCAGGCAACGCGCAATCTAAGCGACACTTGGTTGGCCCATTGGGTTACAGAAACAACACTCGATGCACATCCGAATGATACCAGTTTACAGCATGTCTTGAGTCGCTCTGACTTGGATCAAGATAATACCAATAATTCCTCACATACCACTGGCTTTTATCTGAGTATATTTACTGCGATTGCCTTGAGCAATTCTTTGGTGACCTTAGCGCGCGCTTTTCTCTTCGCCTACGCGGGCATCAAGGCGGCGATTTTCATGCACGAACAGCTGCTGAAGCGCGTCATGTTTGTAAGTATAGCCACAAGTTCTACAGGGTATCTAAACATTGAATCACATAAGAATTGGATAGCGGAACTTAAACAAAGTTATTAAGCCGGTTTTAACCCATGGGTAATGGGTCTGATAATGATAATGCTTTATAAATTTTAAGCTTCAATGTTTACATGCCTCAACTTCTAATCTTTAAGAGTTCTGTAATCGGCTAATCTTTCTTTCTCTCTTGCAGGCCAAGTTCAATTTCTTCGACATTACCTCCGTGGGTCGCATACTAAATCGCTTCTCATCGGACACGAATACCGTGGATGATTCTTTGCCTTTTATACTAAATATACTTTTGGCTCAGCTGGCGGGTTTGGTGGGCGCTTTAAGCGTTAGTCTGTACGCCATGCCCTGGGTGGGCGTTATTCTGATACCCATGGTGCCGATCTATTTGAATCTGCAGCAACGTTATCGACATGCCTCTAGGGATATCAAGCGATTGTCCAGCAATGCGATGTCCCCACTGTACACGCACTTTACGGAAACCCTTGATGGTTTGAATACCATACGCAGCATGCGAGCAAGCGCGCGTTTTCAGCGCGATTTTCAGGTAGCGTCGATTTTTTATAAAAATATCGATAAAGTTATATCTGATAATATCCGATTTTCAGGGAAAACTGGAGGAGAGCATCAAGGCTCAATTATCGCAGTCCGCTGCACAGCAATGGTTGGCGCTACGCCTGCAATTATTGGGCGCTTTTCTAGTCGGAGGCGCCAGTTTATTGGCAGCGATGACAGCATCGCATAACACAACCCCAGGTCTCGTAGGTCTCTGCATCTCCTATGCGTTATCGATAACAGGTCAATTAGGTGATCTGCTGCATGCTGTGGCCGAAACAGAGCAGGAACTCGTTGCTGTGGAGCGTGTGGATCAGTATTTACAACTGGAACCCGAACAGAATGCCGATGGCAGTGCTGATCCTCCCTTCGGCTGGCCCACACAGGGTGTGCTCAGCTTTAAGCACGTGCAGCTCAGCTATCGAGAGCATTTATCGCCGGCATTACGTGGCATTAGCTTCGAAACGGAGGCATTCGAACGCATTGGCATCGTGGGACGCACTGGAGCCGGAAAGAGTTCCATATTAGCCGCATTGCTGCGTGTGGCGCCCCTCTCCGCCGGAGAGATCCATCTGGATCAGATGAATCTCAAGACCCTGGCCCTGAGCGTGCTCCGAGAGCGCATTGGCGTCATCACGCAGGAGCCTTTTCTGTTTGAAGGTAAGTTATTTATAGTCTTATATTCTATATAGTCTTATATGCCTATTCTTGATGAGTCGATAAGTTTTACAGTCGATAGTAGCTGCCAGCGATAATAATCGATTGTACGGGTAAAAAAATTTAAATCGGCTTTATATTTCAAACTTTTTTTTGTTTATCCATACAGAAAAACGTTTTTTTGTTTGGTTAGTAAAAATTTAATAAAATAAAAATAATTCAAATTTCCAATTCAATAATTTAGTACAAGAAAATACTAGATAATTCATAAATAAAATATTTATTTGTCTTGATTACCGAATACAATTTCACAATTTCAGTTATTGTTTAAGAAAAAAACAAATATAATTAATAATTAAAGTATTTATCGTTCCTTGAACCCCTGTCAATGCTTTATAAACTAGGTTTTACATAGTAAAAAATATATGGACGGGGCAGATCAGTGGGACGGAGGCTACAGTCGGATGTAACCGACAGTAGGAGACCCTTTACTTTAACTTTATGCCTTAACAAACACAGTCAAAGGCACGCACACTAACCTACCCGCGTATGCAAGGCACACCACCCCCCCTCTGCCTAGTGCGGCAAATTGCCTGTGGCATATGTTCGCTGTTTCTTATCCGATCGAAACGAAATTCACAGGGTTAATAGAGAATATCATAAGCTAGTTACGTACCAAATTACAAGTCAATAACTTCAAAGCTGTGGCTGCAGTAGCTTTTTGCGGTTTGCGGGGGAAGGGGGAGGTATCCAAAATCTAAAACAAACTCGTGCTGCTCGCGAAATAGGAGAATCTAAATCCCGAATATGGTGTCTCTAGCTCTTATAGTTGCTGAGATCTAGGTGTTCATACGGACGGACAGACAGACAGACGGACAGACGGACATGGCTATATCGACTCGTCTTGTCATCCTGATCAAGAATATATATACTTTATGGGGTCTGCCACGCCTCCTTCTGGGTGTTACACACATTTCCTCTTTGCACTAAACTAATAGACCCTTTTTACTTTTTTAAAGTAAAGGGTCTAAAAATATACCTCCATCAATCTATTGTAAAACCAGACAATCAATAATTTAAGTTAATAATAAGTTAAATTAGTTAAATTTTGAATTAATTTATACAAAAATTTTAGTTAAATTTTCAATTATTTATTGTATAATTTTGCATCTCGAATTAATTTATAAATTTATTTCCAAATAATTTATGAAATAATTTAATGAAATCTCCAATGAATTTATATATATTTTTTAGGCGCTGTGCGGGATAATCTGGATCCCAGCAACCGATGCCACGACTCGGAGATCTGGCATGCGATCAAGAACTCTGCGGCTGCCACATTGCTGGTGCAGAAGCTGGGAGGGCTGGACGGACGGGTGGAGCGGGGCGGGAACAATCTGTCAGCTGGACAGAGGCAGCTGCTCTGCCTGGCTCGTGCGCTGCTCAAGAATGCGAAGGTCGTGTGCGTGGATGAGGGAACCTCCTCGCTGGACGATGAATCCGATCTCAGCATGCAGCAGGCACTGCGGAATGCCTTCAAGAGCTGCACTCTGATCTTTATAGCGCATCGGCTGCGGGGTCTGCAGGCCATGGATCGCATCCTGGTACTGGACGATGGACGCATCTTGGAGCAGGGCAGACCCCAGGAGCTGGCGGCCAATGAATCCAGCATCTTCCATGGCATGCTGAGGGCGCAGGACATCAGCCTGGATGAGTTCACCAAAGTGGATTGAAGGAGTTGGATTTGTGTATTTATTTGTTTTTAATGTTAATGATCTGTTTACAATAATTGTACATTTAGTTGAATAGCTTTTATGTCTGTACCAAAACCAATGCAAAAAATATATAATTATTTTTGTAATATAACTGAGATTACAGATTTATTTTTTAACTTGTTTGTGTAGTGTTTATTTTTACATATTTATTTTGAACTTGTTTGTATGGTGGGTGAATTTTGTGTGTAACATTATAGCACTTAAAACTAAGCTGTGATTTTCGCATTCTTTAAACTTCTCTACTGCCAACTTTTTCGGTTTTTTTTTTTTAGAATTTGTAATTTTTTTCAAGTTTTATTATTAAATTTTGTTAGTTAATTTTATTATTAAGATTTCAACGGAATTTGTTTAAATTAATTGGTTAATCTTTTTAGTTTTACTAAGATTTTGCAAGGAATTTATATCAAAATAAACTGGCAGTTATGAATAAGAAAACTCCATTTATAACTGCAGAATAAATATGGAGTTTTCGTATGAAAATTTTTAATTATTGTTCGATTATTAAGTTTACAACTTGTAAACATAAACAAATGTTACGGAAAATTTGGCATTAAAAAAAACTAATTTTGTTTCTTTTTCCAATTTTTATCCAGAATACTTTTCTGTTGTTGTCTTTTAAGATCAAGTAATATTCTGAAAATTTTTTAAAATTCAAATAAAAATTGGAAAATAAGATACATTAACAAAAAGATATCTTAAAATGTAAATAGATGTTTGATTTTTTAGTGTTTTCACTTTATAATGTGTAAATGTATATTTAAATGTTTATTCCTTATTTTTGTCTCTTGCATCCACTTTTTGTTTTGTTCTAAGTTCAAAAAATTGGAAAACAAGATCCATTTTCAAAAAAATTTTAAAATGGAAATTAATGTGTGATTTTTTTTTAGTGTTTTCGCTTTATAATGTGTATTTTTATATATGTTTACCTAAAAACTCTGTTGTATGCATTCCTTATTTTTGTCTCCTGCATGCACTTTTTGTATATTTCCAAACTTTTCAAAATTGTGTATATTATTTGTGTATTTTTTAGTTAAGATTTTGAGAGCAAAAATAATGAATGCAATTTCTGGTTTTAAATTTGTCTGCTTGACTAGCAATTTGAGATCTTTTAGGATTCCGACTTTCAAAAAAATCAAATACTGGAAAATTAAAACAAAAAACCAGCTGTAAAAAGAAAATTCCATATAAGAGAATTGAAAATTTGTTTTTTAAAACAATTCCGATATATATGGAATTTTCTTTAGCAAAATTAAAAAAAAAAGCTAACTTTTGTAGATAATTGACGCCTATCTTTTAGGTAATGTGTGTTAAGATTTAGTATATAGTGTATGTAGTCTGTAAATAACGTATACCATACCATATGGTACGTATATAGCGTATATATAGTCGGTGTGTAGTGTGTATGTAGTGTGTATATAGTTAATCCCATTGGGAATTCCAAAACGTTTAGATCAAGATCTTCTCGCCGGGCCTTCCAGTAATATGACTAAAGGATTCCAGCTGGTAGGGGGGCTCGGAAAGCATCTTATTGATGGCGCGTTCTAGGAGTATAATATTCTGATACAGACCCACGTTGGCATAAACCTGAGAAGAAATCTCATATTATTCTGGGCAAAGGCATACAAAATTAATATTGATTAGAAATTAATATATATTAATATAATAAACGTTAAGTTAATAAATTTAGGAGATGGGTTATGATATTTGTTATATGTGTAGGTATGTGGGAGATGTGATTATTGATGAGATTAGTGCCATTAGTCCAGTTATATATTGACCAAAACTCATACATATACCTTGAATTCAGCAAAGGGTCACGATCCGTTGGCTATCACGACAGCAAGAAAATGTAAATAATATAAATGTTTGTGTTGTATAAGAATAGATGTATATATAAATATAGTAAGATTTATATATATTTGTATATAGCAGGTGATACTTGTAGTTGCCAGGAATACCTTAAGATCAAGGCGCCCCAGATAAATGATGCGACGCAAATCGTGAATCGGTTGATATATATGATGATAGATGGCGCTTTCGCACTTCAATATAATCGAGCGCACATCGATCAGATCGTCCTGATTGCGGGCATAGAAAGCCGGATACTATAAAATAAAAGAAATAAATGAATAATAAATAAATAAAATTTATATTGTAAAACAAAATAATCAAAAAGATATATAACAAATAAATAACATACATATAAATAACCAAAATTAAATAATAAACAAGTTAGAAATAATAATATAATAAATAAAAAATAACCAATAAAAAGTAAAATAAATAAAAAAAAAAAATAAAAAAAATACATTTAATAATATCTTAAATAAATAATAAAACAAAATAAATATTTTTATGAATCTTTGACAAATTATAAATAAATAAATAAATAATAAAAAAATAAGTAAATAATATATATTAAAATATATCTTGCATATTTCTTAGTTTATTATTAATAAACAAATAAGAAATAAATAACCAAATAACAATAACTAAATAAATAAATAAATAATATATATATAACTAATACATAATTAAATATTTAATAAAGAAATAATAAAATTAATAATTATTTAAAAGTGTCTTAAATAAATAATAAAAAATTAATATTAAAATGAATCTTACACAAAATAATAATTAAAAAATAATTAAATATCAAATAAATAAAGAAATATATGTATGTTAAACTTGCGTAATTTTTGATGAAGACTTCGTGGAAGAAACGATCTATGTTCCTCAGCTCTACGATGCGATTGCGCATATCGAATAAAAGCCTTGCCGACTCCCTTGTAAATCCCACACACGGATTGGGACATGTGCGATGTGGCTGCCTATAACATCGTGTAATGTTGTCTTGCTTGCTCTGATCCGGGGGTACGGAACTGGAATTCTCCCCTGTTTTTGGGACAAATTTTGGACCAATTTGGGCAATGGGAATGGGTGGACAGTGGACAATGGGATTGGGTGGACAGTGGGCAATGGGATTGGGTGGACAGTGGGCAATGGGATTGGGTGGACAGTGGGCAATGGGAGGTTTGGGTTTGGTTGCCTCGTCGCCAGCGTTATTGTCCTTCTTGAGAGGCGCATAGAAGCCGGTCTTCAGATATGTTCCATTCGCATTCACATTGCGTTGCGCCTCCTCCGAGTTGTGCACCAAAGTGTACAGATACTTATTTTTCATTCTACCGATATTGTTGGAGTTGGAATTATTCATCTCCTGTTTGCGCTCTTCATTGGCAGCTTGAGGAGTGCTACAGGCAACGGGAGCTTCAACCGGGAATATAAATAATAAATAAATAAACCAATATTAAAAACATAGTATATAAAAATAATTGATACATAAATTGTAACTGAATAAATAAAAAAAAAACCATTAATACATCGATCTTGTAAAAAAAGAACATCGATGCAACGATATTTGTCCGATCTGATTAAAATCGATCTCATTTCATTTCTCTCGATTTCATTTCAAATAATAACATCATTTAAATATTGACCGTTTCAATTCAAAACCCATAAAACTTTAGAGCTCTTTAGCGTGAATATAAACTATCGAAACATTGTTGTGTCTAAGATATATCGAATGCTTTCAAAAACATCGGAAACATCAGTGCAGCGATGCTCTTTTCACGTGCCTACCTTCAGGGCGCTGATGATAAAAATCGATCTTTGAAATGAAATAACGAAATAATTAAAAAATTGACCTACCTTCAGGACGCTGATGCTGCGTCTGATTGGAAGAACCGGAGTCAGCATCGGTCTTGCTGCCGGAGCTGCTATCGCTGTTGTTGTTGCTGCTGCTGAGGCGAGGACTTTCCTCCTGTTTGTTAAAGTGCTTCTGCTTCTGCTTCTGCAGCAGGTTATCCAGATTAACGAAGGACTTGATGATCATCTTCAATAGCAGGCTGGACGCCACTTGCCAGCCATCGAAGGCTTCCATGAAACCCATGGGCAGCTCGTCCTTAATCTTGTCCAGGCCATTGGGCGTGTTGTAAAGATAACCCTTTAGTATAATCCAGGCATTTGCAATGCGTGTAAACACGAAAATAAAATCCTTAATAGCCCAGGCCAGACCCTGGGAATTAATATTGGGCAAAACCCCATCAAGACGCACAAGATCTTGCTTGAGGCGTGCACAGAGCGTGTCCATCTTCTTGAAACAAGGTCGCTGGCTGTGCGAATTGGCCATACGCTCCGCAATATCGCTGCCCAGGAAAGCAATACGCTTAATCTCCTCCAGGCGAAACATGGGCAAGACCACATCCGAATTGCGACGGGAGCCCTGGCGTATGCCCTGCGTAGGCGCCCAAATTTCAGCAATGTCAATGTTACTAAAAGATGAAATAAAATACAAGAAAATTAATAAAGATGGAATTCGAATTTACGTAGGTAATACTAAAGTGGAAAATGGATAGGAGGATAGGATAGGAAAATAGGAAAGGCTATAGATATATATTTTCAGGTGCAATAAAATTAAGGAATTAGAAAGTTCAAATTAAAATAGATAATTTGGTTAAACATTTAAACAGGCATAAACGAAAAAACAATTTGAATTGTAGAATAAAGAATAATTGAATAAAATTAAGGAAATACGAAATTTAAATTAAAATAGAAAAATTGGTTGATGAATTTACATATAAACAAGATATTTAAGATCATATGAACATAAAAATGAGCAATACTTAGTGTAATATGGCGGGGAGGTTTGACAAATTAAATACAAACTTGATCTGCTTACCGCATAGGAAAACCTACATACCAAAAATGGTGTCTTTAATAGTTTGCATGATCTTGATGTTCATACAGACGGACATGGCATTAATATACAAATACACATTCTGATTATTGTTATCTATGCTTGAAATAAAAGATATAGAAAATTGACATTTTATAATATATAAAATTTTGATTGAATATACTGCAAAACGCACAATCAAGAAATTCTGCATATAAGGATAACTCTAATTAATCTTAGAACTTACTTAGATCAATTGAATGCCGGATAATACGATTATTGAAAAGTTATTGGGTTGAATTATTGTTATGGGGCTTTGTTTTCCCGAGTGTAGATATATTGAATAAACACTTACGGCATCTGCCATTTGGGCGGCTCCTTAATAGGGTCCGTCTGGGTGCCCATCTCGCAGCCGCGTCGCATTGGGGTTTGGGTCTGGCAGCCGATCTCCCGATAGATCTTGGTGCGACCGTTGTGCGGAGGTTGTGGGGTCGCATAGCTCCCGGTGCTCATGGTTGAAGATTGCCGCATGTACGACTGGTAGTAGGTGTTCAGCGACGGTAAACGAGGAGCTCCTAGCAATGGAAAGGGTTTAGGTAGAACCAAATTAGATCTTATATCGTGCTTACCTGAACCACCCGAATAATAACGCATATTCGGTGGCGGCATATAATTGAAGGTACCATGCATGGGTGGTGGTGGTGCGTGATGCTGGGTCGGAGGTGGTGGTGGCTGTGTTGGTAGTGCCGGGGGTGGGGTACTGGCATTAGCACCCACCGGCACATAGATCGGGGGACCCCGGGGCATGGTCCAGGAGCTTTGGGAGACATGCTCCTGCACCACAATATCGGTGACGGCATAACGATTGTGATCCAGAATGGTGCGATGTTGGTACAACGATTGCTGGTACCTGGATTCCATGATGGCTGGCACGGGATAAAGTGGATGCATGACTTGCAGTTTCCTTCTTCGATATCGAAAATTTATCACAGTTTATCACAAAATTTATCACAGTTTATCACAATTTTCGCCAACAATGATTTGCAATTTTATTTCTTTTTCGTTTGACAACTTTACAAAATTCTATGCAAAACTTCGGAACGAAATAATATCGAAACGTCCGCTCACCACAACGACTTGAAGGGAAAAGAATTTGGCCAAGACAAATACCAACGAAGAAAACTTTGCACGATTTGATCAACGCTTCAGGTTTATCGATTGGCCTTGCAACTGTAAATTCAAAACAACATTCACACACTGCTGCGTGCGGGACTTTTTGTCGCAGCATTAATTATCGACCGTTTCACAACATCGATAAAATAGCATAACTTACAACTTACCGCACTTATGCTAAACTTAAAAAATGTTAATCAAAATTATAAATTTGCAACACGTATAAAATAAACAATAACTAAATTATAACAACAAACAACTGGTATGCTATTTAAGATTATCAAATTCAAACGGGGCGCTATGATAACAACAATCGATAACTAAGTTTGACAACTGTGGCGCAGCGCATAAACTGAGCATTGCATACGCGATGGCTGAATATATTTTTAATTGACAAGCGTGATTTCATAAGCCATAATTAAAAATGTATTTTAAAATAATTATTTATCAAAAATGATAACAGCAATCGATAACTGGGTTGGAACAGTGTTGCCCATTGCAAAAACTTAACATAATGCACAGTTGCCACACTTGGTGTTTTTGCAGCATTTGGTGCATTTGTGATGCATTTCAACGTATACAATTGGCAACCCTGGCGTAATGGTAAAAATAGAAGAAGAAGACGTTGCACATTTATTTCGACGAAACCCAAAAATAATCATTAATAAAGGCGTATAAAATGACAGAAGAAGCCAACTTTCCCGAGCAAATTGTAGATAATAGTAATAAGACAAATGTGCGCTGTCAGTTCTGCAACAGTTTAATGCTGAAAGCCAAGGAGGGCAAGTACTGCGAACAAGAAGTAAGTAACAAACCCGCATATATATGCAGGAGGCTACAGTCGGACGTAACCGACAGAGGGAGACCCTTTATTTTGTGTATGTGTACTTACAAACACAATCAGAGGCACACACACAAAGCTACGCGCGTATGTATGGCACGCCCCCTTCCCCTCCGTCCATTACCAAGTGCGGCTAATTGTTGGTGGCATATCTTCGCTGTTTTTTGTCCGATTGTGACGCAATTCACAGCGAAAGAGAATGCCATAAGCTACGAGTATGCCAAATTACAAGTCAATAGATTAAAAACTGTGGCTGCACTAGTTTTTTGCGATTTGCGGGAGAAGGCAGGGAGGTATCCAAAATATAAAACAAACTTGATCTGCTTACTAAAAACGAGAATCCAAATCCCGAATATGGCATCTCTAGCCCTTATAGTTGCTGAGATCTAGGTGTTCATACAGATGGACATGACTATATCGACTCAGCTGGATGTCCTGCTAAAATATATATATAGTTTGTGGGGTTGGTCACGCCTTCTTTTGACTGTTACACGCATCTACTCTTTTAGAGATCTAAACATATGCACATATATCGGAACAATTCATATTATTTAGTGTTAACTTTTGCAGATAGACGTGCCGCTGATGATGCAGAAGCAGGATAGCAAGCCCGACACACTCAACACGGAGACGCTTCGTCATTTCTGGCAAATCGACGATATGATGACATTCGAAAATATCGGATTTTCCCACACGGTCGACGGACGGAAATTTTTGGTCTGTGCGGATTGTGAGCGGGGTCCTGTCGGCTATCACGAACTCTCTACAAAACGCTGTTATCTGGCGCTGCGGAGGGTCCTACATTCCGATACCTAGAGAAACATAAAGATAAAGATACTACGAATAATACTGCCCCAAAATCTGCTGCAGTTTTGTTAGCCTAATGTCAAAATCGCATTTGATATCGCTTGTAATTAAAATGTAATTTAATTATTTACTTGAAAACAAGACTATATATAATTGTAATATAAGTTCAAATTGAGCGACACTAAAGATATTTGTATTTCCATATTACAAGCAAACGCATTGATAATTTGTATTTAATATTTATTGTTTTGCTTTCAAACATTTTACAATTTTATTGCACTATATTTATTGCATTCAAGAGGAGTTTCTTAACTAAATAAAAATTTTCACTAGAAATTTTGTTCGGTTTTTGAGCTAACAGAAATATTTGTAATCTTGTTAGAGCTGCAAACCGCAAATTTTGATTCCGATTCGTATTATATAGATGAATTGTAATATAATATAGTTTCTATTTTAAATTTAGAATTTCCTGAACCCATAAGTTGAATTAAACCGGTTTTTTGTGCCGTAATTTCGGTTCGGTTCAAGCTCTGGTTAAAGCTGAAACAAATTTCAGAATTTTGGTTCGAAACCGGTTCGGTTGAAAACCGGTTTGCAGCCCTGATTCACTTCTACTCGATTTGGACACAGCTTGTACTTGATCTTTGGTTTTTTCCCATGGTGCAATGCGACAGATGGTTCATCTAATCAGAATTTGTTTTATTTTTAATAATTTTTTGTTTTTGGCAGTTGGTTACGCGTGATTTTTATTAAAGGATGCCATAGTTTTGGGTTTGGTATGATGGTTGTACTTAAAGCATTACTAACTGAATTTTTAGTTATGGTTCTTGATTATAGGAGAGGATACATTTAGGCTCATTAATTTATCAATTAGTCTAGGGATTTTTTTTATTTTATTAAATATAAATTTTGTTGTTGGTTTTTAGACAAATTTCTTATGAAAATAAAAAATAAAAAACGCAATAAAAAGTGTTAACATTTAGTTATTATTTTTTTGTTTTTGTTCGTTATGTACTACTAAGTTTCGTTAAAGTTTTAGTTTTCTTACGTTTATGTCAATTTAATTTAATTTAATTTTTATTTTTATTCGATTTATTGTGGGACTTTAAATACTTTGAATTTGCTTTTAACTGCGGTAGGTTTTAGTTTTATGTTTTTTGTATTTGCCTTTGTTTAATACTTCTGTTTCATAATTTGCATATAATTTTTTATTGGCCAATTCTTTGTAAATTTTTTTAGTTTATATACAATTAAAGAGTTCTTATGTTGTGTGTGTGTTGTTTTTTTTTTTTATAAATATTTTTCATTTATAAAGCTTTAGCCGTTTGACAATTAGATATTGAAGAAATCTGTAAGTGCAGGAAATTTTTAATTGTTTTAGATTAATTAAATTATTTAATTAAAATGCTTACCAAAAATACTAGCAGCTGTCGGAGCGAGATATATTTTTCAAAAGTTGCCGCTAAATTGGTTTTTGGATTGTTGCATGAAAAACAAATATTCGAGAAGTAACTAAAAAAACTAGAAAAGAGAGAAATTAACAGAAACAACGTCAGATCGGACGCTTAACGCTGCAGCAACTTGCGGATGGCCAAGATCAGACCAACTCCTGCCACAAGGCCCAAGGTCGAGGTGCCACTGAGCGTTGTTGCCCCATTGCAATTATCCGTATCACAGGAGCATACGACCTGACGACCCCCAAAGCCCGCACGCTGATAACAGTAATTGGTCGATGTTTGATTCTGGAAACCGCAGGTGCGTATCACTCGGCTATCTGGTGGCACTGCAAACGGAGATTAAATTGAATTTTATAACCGAATATTGGATATAGCATATGGTACTACTTACGACTGTTCACTGAGAACTCAATGATCTGTGTTATCTTGCGACAATAGGTGGGAATGCCCTTGCCCCGTGTCGAGTAATCCTCCTGGCAGTCCTTGAGCAAATTATCTGGCGGTATATCCAGCGCACAATTGGCGTCTTTATGGCTGTTGCACACAAAACATTTGATGGCAACGCCTGCAATTGATCAAGAATATGCAGTTTATGCTATTTAAATTCATTTGCATTTTTAAACAGATTTTTCAACAGATTTTTAAACGGTTCTTAGTGCAAAAAGCGAGAAAATTTGCAGGGATTTCAATTAGTTGATTTCTTCCCTTAAGCAGAAGCAAGTCATGATTAAATTGTTGATTCAATTAATTGAAATTCCATTTTAATAATTTTTTATAATTGTCTTTATTTTATATATTTTATATCTCTTGCTATTGTCAAAATTTAATTAAAAATATGTCCTACATTTTCTCAATACAAATTTCAGTTATGTAGATAAATGTCGCTTACATTTGTACAAATTAAATTAATATTAATTTAAAAATTAAATTGAATTGCATTTTTAAACGGTTTTTAAACGATTTATCAATTAGTTGATTTCCCCACTTAAGCAGAGACAAGTGATGAATAAATTTTGGTCTAAATTAAATTAAATTACATTTTAAAAATTTTCTATATTTTCTCTATTTCAATTTTTTTTATATCTCTGGCTATTGTCAAAGCTTAATTAAAAATCTGTCCTGCAGTTTCTTAATATAAGTTTCACTTTATCGAAATTAATTTCGTTAACATTTGTAAAAATTAAAATATTTTAATTATAAATTCTATAAGAAAATAAATTAAAACTATTAGTTTAACCACTTATGCTAAATTTAAATAAATAGTTTCAGTCACATTTTATTCTAAATTTTAATTTGTTTCTAAAATATTTTTTGATAGGCCTTAGTCGACATTAAATAAATAAATTAGATGGTAATAATAATTAATTCTGCAAATTGATTAAAAAAAACTTAATTACCATATATCAAAAATATTCCACATCAAAAATGCGATAGCTACATATATCCCTTTTTTTATTTTATCATCTAATAAAGATCTACTCAATTAATGCATTGTAAAACTCAAGTATTTATGCAACGCTAAACCATAATTGCTTAACTACATGAAAAGCTGAAAAATGTAAGAAAAACGGTGTAAACAAATCTAAGAGATTGCATTGAAAGCTGAAATGTGGCTCGAGGCGTTGACTTGACTAAATTGAATTTAAGGTCAGACGCCACACGAGATTCGCATTATTTAATTTTACACAATGCGCAAACGAAACACACAAAACATTTACATTATTATTATTTATTTATTTATTTATTTATGCACTCGAATTAACTGCCCTCGTTGATGTTGCTCTGCCACATTATGCAATTGCAATGTGCGCACTTTGCGTCACACTGTGCCAAAAATGGCACAGTGCAACCAGACCGCACTTTGCCTCAGCCTCAGTTGCCTCTATTAGTGTCTGCCCGTTAAGCTCTTGAGAGGCATACGCTAATTAGAACCAATCTGCACTACATCATCTTTAGCCTTAGCTTCGGCTCGTTAATGGACTTCAATAACTTGCATATTACATTCCCCTCTCCCCCTACAATATGCCTTTTGGATGCATTCCCTTTCTGGGTTACATAAGGCGACAGCAAAGTGTTTGGGCCTTTGTTGTGGAGTGGCCCGAACAACAATGGCTAAAATCTAAGACAACGAACTCTAGACAGGCTTTTATGAAAAAAAAGCAACAAAAACTGAAACTTACGATGCAAAATTAGTCATAATTTGTAATTTGTATAAAAATTAATTCGAAAACTGGTCAAAGATTAGTTAAATATTATAGTTAGTTTATTATACCCTATTTTTTAATCAAGTTAGCAGTAAAGTATTTTAGTATAGAAAATATTCTTCAAAATTTGCATTTCAATTAAAGAAGAAAATAAAAAATTCGAATTGTTTTGGATTTGTTTTAAAAATACCCTATTAGGGCTTAGTTAATCTTAGGTTTATCTAAAATATTTATTTATCTTTGCAAGATCTAGCATCATGAAGATTTATATTTGAAAAGACAAAAATGATTAAATTGCAATTATAAATAAATAATTTGGCGTAGTATAAATAATTTTAATAAAAAATAAAAAATTAAAATAAAAAAAATTGCTAACATCTATACTCAATTTCGTAGCTGTAGAGCAAAAACTCTAAAAGATATTCAAGAATATATTTTAAAGACATATTTTAATGAATTTGTGTGGATGCTTAATCTTAGAAATATTAGACTTCTATTTGCCAGCCTTTATTTTTATTCTTATAAAATGGAAAGGCATTGAAAAAGACTATATTTTGCTATTTTTTTTATGTATTTCATAAAAAATCTCCTAATAGTAATACTAATATTTTGACTAATGTTTAAACTTGGGGAATTTTTGAATAAATAAATTAATAATGAAATAATCTTAAATCGGCATATAAAAATATTATAATATTGATAAGAGTTTCCAGAACTAAGATTTTATAAATTAAATCCTTCTCTTTAATCACTTTAATCTTTTAATCTCTTACTCTTAACTAAATACTGTGGACAATAAATAGAGCAGAATTGCATTCTATTAAAATAAATTGATTGTGAATTTATATTATATATCGTAAAACGTTGTCTATATGCTAAGTTTTGGGTTTTAAATATGACAAGTTTGGCGACATATAGACGTTTGGGTTTGGTTTCAAAAGTCTATTTTTTTTCGATGGGTTGCAATTGGCTCCCTGGAGCCTGTTAACCGAGTAACTGGCAGGGTATGCCAGACTGCGCATGTCCTACATTTTCAAACACATACACACAATACACAACACACACACACGCACATAGACACACACAGAGACAGTTCACCCAGTTAGGCATATGGGCATAAGGAAGGCCCTAAATTGAGATGCGTTTTGTGGAAATTCGCACTTGAAATGACAAGTGGGAGATGGTATACGAGCGAATGTAGCATGTTTTTGAAACTGTTACAATATAATAGAATACCCTCTGATTTGTATACCCTGTGTTTTTGTGAATGGGGTGACCAGGGCTGGTCAAAAAGGCGCCATTGTGACCGGCTGAAGGCGTCAAGAGGTCACAACGTGCTCTTCTCGCTCTCCGCGGAGTCTGGGAGAGTTACAATGCACCCCAACTCTCAGACTTCGACTCTAACCTCACTCTCTGTAGCTGTCGCTCTCTCTTCGTCTCTCTTTCCCGCTCTCTCTCTCCCACTCTTTACGCTCCTGATATGACACGCATTATGTAATCGTAATCGTTCAGGCAGATTTCCGTTGTAAATTGGCAACTTTCATTCGACTTTTTTACATTTTTTCATTGTTGTTTTGCTTTTTTTTTACCTTGCTGCACGGCAATTGCCAGAATTAGCGCGCTAATCACATAGATGTACTGCATTTTATATCAATTAAATAATTTTTAAATATTAGTTTTGTAATTTTAGCGGCAAGCTGCAATTTGGCTGCGACTTTTTCAGTTTTTTCGATTTGTTTTTAATTGGAATTTTTTTTTATAAATTTTTTCAATTGAACCGCACTATGTTTTGTTATGAGCTTTGTTTTTCAGTTTGTTTCTCTGATTTTTTTGTTTAATTAATTCTCTTTTGCCTGTGCAAAAAACAAGCGCACGATGACAGCGACAGCGACAACAATCAAACTGGAACTGAACACGCAGCTTGCACGACAAATGTGCCACGAATGAGCGCTCATCTGCTAGACACCAGGTCTAATGCCCCATGAGCTTTCCAGAGCTTTCGGAGCGCACCCAACTGAGCACGGGCTGGGCTCTGTTAGTGTCCTGTAACAGTTGGGAGAGTCGGAGAGAGCTTACAACATGCACAGGACAACAAAAGTTTGGGTTTTGAAAGTTACCTCCGTACATCCAACGCCTTAATCTCAGCTTTTTGCATCGCTATCGATACCAAATTTTGTTTATAGCCAGACAAACATCAGACATTACCGAATTTTGTTTACATTTTGTACTGCTACTTTCCGATATATCAAAATTCTATAAAACAATAAATAAAATAACGTAATTCTTATATTTATAGAGATATGCGTATCAATTTTAACATATATAAACTTTAATTTATTTTCTAACGCCCCTACAAATTTCATTACGTTTGCATTAACAATAAAAAAGTTATACAATAAATTATATTTGAAGCATATATCAAAGCGCTGCCGGCGCCATCTAGCGCCCAGATTGGCAAATTGATTGCAGCAAATAGTAAATGTTTTTTAAATCTTAAAAAATCTTTTGGCATGCATCAAAAAACTAGCGTTAACATTTTTCAAAGATAATCCTAATTAAGCTCATGTATTTAGCTAAATTTGTATGCAAATAAAGCACTTGAGTAACAATTAAGCTTAGATTAGTTTTGCGCTTCTAACGGCTATTCTTAACCCTGAGCGCCGAGTTATACAAGCTGTCCAGACATTTAATAAATTCACACGAATTTATATATGTACATATGTATATACAGACATGTATGTGACATAAATTTATCTGTGCAGCTTATTAATTAAGCTTAATCGCAAGTTTCCTTCGCTTATCCAGTCACCAAGTCGCCAAGTCGTCGAGTCCGACATCCAATTGAGTTAAACTATATATCTCTTTTCTTTCTTGGTATTTTTTTATTTCATTTTTTTTGCGATTGTGCGTTGCTTTTGTGCCTCAATCAACGCAAAAATCGCAGACCTCCATCAATTTGAGTACGAAAGAAACAAATCCAATCAGTGCCTTGCCCTTTTCTCTGGCATCTTGCTATCTCTTTCGCTTTGAGCTAAGCCTCAATTGATGTCATTACCACTTTCATTTAGAATATCAGCTCTATAAATAGTTTTTACAACTAACTGTAGGGTTAAAGTACTCGTAATGGCATCAAGCATACGACGTGTTGCTCGCCGCTGAGCTTTAAGCTCTGCTTGTGTTAGTTTTTTCGCTAAAAGCTTGCAACTGAAATACAGGTTCTTAAGCTGCAGCTTTTGTTACCAGTATTTTTAACTTGCAGCTTTTATTCCCGTTGTTTTGTTTGTTTTCGGGCAAGCTCAATGAACTCAAAAAGCTTAAACTTGAGTTTATTTGGTGTTTTTGTTTTTTTGGGCTATCGAATCTTGTGACTTTTGTTGTTGTTTCGGTTGCTTATTAATGCAAAGCACCGTCTACAGCATCGACACAGTTTTTTTTTTGTTTTCTACATTAATCTTTACTTGATTATAGGGGAACTTGAGCAGTGGAGGGAGGAGATTTGCAGGAGATGTGTGGCTGCTGAAACAAATCACACCAAACCAGTTTGAAAAAACATTTGTTTCTATATATTTAATTGTTTTTTTTTTGTTGTCGGGGGAATTGTACAAATCAGCTGCTTTTTTTTTGACGTAAAATGTACAAAGAATTTTGCTGACGATTTCAAGATTTCGATTGGAAGTATAGTTTAGTAATGCATTGGCCTGCACAGCATTCGTGTTTCGTATTCGTCATCTAAATAAGTTATAAATAATTGAAAACAACTAGTAAGTGTGTGAAGAATTTTTATGTATAGTAATACCAATGAAGATCAATGTTTCATAAATATTTTAATTTCCATTGTTGAAAAAAATTAAAAATATGAATGGGTAAATTTTGGTATACGGTTCCGTTTAGGTTTAAAGATTTTCTTACCTTTCAAAAAAAAAAAAATTGAAATAAGCAAAAACAAAGAAGTATTACGTTTGTATTTTAAATATTAGTCTATAATACCGTCACACGAAGCCTAGCAGCCATGCTTCTTCTTCTTCTTCTTTTATGAGTGCCAGCTTTAATAGACGTGCTGCTAGAATGCGAGTGAGGCAACGCCTGCAATATTGTTTCGTTAATATCTCCTGTGTTTATTTACCGATTTAAATGAGCTTTTCAGGATAGTTAAATACAATAGAAGAGAGTATATGTGCAGAAAAACAACTTTCTATGTTCAATATTACGCTTGTTATTCGGTTTTTATCGATTAGGGCGTAAATGGAGCGTTTTTGTTATGCACTAAAATATATTTTTATGCGGTTCCATTTTGTAATAAAGCATGCTACATTTTGTAGAAATGTGAAATGGAATAAAAAAAGAAGATAGCCAGCGGTTAAATGAGTAATAAAATAGTTATATACAGACAGAGGGTATTCTGTCTGTCCATTCAATTTATGCTTAAGTCTGGGAACCACTTAAAACCGATTCAAACCAACAGTAACTGTTGACTTAGCAGCTTGTTCTTGTAAACACTTGTGCAATTTAGTGCTGAAGTTGCAGAAACTAATAAATAAATTAAAACATATAAAAATATATAAAAATTATACAAGCTTTGATGCAGTTTTTCACTTACAAAACTCCAAAAATGTTCTTTGAATTAATTTTGATAAGCCCTTGTCGGAGCTAATCAGGGCTTAAGGAATATATAACAATTGTGATTGTCAATTGAATTCAATTCCATGTATTGTACTATTTTCACAGTTTCCAAGCTGGATGAAACCAAAATGACTGAGTTTTGGTAGCTGAATACCGGTTTTAACTAAAACATTCGCTGATAACAAAATAAAAACTGTTTAGCTCTGCGTTCTACTAACACAATCAGCAGGAAAGAAAAAAATACCGGAACATAAGTCGATCATACATAACAAGGGCAGAAAGTTGTGTAAAACATAAGGCTGGAAGTATTACGAGTAGCTTTCAGTACCTATGAGATGTCGGCTTTGTGACGTCACAGTTTCAATTACCGGTTGTAAGCGACTCTTTCAATATTAGCAAAATCTGATTTCATGTTGTTCTCATAATGCACATAATCAACCTTAACTTGAACAATCACTCTCCCTTTCACACACACGCGTACATCCAACTTAGGCGCTCTCTTTTTTCCGATGATCAAGTAACGGAAGTTTACGCCGTAGCTTCTTCTTCTGTAACGTATCTGTGGAAATACCTTACGCTCAATAAAGCTCTCCCACGCACACAAACACACACACACACTCAAAAATACTGTGTGTGTGTGTGTGTTCTCAGTAATCTCAGCTGACGTAGCTCTTGATACCCAATACCTGTTGAAAGCAAACGAGGCATATTGTTTGTCAGAGTTGTCAGATATTAAATATTGTATAAAAAGAAATAAATTTCAAAAAAAATTTAAAAATCTATATAATATTTCAAAAAATTGCTGGTTGACAATTTATTAGAGTTGCCACCTGGCAAAAAAAAATTTGTTAGGATTTTCCAAAAATTTTAAAAGCCAAAATTATCAAACTAAAAACCTAAATTGTAACAAAAAAGTGCTTATACTATAATAATTTTCAAATATTATAAATTCTATAGTTAAAATAGGTTTTACTTGATATGAAAACCATTTGAAGCGATAACTTAACTGTACTTAACTTAACCTAACTTAGGTTAAAATGCGGGCATAGCGATAAGCACTTTCTTATAATTTTATTTGTTTTTCTGTGACTCAACATTATATATAAAATTATAATAAAAGTGAAACCTCAGTAAGTTGTAGTGGTAAAAGTATAAATTTAGATTAAAAGCGAGAGTTTCAGGGAGAAACATAATTCATTAATATTTTTATTTATTATAGTTATTTGAGGAATAACGGACCTAGATATTTTTTTTTAACCCAATTATAAATTCTCTTAAATTATTATATAAATATTATTTTATAAGAGTTATACAGATTCAAAATTTTGAATAAATATAAATGCCTTAATTAAGGACGAATTATTATATAGGGTATCTACTAGTCAACCTTTGCTTACGCTCACTTTCTTATATGCTTCTTGAGCTGCTGTACGCGTTTTTCAAATCGATCTGTTTTGAAAAAGTCAGCACAGATTTTTAGATTCATCTGAACGGTGCACGCGTCAGGTTGTCTGCTTCGGTCAACAACTTAAACTGTTGAATACTATATTTAAGAAAATTCGTGAGTTTCAATTCAGTGCTAAATAAATTATGCCAATAATAGTATATTTTTAACAGAAAATTTAAAAGTTGTTTAAATATTTAATACATGCTATCTGAAGTCATGCTAATTAAAGTGTTAAAATCTACAGTGATAATCAGTTAAAATGCAACAAACTGTATAAATAAAATAAAGTTTTGTTTATCTACAACTTTTATTCACCTCTCTCTACCCCTATTTTTCTCTGTTTCGTTTACATTAGATAATCGTAATTGACATTATCAAGATCGTAGTGTAAGCCGAAGCCACTGCAAAACCACATAAGGAAGCTGCATATAAAAAGGGCTTAGTTGCAAGTATTCTAAAGTATTTTATTACATTTTGGATAACTGGTATATTCAAGTTATATACCTAGATATAACCATGTCAACAACGCTGCTCTACATCGTATTAATTGCTTTAACAGCGAATTTCTTATCAGGTAAATATCAAACATAATTATATACATATATATATTATTATAAATTATAAAGAGCAAAGGCAGAGAAGAAAGGGAAATTTTTATATATTTTTTTAAACCATTTTTTAAATATTTTTCTTAAAATTAATTTTGGTCTCTATTAGCTTAGTTGTTAGAATATAAATTATTTTACATCTTGAAGGACATAGGCAGAGTACAAAAGAAATTATTATATTTTTTAATTTTCTTTGGAATAATTTTTCGAACTCATTTTAATATATTTTACTTTTTCTATAATTTTACACTACAAAGATTATAGGCAGAGAAAAAATTTTATTAGAAATAATATTAATTTGCTTTTAATTTACTTCAAAATAAAAATTAAATAAAAATAAAATTGGCTGAATGAAATTACAGAATGGTAATCTTTTATATTTACTTTTGAATAATTTTTTAAAATTTTTTTTATTTATTTTTTTAAATCTATTAGCTTAATTGGTTAATGTCAAGCCGCGCGTTAATTAGTCAGTAAATGTTTTGATTTCTGGGTTTGTCATTGCGCACAATTTGCTAATCAAATTAAAGTGCTCGAAAGCATGTTTCAATTGATTCAGCTTTCAATAAAAGAAGCACCCCAATTCTATCAATAATTCGTTGTTCGTTTAGCAATTTAATTTATTTGCTTTTTTATTTTTTTGCCTTTTGAAACTCGTTGAGCGTTGGACGCGCCGATGCGGAAAATAATGCCAATAGCAACACTTTTCGATTTCCCTGGCAGAGGGAAACTGCCGAAAGGGAATTGGCTGTAATGTGATGAGTGGAATCAAGCATGCAGCCAATAAATATATACACAAATAAAAAATTGATATTCGGTTTTTCACTTTGATTACATTTTGTGAAATATACTTCAATTTAATTTGGGTTTTTTTATGAGTTATTTTTCAATAGATTTTTCGCGATACGCTAGTTCCCGCTAATAATAATAATAAGGTTTTTTTTTGTTTTTGATTTATTAAAAATCTTAGAGGGGTTTTCCATATTATTCCAAAGTATTTTATATTTTTATATATTGAATATTTTGTATACCTTATCAATATACAAAAGTATTTTCTATTCCAGGTTTGAATCTTGCATTGAAAAAAATATTAAACATATTATATATCAAGAAGATTTTTTTTGCTATTTGTAATTTATTCTATGTGCAGATTTTTAACTAAAATAATTATTCAAAACATTATAAATCTAGATGCTTATATAAAAAATTTCTATATATTTTTTTTTAATTCTTTACAAAGTACTGAAATTATCTCTTCCACGTTCAGATCTTGCCTTGACCTTTTCAATTATCAATAGTATTAAATATTATCAACCAAAAGGCTAAGCTTGACTAAAAGTAATTGTGTCTTAGCTGCTATTTTTCCTCATTTTTTGGTTTCTGAAACTTTTTGCTGTTAATCACAAGTGCAAATAACTTATTCGTTTATACAGTTACCCCTCTTTCCCTACCCCCCTCAGCCTAGAGCTCGTTTACTTTCAAACAAATTGTCAGTGAAGGCGCGCGTTTCATTAGCGTTCAATTGTCAAGTGAAGAGAACTTGCAACAAAAGGCGGCACAGTCAAAGTTCTTGCTTCTTGACAAGAACACGGCAAGTTCAAGTTGGCTTTTATTGTTGTTGTGGCATGAATATGCAGCAAAAGGCAAATGGAAATGGAAAATGGAAAATGCGAAATGCAAATCGCGAATCTAGGACTTGAGATCTTGAGGCATGAATTCAAATGCCAAGTTGCAACAAGAGTTGCATTTTTTATGGCAGGTGGTTAAATTCTTTTATGGGCTTAATTACCGAAAGCAACAAAAACCAAAAACCTCTTGCACCCAGCTGAGTAGGTCAAATGGCTGCAATTTCCCGTTGCACACCAACAAAGAGGAATAGAAAAAACACAGAATGCAAGGAAATAAGATATTGCGCATACGCCCAGTGAGACGCTGAGCCACGACATTTAGTGCAACTTACAGCATAAATTGCTCAAAGATTTTAAATAAAATTTGTTTTACTTTGTTTGATCAAATTTGTATTTATTTTCGCTTATTACAATAATTGAGTGATTGTTATTTATCAATAGAATTTATAATGGTTGCCTTATCAAGTGACTTATCGAATAGCCCTATCAACTGAACATTATCTAATTTATAGGAAAAAAAATTTATTTCAAAATCGTAACAATTGATTCTTAAACGATTTGTATTGCAAAAATATGCATAAAAACCTAAACATTTGGTCGAAAAATGTGGATTTGAGGCAAAATTTTAGTATTATAGGGGGATTATCACTCTTTAAACGAAGAAAGCCATTTTTGTTGAACTTTGAATGCGCATAACTTTACCAAAACTCAACCGATTTTCAAGCGGTATGCATTTTTCTCAATAATTTTAGTGAAAAGATAAAATTAAATAAAAAATCAAAGAAAAAATAATTTGAAATTTTTTGGGAAAATTTTAAGTTTTTAAAAAATATGAAATTTTCCGAAAAAAAAATTTTTTTTATTCTTTAGAATTGCTTCTTAAACTATTTGTATTGCAAAAAAAATGATTAAAACCCAAACATGACTGCATTTGGTCCAAAAATGTAGATTTTAGGGTCAATTTTGGAATTAGGGAGAAAATATCAGTTTTTAAACAAAAAAATGTCGCTTGGCATACAGTCGAGCAAGCCCAACTTTATATATACCCTGTACCCAATAAGATGTTGAATATGTTTGCGTGCCAGCAATTCAGCCAGGAGCTGAAAACAAAAAAGCAGAAAGCAAACTACTTAGAAATACCACTCGTACACGTGGTTGACATGCAATTATTTAGCTTATTGCAGAGTCTCTGCATTTGACCAGACATTTAGTCAGTGAGTCAGTAAGTAATTCCGTCAGTCAATTGGGGAGCTAATAAAATAATTTGCTGTCAAAATGTCTGCTTGGCTTTTGAAAAGGTCGAGGGCAGCTGTCGCTGTTTGTTACTATTTCTTAGCGAAATTACAATACCATTTTAAGCTTACTAATTAACATATGTTTTTATGCCTTGTACCCACTGAAAATGGGTAAAAAACGGGGATAACAGAATATATTTAACAGGCAGAAGAAGGCGTGGCAGACCCGCCAAGCTGAGTTGATCCATCTGTCTTTTTGGTTCGTCTGTATAGTCACTGAGATCTCGAAAATTATAAGAGCTAGAGCTTTCATTTTTGAAATGTAGATAAATGAATGAAACACGCATATAAAGTTTATTTTGAATGTTGGTTGCCACGCCTCTTCCGCCCACAAAGAACATAGATGGAATAAATTTACCTATTTGTGAGATACAATTCTATCTATATAAATTCTGTATTCAGTAGTTGGTGGAGACCAATTGAAATCGGTGCACAATTAGTAGAGATATGATGAATCATAGTTTTCTGACTATTTTAGGCCTACTAATTTGTGTTTTTTTTTTTTTGCAGTTACCGCCATACGCTGTCATCAGTGCAATTCACGTGAAAATGAGGATTGTGTCGGTCTCCTGGTGAATACACCCAGGGCTCAACGCGATAACCAGTATCTCAATGAGTGTCCAGACAAGGATGGAGTGTCGGCCTTCTGTCGCAAGACCGTCATCAATCTGGAAGTGCATGCTCAGCGTCGCATTGTGCGCAGCTGTGGCTGGATCAAGGAGAAAACGCATAATGCCTGTTTCACCGCCGACAACGAGGGCTACAAGGAAACCATTTGCTCCTGCAGCGACGAGGGCTGCAATGGCGCCACATCCTTGGCTGGCATCAAATCGGCTCTGGCTCTGGCTGTCAGCGTCTCCCTGGTCTATCTGCTGAGATACTAAAACCCACCTTCGTCAGCTAGATCAGATGCAAAAATTTTGATATTAGCATTAGGTTGCAAATTCATCAAATTACATGCAACTGTTTCGATTTTAAGTAGATTTTAGTTGTATTTAAAGAAATTACATAAAATTCTTAAGCTAAATCCACGTTGTTTTTATGCATACACAGAAAAATCAAGAATTTTCGAACTTAAATAGAGAATTTCCGGTGTTACAAGTTCAATAAATCAGAAAATTCTTCATTGACAACAAATTCGTTATTAAAACGTATTAAAAAAATAATTATTTTAAATATCTTCTTTTATGATTTTTTAAATGAATTTTTAATTACAATAAGAAACAATTCTTTGCACTTCATCTTAACTGGTTTTACTCCCTCATAAAATCCCTTTTGTGCCCTAATAGATGTGGAATTTTATATTTTTATTTAATTTCTGCTAAAACCTGAAATGAAGTGTAATATCTTTAATAATTTTATACCGAATTGTACTTGAATTCTGCTACAAAACAAGACGAATTTGAGAGCTTTATTTTGTAGAACTCATGAGTTAATTTGTTTGATACTTAGAATTTTTATTGAAATCATCACCTATTTAAAAAAATCATTAATTGGCAATATTAATTTATAACATCATTAATATAGACCATAAATACTGCTTAACTGCCTAATAATTCAAACAGATTTTATATTTTATTTACATCTCAAATATTTGCGAAATCTGATGCTTTAATTCAAGACTAACTCTTGCAGTAAATGTATTATATGCACAAATATGTAATACGTATAAATAAATACAATTGCCAGTAAAATCGTAGTACAAATTGACCAAGGACTCGCCCACATGGCACATTCATGTATTGTATATGGTTTTATATGTATTGTATTCTGGCCAATATTCGATGCCAAAATGTCTGCACAATTGTTTTGTGGCCCAGTCACAGTTACGCAGCGTCAACGCCAGCCAAAACTAATAGCATAACTTTCTGATGCCAACATATACCCTGTAAATGTGTAAAATAAGCAAAAACTTTTTCGCACGATAGTCTGAACTGTAAATTGTCATTTTACATAAACTTTTATAGCATTCTTTTAGGCACTACTCTCGATTATCGATAACAATCGTCAATGTATGGAGTGATTTACCGAATCATATGATCAGTTTATGAAAATAATCGATCAGTAATAAATATACAATAATGAATAAAAAGTTTTTTATTTTTTTTTTGGCTTTACAACAAAGTTGCCAATTGTAATATTATTAATATAGTTTTTATAGGAATACATGCTAGTAATTATACATTTTAAGGAGTAACTGATAGTCGTGCAGCGCTGCGAATTAGCTGAAGTGTAAAACTGAAGCTGTAGACAATGACGACAGAACCGTGGGAGATCCTTGGCCCATGCCCATTAGACGTAAGCACACATACAAATTTGCGTTTTTTATACCCTATATTTATTGTAAAGGGGTAGAATAAATCTGTGCGAATGTATGTAACAGGCGGAAGGTTTTTGAACGTGTCGATCTCAGCATTTGAATGTAGATAGATGAATACCATCTGCAGATCAAATTTATTGTAAATATTGGGTGCCATATTCCCTTTCCGGCATAATCGATAAAAACCGAATAACTTGCGTAAAATTTAGCATAGAAGCTTGTTATTCAGAATTTATACTCTCTAATATTATAGCAATCTTTGCTGAAAAGCGAATTGAAATCGCTCAGTAAAAACGAAAGTTATTAAAGAAACTATATTAAAAAAAAATATATGTTGATAAGTGATGTGCAGGGTGTTCCACTGTCGGTTGCGTCTGACTGCAGTCTTGCTGAATTTGTTGTTGCTGCTTTTTTGGTTGTTGGCTTGTCGCACTTGTTTGGCTTTAATGCTTGGCTCGTTATATTTGTTGTTGTTTGGCTTAGTCCAAGAACAGATACAGACACAGACACAGATACAGATACAAATACAGATGCATAGATACAAGATACACACAGCCATAGCTAGACGGATACAGCGCACAAAAGGCGAATGAAAAGCGAGCTAAACATGCGTTCGAATTTTGTGTGTGTGTGTGTGTGTGTGTGTGCGTGTGTGCGTTTGTCGCCATTGTGACGCCCGTTGAGCAACAGCATCCGCATTTCCCCTTTCCCGTTTCCCCTAACTCAACCCCGCCATTCCAGGCAGTGTGTGTTTTTCTCTTTCTCTTTGGCTTTTCTTTTATTTTCGGGGACAGCTTGGCGCCAACATAAAAAACATTGATTTTGAATTCTGTATGCGACAGCAATACTAGTAACGGCAAATGTTGTTGTGGTTGTTGTTGTTCCTTTTGTTCCTTGGGATGTGTACTTGTGTCGAAGGACACTGCGCTTTATCATAAAATTTCTGCGAAATATTCCATTGCAGAAACAACAAAAAATGGCAAATTAATTATGCAGCTTATAAAGTCTCTTTAGTTTATTTGGCTTAGGAATTTCCCATATTTGGAATAAACGAAAATTGCTTATTCGTTTAAATGCACTGGATAGAAATGATCGTGCCTTAAAAATATCGATTGTTGTTATCGAATCGAGGGGGTTCCAAGCTGTTTCCGAATATCTCCGAATGCACTCCGAATATCTTGTTTTCCATCCGAAGTTCTGGCATCTCTCTTTCAATAACGCTTGTATAAATATTATGCATATGTTTATTTGCGATTCAGTTACTTGCTGGATTCTGGGAAGATTACTTCAATCGCTTCTTCTCAGTTAATCAGAAAATATATATATATATATTAATATAGTATATTATTGTATTTTATTTCAAAATTGATCACTACGATTGTTGTTTTAAATATGGCTACTGAGGTGCTGTGGACTGATTTAGAGGTGGAAGGAGAAAAAGTATGTATTACCGATATATGTACATTTATGATATTATATATATATATATATATTATATATGTGATAAACCGCTGCTCAAGACATGACCTTTAATACAATACTTTCAAAATTTATCAGGTTGGAGCTGGGTCGTTTGGTGGAGTTTACAAAGCCACATGGAAAACGCAAAATAATTTACAAATTGCGGTAAAAGTTTTCGAAATAGGAAAATCGGTTGCGGTTACAAAAGAAATGAAAAATGCGCAAGAAATTCTGCCATCACTGGAGCATGATAATATTATTGATATATATGGCATCAGTAAGCGTACCGACGATTCACATGTCATACTTATGGAATGGGCCAACTGTGGATCTCTCTATGAGTTCCTGCACAACAATCCCAAAAAAAATGTATCACTTCATGGTAAGCTCAACTGGATGCTTCAATGTGCCAAGGTATGAGCTGTATTAGCACATATCAAAAATAGGAAATTTTCAATAACATTTAATCATCTCTAGGGCATTCAATATTTGCATGAGAAAAACATTCTTCACCGTGATCTGAAAACGAAAAATCTACTTCTCACCAATTGCTTCCGTACGCTGAAAATATGTGATTTTGGCACCATTAAGGTTTTGGCATCAACGAATACTGAGGGAGTTGGCACTTCCCTTTATATGGCACCAGAAGTTTGTATTTAAACAATTTAACAATATGATTTACATAAATTATATACCGTTCTTAGGTGTTTATTTCTGGAAAGTACACGGAAAAATGCGATGTGTTTAGCTTTGGTATTGTGTTGTGGGAGGTTATGTCCAGAAAAATTCCATTTAAAGATTTAGGCTTTAATCAGGGCATTGTCATTTGCTTTCAAACAAGCAAAGGTAAGACTTAATACATTTTATTTATAAGTTTGTATATATAATTTTTATGCTTTAGGTATGCGGCCTTCTATAAGCGATGTCAAACATAAGAATTGTGAATATCTGAAAAGACTTATGGAACTCTGCTGGCATGAGGATCCAAAGGAAAGGCCGACAATGCAGGGATTATCTTTTCTGTTCGGCATTGATCCAAGGTCTGTGCAACCTTATACGGAGCATATATTTCTCAATATTCGACCATTAGCCCAAGCTACGGAAGACGATTTTATACTATAATTCGATTGTAAACCGTTTTTATATTGCTGTCAAATTTATCAAATTATTTATAACTCTCTTGATACTTTAATAATCGGGTTGTAAATGTAAAGACAACTATATTCTCCAAAATAAAAACATGATACACAGCTATAATTAACTTAAAATATATAATTTAATTGAAGCACTGCATAAACAATTTCTATTAAGCCCCAGATAAAAACGGCGATATTGTGTGTAAGATAAGACAGAAGAATTTGACACAAATAACTTTGGATAAAAAACTTGAACAGCTTTTATCTTTATTCATTTACTCCAAACATGTGACGCATTAATGATTATTTTACAAGTATGCAAATTGTGAATGGCATAAATATTCGGAAAATGTTAACTTAACAGCCGACTGTTAAAATATCAGCGGTTAAAGTCAGCTGTTGCAAGCGATCGCAACATATTTACATTGGCGCTGGTATTGACGTGCAATTTGAAGTTCGTAATTTTTACAATCAAAATCATTTAATATTTATTTTTGAAATGGATGTTCATTATTCAGGTTTGTTCTATATGTTGTTACAAATATGTTATGTAGTTTGTGCGTGTATTGCTAACAATTTAGAAATTCAGTAAGTGCTGTACACGTATAGTTTTTTTGGTTTTTAAATAAAAGTTCAACTCTGAATAGATCTACAAAAAAAGTTCCGAATAGCTACGTATTTGTATGTCACGTTGGTGTAGCATTTATTAGGTTGTTGCACAGTTTATTTGAGGTTTAACTAAACTAAATAATATTATGTTTTACAACAAGATTGTCTATTATAACAGACTCTGATCTCTGTGATCAGCAATGATCCAAATTATAAACAATTTGACATGAAATAAATATTAGTCCTGTAAACTTGTCAGTTTTTATTTGAATATCTATCGTTTTTTAATTCATTTTATAATTTTATTTCCTATTTCACAATTTCAAGATTCAGAGAGAGAGAGAGAGAGAGAGAGTGACCGTATATCTCTCGTTGCTATAATCATATCATAACAGTATTTTAGTTCACATTACAGTATTTTAACAGAATGTTAAACATGCAGTATGGCAACATCTACACAGCTTGCAATCCCGTTTAGTGCTTTATTTAATTTGAATCTGTTAAATAATCCAAAATATATAAATAAACAAACATTTGTCATTTCAGTACGAGTTGTGTAGCCCAGAGTGCTATGTTTATTTGCGATTCAGTTACTTGCTGGATTCTGGGAAGACTGCTCGAATCTTTTCTTATCAGTTAATCAGAAAAAAAAATTTTTTATATATTTTTAAATTGATCATTACCATTGTTGTTCTAACTATGGCTACTGAGGTGCTGTGGACTGATTTAGAGGTGGAAGGAGAAAGAGTAAGTATTACCGATATACATATGTATATATATTACTATATATATGTGCTCAAGACATGACCTTCAATAATATACTTTCAAATTTATTAGGTTGGAGCTGGGTCATTTGGTGGAGTTTACAAAGCCAAATGGAAAACGCAAAATAATTTACAAATTGCGGTAAAAGTTTTGAGGATAGACAAATCGGTTGAGATAATCGTTGAAAAAGAGATGAAAAATGCGCAAGAAATTCTGCCATCACTGGAGCATGATAATATTGTTGTTATATATGGCATCAGTAAGAAGACCAAAGATGAACCTGCCATACTTATGGAATGGGCCAACTGTGGATCTCTCTATGAGTTCCTGCATGAGAAACCCGAAAAAAATGTATCACTTCATGGTAAGCTCAACTGGATGCTTCAATGTGCCAAGGTATGACCTGTATTAACACTTATCCAAAATTTAAATTATTTAAAACACATGATCATTTCTAGGGCATTCAATATCTACATGAGAAAAATATTCTCCACCGTGATCTGAAAACGAAAAATCTACTTCTCACCAATTGCTTCCGTACGCTGAAAATATGTGATTTTGGCACCATTAAGGTTTTGGAATCAACAAATACTGTCGGAGTTGGCACTTCCCTTTATATGGCACCAGAAGTTTGTATATCAAAAATTTAACAATAGAATTACATAATTTATATACCGTTCTTAGGTGTTTATTTCTGGAAAGTATACGGAAAAATGCGATGTGTTTAGCTTCGGTATTGTGTTGTGGGAGGTTATGTCCAGAAAAATTCCATTCAAAGACTTAGGATATAATCAGGGCATTGTCATTTGTTTTCAAAAAACCAAAGGTAAGACAAATGGTACATAATACATTTTATTTATAATTATATATGTATATCTATTATTGTTTTAGGTACGCGACCTCCTCTAAGCGATGTCAAGCATAAGGATTGTGAATATCTAAAAAGACTTATGGAACTCTGCTGGCATGCGGATCCAAAGGAAAGGCCGACAATGCAGGGATTATCTTTTCTGTTCGGCATTGATCCAAGGTCTGTGCAACCTTATACGGAGCATATATTTCTCAATATTCGACCATTAGCACAAGCTACGGATAACGATTTTATACTATAATTCGATTGTAAAACGTTCTTAATATTACTGTCAAATTTATCAAACTAAGTAATATTATGTTCTACAACATGAGAAATGGGGAATGACAGGAATATCATCGATATTTCATTCCCATATGGCCACCGAAGTTTGTCTATTATAACAAACATTGATCTCTGAGATATAATATATTTATATATTTGATATGGAATAAATATTTGTCCTGTAAACTTGTCAGTTTTTATTTAAATATCTGTTGTTTTTTAATTGATGTTTTAATTTTATTTCCTATTTCACAATTTTAAGAGTTAGAGAGAGGGAGAGTGACCGTATATCTCTGAGTTACTATAATCTCTTATTTTAACATTACAGTATTTAAGTTCACATCAGTATTTTAACAGAATATTAAACACATCCACATATGTAGCTTACAGTCCCATTTAATGCTTTACCTAATTTCAATCTGCTAAGTAATCCAAAATATATAAATAAACAAACAATTGCCATTCCAGTACGAATTGTGATAGATCAAGTGAAAAACAGAGCGGGTTGTAAAGCTTGAGAACAAGATTTTGATTTGATCAATTGTGTTTTTCTTTACAAATATAAAAGAAAGTAATTCTAAGAAACAACGAAGTCATTTTATAAATTTTCAATGGATGCAGCATATAATAATTGTTACAGTAACTGAATCAAATACAAAGCTGATAAAGCTGATAAGCATGTGAAAGGTGAAGAGCGTCATGCATATTTCTAGTTGTATTATAAGCCGTCTTACGGAGGGGCATAAAAGTGTCAAGTTGTAAAAATCGAAAACATAATTTATGGACACCGTAAATAAGCATTACGCGTCTGACCTTTGCCAACCGGAAACGGAAGTGTGCGTAAACATATTTAATTGTGTAGCCCAGAGTGCTTAAGAAGTCGAAAGTCGAAATCATGCAAGCTCCATACCTCCACTTGCACCTGGCTCCAAATTATGACATCAACACTGGCGATGACGTCATGCTGATAGCACAAGTAGCCATAGGATATGTCCGAAATGTGTCCTCGACACGCCATGGAGCTCCACTAACTGGATAACTGTGATTTCATGTGGATCTTAACACATATTTCATAGCCATTGTGAATGAAGTAGCTGTATAAAAAGCATAGCATACTTTTTGGCTGACTTTTGAAATAGTAAAGCCAAAAGCTTAGCTGACTTGGAAATTGACAACAACCAACCAAATTCGTAAAGGTTTCAGACGGACATTACCGACAGTCAGTATCTGGTTTCTTACCTTTTCTTATTTCTTTTAAAACTATTTAAAATAATAGTAAATATAGTTTCCTTAATAATATTCGGTGTTTATTGACGGATTCTATTGCGTTTTCTGGATAGATAATATATTTAAATATTTTTAATGAATACTTTCTAACTTTAACATTTCACTAATTTTTTTCTTATCGCATCTATTTTTCGAAGATACCTGTTCTAGCTCTTATAGTTTTCGAGAATTATTTTTATATAAAAACAAAAATACGGACAGATAGACATTGAAGGCTACATCGACTAAACCTGTTGTTCTGATCATGAATCTACATAGTTTATGTAAGGCTTTACTGGATATTTAAAATTTATAATTTAATTTGTTCTTCAGTTCTAAAACACAAAATCTTTATGGGTGAAATCAAATCAAGCGAAATTGCTTCTCAGAACGTTTTAGTTTCAGGCTTAGGATTACTGCCCATTGAGTGAAAGAGTACTACTCGTAAGTGCCTTCCCCTCATGTCAATGAATTGCCACTGCAATTGTCCTGCTTAGCTTATCCACCTACGCCTTTGCTTTAGCTACACTGAAAACAATCGAGGCCATTAGCGCATTGGATTTGCGGCCAGGGCCGTGACCTATACCAATCAGAGGGTGCATTGTTTATGATAAATTGAAATACTTGCCAGTAAAAGAAAAGACGAAGAGAAAGAGAGAGAGAGAGAGTGGCAGAGAGAAATGGAAAGGACATTTTGGCTCGCATAAACAAAACACCCACATTGCACAGTGGAACAATTTGAGATTATTCCCAGTTTTCTTTCAGAAGTCCCACAGAGCAAAGTGAATGAGTTTTACGCTCTGGGGCGCCAGGCATTGTTAATCTCTTCTATTGTTATCGCAATTGCCATTCTCTATCGGTGTTTGTCTTGCGAATACATCATTTGATTACAGTACAGCACCTAGTACGTGCCCCAGTTGCTTCAAGAGCCAAAAACTATTTCGAAAAGAAATTACATTTAATGACCGTGGGGTCAGTAGCTGAGCTAGCGGTAACTGTTGCCCTTAGAGGCTGCATTCGCCTGCAGCAATTGCAATTTGTATACGTTTCTTTTCATACCCTGTACCCGTCAAGTAGCTAATAAATGTGTGAAAATATCTTTAACATTCCGAAGGAGGCCAAAAGCATATACATTCTAGAAAGACGAACTGAGTCGATGAAGCCTGGCAGGTCTATCGGTGTTTCGTAAAAAAAATTAGATCTCAGCAATTAGAAGAGCTGGAGATACAAAATTTGAAATGTAGATAGATTTATGCCATACGCAGCTTAAGTTTATTTTAAATGTAGAATGCCACGCCCCATACACGCCCATTTCATCAAAAACCGAATAAAAAGCTTAAAAAGCTTAAAAAGCTCTTTTTATTCGAAATGTATATTGTCTAACATCATATTTATATATCGCAAAAATTGAAGTAACATATCCTTATAAACACGGAAGTTATAAATGAAACAATAGGTCTTAAGATCGTAGTACTCAACAATATCCAAATTTGTAAACAAATAAATTCAGTTTTGATATTTAATTGGTAACTTTGGTATGCATATCGTTTAAAATCGAAATTAAATTAAAATGTAGGGTGCTTTCTAGATTAATGTCGGGTGCGTCCGACTGACTATGCTCTTTCTGGTTTATATTGCCTTTTTTGTTGTTTTTTTTTGTGGCTGGCAGCCATGTGGGAGCCAAGAGGTTATTACTGTCATCGCCACTCGAGCGCATGGAAGCAACGCACCCACGCAGCGAGTGAGCGAGATGGCAGGAGTGCGAGAAAGAGAGGCAAGAACAGCGCACCCAGAAGCCAAAAGCTTCGGCTGTCATGGCTGGCATTCGTGGCCGTTCGTATAGTGCCGATGACGTCGTCGTCTTGTGTCCTTTTTCTGTGGCATCCACTGCAAAAATTCCAAATTCCTTTAAACAGTTTACGCTCGGCTCACGTTTGTGCCACTTCCACGCAGCTCTACGCGCTTGGCAGCCCCTAATACTTGATAATAAAAATCTAAAAAAATTTATTAAATATAAATTTTAGAAAAATTTCAATTACTTGCAATTAACGGAATTACATTAAGTTGCATTACAAAATCAATTTATATAAATCGTTTAGAAAATGTGCCATATTTCGCTGAAGTTGTCTGCAGTTTTGCTGCTGTTGCAACTGCTTCGCTGCATATCAATTGGTGCGTCTCGTGTTTTTGGTGTCAAATAAGAATTCGAATAATGTTGCATACCCCACAGGCGCAGCCATCGAGTGCTATGTGTGCGATTCCAGCATTCATCCCGGATGTGCGGATCTCAGTTCCAACAAAAGCATTAAATCTGTGGTAAGTAAATGCCTCATTTGCATACACTTCGACAAAAAATCAAAGCAGAAAAATTCTTAATTGATTCTAGGCAGAAATTAGGCAATAGTCGAATTATTCGGAATTTATTTGATCTGAGTGAGAACATAGTTATTTCAAGTAGTTCTAATGGAATCCAAAGTTCCTTTATTTTAAGTACCTTTGGGATATTTTTTAGCCAATCTGCCGAGCAGAAAATTAAAATCCTTTGAATTATTTTATCATGGATCCAATTTTTTTGAAATATATGTTTGATATATCAATCCTGTTAATTCGTAAATTTATCATGATTTGTTTTTAAATAAATTTTAATTTTTTCTAGATATATTCATATTTTTTTTCAATTAAATTCAATTTGTTCTTAACCCAATTCCGATTTTTCTAATATTCATTTCGTTTTTAAAGTCATCTCAATTTTTTCTATTATCCCTAGATTAAATCATATACTGTACAAGCGAGCGCGCAGCGCGACCTGTGGTACAGGGTGTTGTTTTATTTATTTTATATTATTTATTTTTTATAATAAGTTTCATTTACGCATTTCTTCCTTAAAACAAAACATTTCTCTCTTGTTGTTAAAAATAATTAATAATTTTTTGATTCAAAAAAGAAATATCTTGTAAGAAAAGTTGCAGAATTTTGCAAAACATATTTTTGATCTATTTATTTTTGGAAAACTTCTGAATTTTTCTCCAAGTGTGCATTTGCATGATGCATTTGATTGATGGACCGCAAGACGCTTAAGCCTGCCACTTGGAACATATTTAGCACTTAACCTTTCTGTTCAGTTCACTAATCGGACGTAGTCGACCTTAATCAAAGTGCCAGACGTACTAAATTAAATGCACATAGCACATAAATTCGACCTCAACTCCCACACGCCCCAGCTGAGAATCCGCAAAAGCGGAAACGGAAACGGAAACGTGCAACGTCGTCGCTGCTGTCGTGACCGTTAAGTGAATGTGTTGGCATCTCTCCATTTCACAGCGAATACCAGGGCGTATACCTCAGCCCAAACTCCGCCAAGAAAGCGAGCACTCGCTGCTCTCGTACTCCCATTTGCTGAAACAAGTCTATGAATATAAATCTTAGGTACTTGGCATTTTGACACGCTGAAATTCATCGTGTTAGCTCACCTTGCCTTGGAGGAAGGCAAACTTTTATATTTATTTTGTTTGAAATTCTTTGCTATATTTGTCTTCATTTATTTATATTTCTGCAAGGCGTCTTGCTTTTTGGTTGAAAAAGTAGCGATTCTTTTTTATCAGAGCTTAAAGTTAATTATTAATTATTATTTTTGAAAACCGTATTTTAAAATGTATTATAATATACGGTAGTTCGGTAGTTTAAACTTCCAATACTTTCATCTTTATCTTCTTGAGGTTAATAACAAAAAATTTTTTAATAACAGTTTAAAAAAAAAAAATTTTCTAAAATAAGTTAAGTTTAAAAAATAAGTTTCTTAAAAAAAAAACTACAAGAAAAAATTCGGCTTTATTGCTCTTAAGATTCACCTAATACAATTATTGCAAATTCTCAGAAAAAAGCAAAAATATTTTAAATTTAAATTTAAAATTTTCATATACAGAAATGAATCATATTTTATAATTTATTTCTTTTTATTGTGCAATTAAATAGTTTTGTTTGCATTTCCTAGAATTTCGCGGGAAATCCCCTAAATGCATTTATTATCAAGTTATAAAAGACAAAGACTCCGCTTAACGGCTAAATAAATAAGATTTCCACTCTGGGCCATGACAATTGTTGTTTAGACAAGGAAGTTGCAATATCGATAGAAATGCCGATAACGCCATAGTGAATGCATGTGCAACTGATAACTGATAAGATAAATGACGTCAATTAAGTCTGCAATTAGAGAAACTATTGACATAGAGTGAGGGCCAGGAAGTCGTTAGTAACCATAAAACAATCGTTGGCCATTGTTTCTGATTTTTGAAGCTTACACTAAATGTTTACAATAGTGTTTACGATTAACGATTTACGATTAATGATTTACGATTTACTTGGAATTTTTTACAGAACTGTACGCTTGATAAAATGAAATCCGTGGACACCTGGCTATTTGATTTGAACAAATTCTCGTACTTTGACAATGGCGCCAACAAAGATCCACTGATGAACTGTCAAAAAGTAGTGGCCAGAGATCGTAAGTACATATATATGATAGATATATTTATTATTCGTATAGTAATACTAATAAAATATCGTAATAACTCTGTCTAAAACTGACTAAAACAAACTAAAATGGAACAGATAAATTTCATATACGACAATTTGGTTAATAAATCTAGTTTTTAGAGCCAATATTGGAATCCTTGGGGGATTATCACTCCTTAAACGCAAAAAGCCATTTTTGTTGAACTTTGAATGCGCATAACTTTACCAAAACTCAACCCATTTTCAAGCGTTGTGGAATTTTTTCAAACATTTGAGTGTGAGAATAAAATATAAAAAATAAATCAAAGAAAATAAATATTTGAATTTTTTGCAAAAATTTTAAGATTACATCCAAAAAAAAAAAATTTTAATTTTCATAAAAATTTTTTTTTTCAAATTGTAAGAATTGGGCGTAAACGAATTGTATTCTAAAATTATTCAGAAAAAACCAAACATGACAGCATTTGGTCGAAAAATGTAGATTTTAGAGCCAATATTGGTATTACGGGGGATGATCACTTCTTAAACAAGCAAGCAAGCTCGACTGTTATTATACCCTATACTTACTTTAAATAATTAGCGTCACCATGCTGTGAAACATCGATGTTGAAAATGAAATATCGATGTTTCGGATAATATCAAATTCTCAATCGATGGCTTTGCAGCTCTAATTTAAATCCCTACTAAGTATATCAATTTTTTTTTATCAGCCGATACTAGTAAACTGGTGACGGCACGATTCTGTCAGCTGGATACCGCAGACTCGGATGCCTGCGATATATTGCGCTCCAAGCTGCGCATCACTAACGATGGTCAGCGTCAGGGCCAGCAGCGTCGGGATCAGGATCAGCAGCGACGCAAGGGCTACGGACAGGATGGGGCGGAGGGCGTGTCACCCGAGACGGATTTCTTTTGCGGCATTTGCGAGAAGGACGGTTGCAATGGTGCAGAAGCCGTAACGCTGACGTCATATGGCACAGTGGGATTGATATTTGTGTTGGTGCAAGTGGTGTTGGCCCCACTGTGGCAGCGTTGCTGAAGCGTGAGGCAGCGAGGCGCAGTTGGTTGCATTTAGGTTGAGTTACAGTTATCGTTACCTTTACCCGTTACCCGTTACCCGTTACCATTTCCATTGCCCATTGCCCATTACCGTTAACGTTTACCGTTTACTTTGTAAATATTCGATTGCCCATTGACACAAGACAACGAGAGGCCCAACCAAACCAGAACTCCCGTCTCCCTCCAAAGCCACCAAAAGCTCTAGACATTTAAGTGACAGCAAACACAGATACAAAACACACACACACACACACACACACAGCCAACGGCTGCTAAGGTTATAGATACAATTACAGCTACAACTTGGAGTCTAAGCAAATATGCGAATTTCAATTAGCAGTCAGCCTGAATGAAACAAAAACAAACAACGAAACAGCAGCAAAAATAGCAAAAATAGCTAAAATAGCTAAAAGGCAAAACGAATTAATCAAAAAGGCTAAAAGTGTGTCTAGAGTGAATTGGGCTATATCTGTATTTGTATAGTATAACTGAAAGTACACTCCGCAAACTCAACTATATCAAGGATTTGCACTTAAGTTTCGATAATATTTTTCAACACTGGAGCACGTTTTCTCATCAAACTTTTAGGGATCGATTTATATCAAGAATATCGATATTTGCATAATTTTTTCTAATTACATTTGATATGATATGATTTCTCGATAACTAAAAAAAAATCTATATATATTTAAAATATCTCGAGACTTTTATTGGTAATAATTTTTTAGCTATACAAAAATATTTTAATTCGGGTAATAATTACTTTTTTAAATAAAAAACAAATGGAAAGAGTCTTTAATTTTTTTTAACAAAATTGATAAATTTTATGAAATCCAAAAATTGTAGTATTTTATTTTATTTTTGAAAATATTATCTATTTACCCAGATAATTCATAAAGCCTTAGTTTATTTATTTTTAAACCTTCAAAACAAATATTGCTAAAAGCTTCAAGAAAAATTTCAATACTTCAGTTTTCCGATATTTTTGAACGATATATAAAATACAATCGGCATTGGTGTATACAATTTATTTAAATTTTTTTTACCGATTATATCTTGTCGATTTAAATCCCTAAAATGAGATTTGCAAAGTTATGGCAAACTTCGATGGTCATTAAAATATTTGATATTTTGAATTTACAAAAACTTGGCGTTGCCAACTTGCTCAACGAGGCAGAGAGTTGCCAGCTCGCTCACAGACAAAATGTTATCTTATATCACAATGAAGTACATATTTCAAGCTACATTTATGTTGATGGCTTCATTAAATAATGTTTGAACTGAATCTTAAGTAAGAATTCACCAAATGCCTTTGATTTTTAATTCTACACATTTATGTGTTGAATATGGTATATATATGAATATAATCCGTGGCAATGTAGAATAACTCCAATCATGAATTATGAATTTAGTTTAGAGTTTTTTATATATGAAGCAATATTTTCTTGGAGTTATTTTATAGAACCGATTATTGATGTGTGTGTATGTGTATGCCTAGGTAGATACAATTGAAAATCTATAGATGTGCTTCTTAAAGCAGTAAATTGTTGTTTCATATTATATAAAAGTTTACCAAACATTGAGCGTAAATATTACGAATTGATATATTGAAATGTCACTCAAATAATAATATTTGAACAATAATTACAATATTTAGTATACTAAATGGTATGAGTAATCGTTGAATTGATGTGAATGTTCAAAGATAACAAAGATAACAGAAGCCAGCGCCTTAAGCAAGCAAATATTGTAAATTAGAGTAAATATTTGTTTTATATGATATATATATGTATATGATTTTCGAAATACGCAAAAACAATCAGCAAATGTGTGTGCAAATTATGAAAACCAAACAAATGCAACAAAATGTTAATTAAATGTGCAATTAGAAGAAATGTTGAAAAAGCAATACAGCAACGATTTCAAGTGAATCAAACAAAAATAAATTACACCAATTACCACAGAGAGCTTAATTAAGTGCTTAGGTCTTATGGCCACGCCCACAAAAAAATATACTGCAAAATGAAAACAAATGAAACAAACAAAAAGCGAATCCAAAATCGAAAATGCTTTTGCACGTAGAGCAACTGAGTTCTAATTAGTCTTAAGTGATATGAAAATGGCATAATAAAAACACGTTAAGCAATTCTGTATGACAGTATAACAGTAAAGCATTTTTGTTGGGTATATAACAGTTGTTGTTAATTTTGGAAAGCTTACAACGGATTTACAGTGATTTAATTTAACAGTGTGTTGAGAACATAAGTGTCATTTATGAAGGTGTTTATAGAGGTATTTTTGTTCGACTACATATCGATAAAAAAAAACCTAATAACGTCCAAAAAATTAATATAAAATGTTATACAAAATTTTTTCTGACATCCTATTAAACTATGCTGAAAAGCTTAATGAAATAGGTTGATAAACACGGGAGTTATTAAGGAACAAACTTTTATAAATTCTGTCGAAGAAAAAGAAGGAAGTACTTTAGAACATCGTAGGATGTCGGATATTTTTCAATCGGTGCGTTCAACTAACCACTTTCTACATCACTACTTCCACTTTATGAAGTTTTTGTATTAGCTGTTGAATCTATAGATTTTGGAAACATTGAAAGAATAAATTTTTATCGATATCGAAGGAAATTAGAGTTGCAATTCGCATGCAAAACAAAAACTTCATGTACTAACTTTAAAGTATAAATGCATAGAAACCGGTTTAAGAAAAGAGCTGTTTGTTTTGAAAATTTACAAATTATATTCTGAAGTGCTTAGGTAAAAATTTTCTTAGTGGAACGATATAGAAAACTCCAAGACGAGCAGCTGCGAGCAGTATAACAGTTTGAATTGCCAGCAATATTGCTCTATTTTATGTTGCTTTTGTTTTTGGCTTCGTCATGTTTCCATGTTTCTGATATTCTGTCATTTTTTTTTGTTTTTTGCCAATCAGTGATAATTTTCCCATTACTCATGTTAGATGCAGGCAGCCCCACCAGCCCCCCAGAGCCCCTGGCGTTGAGTTCGATACATATTTGGCGATGCTATCGATGCGTCGGCTTGTCATCCAGCCGGAGGCGACATGTTTCAAATTATACACGCCTTGATAGAGAGCTGGCAATTTTTGATAGCGGCAAAACGCAGCAGCCGAAGCTGAAGCTGAAACGACGTGTCGACCTCACTATTCTTGGCAGTTCAATTTAAATTTTTGGTAACACCAGCAGCTACCAAATTGGCTCCCATTTGGCCCGTTAGCCCGTTAGCCCACTTCCTGTACTTGCGTGCACTTCTGACGCGTGACACGTGACACGTGACGAATCGAAATATCGAAAGCAAACTTTCCAACACTTTTCAGCAAAAATGAAAATCCAACCACATCGTATAAACTCCATGCTGTTCGTGCTGTTGCTGCATTCGGCTCTCGGTTCAGGTAGGTAGAGGTCGGCGCAGTTGTCAGGATTCAAAGCTTGGATTATGCTAATTAATTGACCCAATAATCGCTTGACAAACGTACACTGAGAGAAAAATCAAGAGCTTGCGCGCTGGAATCAAGAATTTCCGAATTTAAAAGTTCAGTGTGCCAAAAGTTCTTGATTCAAGAACAATATTATACATTTAAGACCGTTACTAAAATAGTACTTATTCCTAAAACAGTTTTAAATATGCTTAAACATATTTGGAATTTATAAATTAAATAATATCTCAAATTAAAACTGTTATTTTCCTGATGTATGAATTTTTCTCTTGATTTTAAACGATTAATAATTTACATACATATATTGAACTATTGATGTCATTAAAAGAACTATCAAAAGTTTTTGTACTTGCTTAAAGAGTTTTCGGTGTCAAAAATTTGATGAATTCAAAAATTTCTGATTAAAGAATAAAATTCTTCACTTACGCACTTTTTTAATTTTTTAAATTTTAATATATATTTTTTTAAATCGTTTAGATTTTTTATTTTTTATTATGTTTTATGAACTTTAAAGATAAGAGGATAATATAATTCGTGCTTAATTCAATCAATCTTTGCAATTAATTGTAATTTAACGCTATTTTATTTATATTGATATATGATTGAATTCCGATTTGCGCTAGAATTCTAGAACAGAACTGGATTAATTTATGAGCTTAATTTTGTTGAGCAAGTTGCACTTTTTTCTTCTGAGTGTTGGAAGATTTGTAGAACGAAGAGAATGTTTAAACAAGAACATCATTTTGATGAACAACTTATTCTTAAATTTTCGGAGCTGTTATATTTCAAATTTGTTAAACTCATTCTAAATTTTTCTGAGTGTATTTATCTGCAGCATTAAAATGCTACACCTGCGAGGACTGCGATGAGCTCTCGCAGCTCAAAGAGCTGGAGGTGTGCAGTGTGCCCGGCATGATTCAACAGCAGCAGCAACCAGCTGTCAATCCGAATATGATTTCCAGTCCCAGTCCAGCATCTGCTCCAGTTGCAGCTGCGCCTGCTCCAGTTGCTCCAGCTAATCCAGCTGTTCCAGCTAATCCAGCTATTTCAGCCAATCCAGCTGTTCCAGCCAATCCAGCGCCAGCTCAAGCGGCTGCTCCTGCCGCAAATCCAGCAGCTGCTGCTTCCAGCGGGGATGAGGAGGAATACGACAGCGAGGAGGATGAATCCGCTGCCCAGCCAGCCCAGAATGCTGGCAACAATGGCATAGCTCCTGGAGGAGGAGCAGGTGCAGCAGCTGCTCCAGCTCCAGCTCCAGCAGCTCCGGCTCCAGCAGCTCCAGCTCCAGCAGCAGCAGCCGGAGCAGCATCTGTGGACAGCGAAGCTGACTACGAGGACGAGGATGAGGATGAGGACGATCGACGTAGGCGTCGTATTGCTCGGCAAGCCTTGTCCACGCCCACAGCTGCCTGTTATATCGCCAGTTTGCAGCGTAAGTATTAATTAAATAATTAAATTTATTTTAATAGTTTTTTAAAAGTGTTCAATAGGGAAGTAATGACTTAGATAAGCTACCATCATGCACAGCAACAGGTTTGTTTTAGTTGGTTTATTGCACAATTTTGTTGTACTACACGTTCATAAATATGAAAATATAATATTCTATATATTTTATAGATATTTTATGAATCCTTGGTATATAAAACAAAAACAATTTTATTGGCTAAAAATATCTGCTAAGATTAGTTGTTATATATCTGAAGTGATTTTGATATGTAGTGACTTTTTATTATCCATCGTTAAAAAATTGAATAATAGGTAAATATACAAATTTTTAGGTGTAGATTTTAGTAATTAAATGTTAAAAAATATTTTGAAAAAGTATAATATCATCAAGGATTTTTTTTTAATATTTATTTTATTTATATTATTCTCACAATTTTGTTGGTGTTTCTCACTTTCTTGCTTGACTTTACTACCAAAAAAAATAAAAACAATTATATATTTTAATAAACAATTTTTGGAGTTGTAAATTTTCATGAAAACTGTTCTGATAATTTTTTTTTAAACGTAGAATTGCAATCAAGAAATGAGTTTTTAATTTTTGCTACTTTTCCACCTCTTCTCTCTGATTTTAACTCAGCTGAATTTCAAAAGAAACTTGTTAAATTGTAATTTATAACTGAAACTCGGAACGTTATTCAAGAACTCGCTTTCAGATTCGTTTGAACAAATGTACCTGTATGTAAATAATTATCGTGTTGTAAAGCATCTTGAGTATTCTAAAGGGTCTTGCGAATCAGGTTTTATAAACGACACTGCACTTACAGCCCTAACAAATTTATGACGATTTGCTTGTAGACAAATTCAAATTTTAAGTTTAGTTAAGGGAAAGTTTGAAATCAACTGTATTTGCTGATTATACAAACTATACTATAATTACGTACTATACTATACGTACTTATCTTCTAGTTTTTATATTTTATATTAATCGATATATTATCCAGCTTATCGGTAATCATCTTTAATTACTTTCGTGATTTTCTAGAGAGATAATTTATTACATTTAATTTATTTTAAAATGTTCTTTCAATTTTAGTAATTTAAGTACAATGAATTGTTATAGAATAATTAACATTTCGTGAGCAATATTCTTAATAGAACTTTTTAATTTTAATATATTCACATTGAGATTGGCGTGGCCAGATTGTTGAACCGTTTGGTCCGTTTCTTTCTTTAATTATATGACAATTGTTTATAAATATTTTACTGTGGCGAAAAATATGTATATAATTATAAATGTATGGTGGAAAACAAATTATTTTTTAAAATTTAATTTAAAATATAGGGTAAAGGATATTCTGCAGTCAGGCGCATCCATATGATCTGCTCCTCCTTCTGATAATTTAATTCTTATAAAATATAAATATTTTACTGTGGCGAAAAATATATATATAATTATAAATGTATGGTGGAAAACAAATTATTTTTTAAAATTTAATTTAAAATATAGGGTAAAGGATATTCTGCAGTCAGGCGCATCCATATGATCTGCTCCTCCTTCTGATAATTTAATTCTTATAAAAGAAATTGAATTTCTGTAAATTATTTATGTTTTTATTTATTGATACCTTATACCTAATAACTGTAAGATTTCCATTCTATATTCTTTCAGTCAACGGCACGGAAATAACGAATCGTGGCTGCACGGTTATTTCGAATGACAATCAAACTGCCGCCTGCAGCAATCTCTTCAATGGCTGGGAGGTCGTAGGATGTTATGTGTGCGATTTAAACGGTTGCAACGCCCCGTTGCATGCCCAAGTGATGGGGCAGTTGCATAATGGTGGCAGCAACAGTTGCAGACCCTGGACATGGCTGGGACTGGGCTTTATTGGTTTGGTGGGGTATGCCCGACTTGTGCTTTGATCCGATTTGGTTCGGGTAAAGTCCAGTGGAGTTGGCTGCTTGCGATTCGTGGTCTGATAACATAACTATGTATAATGTATTTATGTATAATAATAATAATAAATAAACTAGCATTGGCTGCGATTTGTGAACCGTTACCAATTCTATTTCTAAACGAATTACGCCTTGCGCCATCAATGAGCGCACCTGAGCTATTTTCGCCTAATTATTCAATTGCTTAACCATCGATAACAACCGAAACGGGGAAAAGGGGAAAATGTGCCAAATCATTGAACCACCCGCGTTCACAGTTCAAACTGACGTCGATGTCGCCAGCGAATTGGAGCCAAATCAATTACAGCGAATGATAAGCCCAAGCCGCAGAACTGCATAAAAATGATAAACGAAAGAATACTCTGTATTAAAAATAAATATATATTAGGTAAAAAAATAAAATGTTTTTATTTAGATTTATTTAAATTACATGAAATCAGCAGAAATAAAAAAAAAACCTATGAAATATGTCTGCCTTATTTGATAAAAATATCTATAGATTTTTTATAAAATTTTTACTAAGTAATTTTGCGGTTGCAATAATTATAAAAAAGTTAAAATTACCAAATTGTAATGCTAGCTTGTAGTTAACTTCAAGATAAATTTTATAAGCCTTACTTATATACATAGTTCTCGGGATCTATTAAAATAAAAATAAATAAAATAAACAATGTTGTTCCAATTATACTCCATAATTTATCAGAATATTTTCCTAAATAATTTTGCAAACAAACAAGATTTTAAAAACCTTTAATATACGAAACTAGAAATTATAAACTAAATTTGATGTATCTTACTCAAATAGGTCTCAAGATCTAAAAAACATTGATATGTAAATCTGTAAAATTTCATAGTTCAAATAGATATTAATTAGTGTAATATGCCAAACTCGAACTATAGTTTGCAATTAACTAAAAACTAAATTTTATATGCCCAACTTAAATAGTTCTCGAGTTCTAAAAATAACATGGATTACTTCACAATTCAAATGGATATAAATAAGTTAAAAATGCCAAACTCGTACTATAGTTTGCATTTACTAAATACTAAATTTTATATGCCTAACTGAAATAGTTCTGGAGATCTAAAAACTATAGATAAATATGAAAAGAATGTGGTTCATCAATTATACACTGTGACTTTATCAGTTAACGTACTGTTTACAAACTATGCTACGCTCGTGGTAACCCTCAGTTGAGTTTTGCAGGGTATCGAGTGGAAGAGATACCTAAGCAATGACTGTGACGATGTGACAATTGTGACTTCATGCCCGCTGCTGATAACTGATGATCAAGTGATAAGCTGATAACAGCTACCATTAGGCCTCAAGTGGCAATCGCTGCCCGCTGCGTTGAGCGATTTACAATGGAGCTCAGCTCTGGGCCAGGCTAATGCGCTAAGGTTCTGAATTAGGTGATGAACAACTGCGGAAATATTTACACTCAAAAGTTGTCAGACTTTTAAGGCAACTTGTTTGCCAGTACAGAGCGCTTTTTTATTTGTTTTGTTTTTTTGTGCTCGTATCGCAAATGCAATTGCCAAATTTGTACAATAGTCGTATATAGTATATTATAAATATATATATTTGAACAAAGGCAGGCTGCACTGTTGCTGGGAATAATTGACTTCCCCGTTTTATTTTGGTAACATTCTCCAGCTTCCGGGCCCAGTTGGTATTACACGTTTCGCACAAGTCTGTCAAAATTTACTGAGAGCTGCCTGAACTCATATTCTTTCCGACTTTACACTCTCTTCGAAAATGCAATATTTTTTGTGTCTGTTTTAGTTTTGCTTTTTGTCAGTTATCTGTCGGTTTGTGTCTGCATCTACGTCTGCTCTGATTTCAAAATTGATGCGTCAGTTGCAATTTTTGGTCATTCGGCACGAAGTGCTCAGAAAATAAATGATATACGCACGATCTATAGTCATAGTTGATGAAAGAATCAGGGCCAAAGAGTTTACTTTTTACTTTATCTAAGCAGCTGAATATGTAAAATGTAGTTTGTGCCTGGTTTGCTGATTCAATTTTTAGCAATTTGCTTATCAATAAAACTTTCTGCTTAATCTAGTGTGATTTATAAAGTTAGAACTTGGCAAATTCTATATATACTTTTAAATTGAGACTTTAACTTGGCCTAACTTATACTCTTTATGTTAAATTTACAAGAGATTTCAAGAAACAGTTTTTAATTCTATGATATATGATTGATGTTTTATAAAAATTTTAAGATTATATTTTGAGAATTTCGAATTTCAATTCAAAGTATAGGTAATAGGGTATTCTACAGTCGATCACATCCGACTGATCATGTATGAAGCCGAGTTTTCATAAAGTTTGTACTTTTAATGGAAGCGTATTCAAACATTGAAAGACTTTTAAAGGCTGTTTTTAACTATTTTCTTTGTACTTGAGTAAAAAATTTTGCATAAAAGTCAACTTATCACGACCAAGCACTTAATGAAAACCAGCAGGTGTACTTGCTACACAGTAAATAATTGTTTAAATATCATTAAAAACAAATTAACAAAATAATAATAATTTGCTGGCTTATTAAAGAGGTGAAATAAATAGCAGTTATTAAAAAACATGACAGAATTTAATTTAAAACTATATATTGTTCTATATGATAAAAAAATGTAATTTCTCACTGTGTACTGTAGGAAATACCACTTTTGTTGTAGTCTTTCACCTTGGCCAGTCTTATCAATTGCCCTCAGTCCAATTTGTGTTTTTGGGGTCAATCGAATTGCATTTTGGTTAACGAGCTGCTTGTGTGTTCTAATGGAAATTTTTCTTTTTCTTTAGACTATAGTAGACTTTAGTAGTATTGCAGTCTTGGCTTACTCAGAGACAATATTCACGCTCTCCGACAGCTGGAGAATCGCACAATAGGTGTAAATGGGTCGGGTAAATACCAAAATAAAAAAAGCTGTTAATTATTTGGGCCCGTTTGAAAGCGAGTTTGTTATTATTGCGTTTTTTTTTTCTCAGCGCTCTATATTAAGTAATATTAATCATGCGCTGAATTATATATTGTTTAATGGTTATGTAAATTCGGGTAATATAAGTTGAGAAATTCCCATATCCAAAGGAAGAAAAACTACGTCAAATTCTAAACGATCGGGTAGAATGCTGAGATACAATTAAAATTGTATTCAAATATTTAGCTTGGATACTTGGTAAAATCCCCCTGTATTGAATCATTCGCACTACGGAATAATCTTTTAAAACTCATTGACATTCCCTTCCTTCTGGCGTTAACGATCTCCGTACAGAATACAAAAACCAGTATGCTAACTGAAGAGCGTCAGAACGTAAGAGAGAAAAATAAAGAGAAACAGAAAAGAGCGCAGAGCTGGCAGTCTCTTTGGCTTTTACTTTTAGCAATTCGGCTTTTGCATTATAAATTAATTTGTTATCAATTAAATAAAAAACAAAACGCACACGCACACCTAAAAAAAAATAAACAAAAAAAAACTTTTCGCTCCCGTCGTTGTTGGCGCTCTGTTGCTAGCTCTTTCGCACAGCGGCTAGCTGTCTCTTTCTGCAGCGTCGCAGTCGCTGCGAAACTGGCTTATTATAAAACTCTATAAAAAGTCTCAAACAAATCACAAGATTTTCAGTACAAATTCAGAATTCACAAACTGCGGTCGCAAAACGTGCAACGAGTCGAAAGCAAAGTCGTCCAAAGAATATCTTATTTTGCATAATCTTTAAAATAAACTTAAAGATTTTTCACAAAATATACTATATATAAACAGTAAAAAGCTGTAAACGAATTTCAACACAATGACAAACAGAAATCAACAGAACAAATCGAGAATCTTGGCCAGCACCTTGATATTGCTATTCGTCGCACCAGGTAAGACTTTCAAGAATTTCAAGACTTTCAAAACTTCAAAGACTTCAAAATAAAACTCAGGTGTCTCAAGTGGCGTTCGTTGCATGTAATCCAAGTGTCGTGATAATGCCTGAACTACAAAATCAATAAAATTATGTTGTAAAGCAATGTTGCTACTTGTCAAAACAGTGTTAAGCCCGCTACCAAAAATATCACAAATAATTCTGATAAACATACCTACGATAGATATGTGATTATTTGTGTAACAAATTGTTATACAATCAATGCAAATAAATACTATAATTAAAATGCAAAAATCGTATTAACTTTTTGCAATATTTGTTGCCCATTAAGTTGTCAAAAAACTTGCGAAATAAAACAATACAGAGTGCTCCAGTAGAGACTGCAGTCATATAATTATGAGTTCATAAAAAATATAAAAAAATTTGTTTTGAATCTTAAAATTTACTTCTATAAAGTAGACAGTAAAATACAAATTTTTAATGAATAATTATAACATATAAATTTAATAGATAATTGTTTAGAATATTAAAAAAAAAAACATAAAACTTGCTTTAAATTGTGATGGGAAAACCAAATTAATACAGAATAGTTGAAGCATTATATTTGATATAAAAAATTTATTAATTTTATATTTCAGATATAATAAAAATAAAAAACAAAAATAAATTATATTCTTGACAATGATGAGATAATTGATGAGTTTTCCAGCTTATTGTTCAGACATCTAGTACTATAATAAACTAACAAGGCTTAAGAATTGTGAAAATTTTTGCAGTTCAGAAATTATTACAGGGTATATAGTATATTCAACGCAAAACTCTATAAATTCTATGCGAAAAAACGCACATAAAAAAGACAAAGTACAATGGAAAACTGTCATAAATAATACAAAACTGAATAGTTAGCAATTTAAGCTAGTTTTCGTATGATGCGGAAATGTTATCGCCTGACAGTTATTCTCTATCTATATGCATATAATATATATACTAACTTTTGCACATATTTAGTCAATGCTTTGTGAAAATTTGCTAAGGTACTTTTTGAGATTTTTGACATTGAAACTGGCAACAACTGCTAATTGAAATGCTGCGATTTCAACTGAAATAATACAGTTACTATAGCTGTATATATATGCATATATTTAGTCGGTTTTAGTCTGGACACATGACAGCTGCCTTTTAGCACATTTTTTTTTGCAACAAGATTCGAGAGAAAAACAACCTGTTTAGTCGATTAGCACCAAAATCTGTAGCAGAAAAATTAAGCGAATGAAAAACCCGATACGATTGATTTGAAAATGCTCAACAGTTGTTTTTTTTTAATTAGTTGCAGTTTAATTTTATTGCGCCAAGTTTACTTAAGAGCAATTGGAAAATAATAGCCTGAGATTTTTGAACTCGCTTTATAGTTTCTAATTAGAAATAAATTGCAATTTTATTTGCATTGCATTTAAAGCATTTAACAAAATATTTAGCAAATCTCTCGCTAAATAAAATCACACAATCGTGAGGTTTTGAGGGTCATGTGTACTTCAACTTTCAGAATAATTGAACTTGGCTTACAGAACTGGTTTAGGCATTTTGTAATGTATACGGCAATGTATTGTTGTTTATGGCCCATACAAATGATAAAATTAAATGAATTTGTTTTAACAAATTTCACGCTAAAAAAATGCTTGAAATTCCCGCTTATCACGTGCCATTTAAACTTCATTCACAACGTGTGCCCATCAATCAAATTGATTTATTAATAATTTTTAAATCAACAAACGATAAACCCGTACATAATAATGTACGATTCTAAAGTAGCAATAAATTTGTTTAGATTTTTGTCAAATTATTATTGAGCCACCAGCATGGCGTATGAGCAATTTGTGCTTATCAGCTTGGGGATGAGCTGCGGCTTAACAATTGCCACTGTTTCGACTGCCATTGGGCCCATGACTCATCCAGAGCGTATCAAATGGGTATCTTATGTGTATTATCGTGCTGATAACACAAATAACAATTGACGCAATCACGACCATGTACCAATATGTTTGTCAGTTTGTTTACTCGGCAAATATTTGTTATTTGGTTTGGTTTGCATGCAAATGGGAACTATGGAAATTTATGAGATAGTATAGACAGAAGATCGCCGAAGCAGGAAGCGAGTGTAGATGGTAGATGGCTGATAACAGCTGCAAACGGGGACTTGATATTATAAACTTATAATAAAGAATGAGCAAATAATACGCCAAAAGTATATGAGCTTCGTTAGCGTTTTGATTTATGGCCCGCACATGGTCTTTGTCCTCTATCGCTCTGTCATCGTTAATCGTTTATCGTTGTCTTGTTATTTTATTTACCAAAGCTATAAATTGTTTCCACTAATGTTAAATATTATTGATCTGAACGGGCGTTTGGGAAATTCAAATTTATTAAAATAAAGCGTATAAATAATTTTTTACGTCATTTAGCGCAATTTTTCCAGCTACCATAATAAAATATACAGCACGCGCTACGCGCTCGCTCTGCTTTATCTGATGTTTAAAGTTATTAACACTGTTTATAACCATTTTCTATCGATAAAGAATATATATATTACTGAAAAAAACAGAGAGCATCAACAATTTTTTTCAATATTCTCTAATCAATATGTTTTGTTTTCCTACTCCACAGTTTGCTTTGCGGATCTGATGTGCTATGTCTGCGACGATTGCACTCATGTCAACAAGGATACACCAGTTCTGGCCTGCAATGAGGACTTCTTTAATCCAGGAGGCAGCACTGAGGCCTCCACTGTAACCACCACAACAGGCTCCACAATGCAAACCACAGATGCAGCCACAGATAGCCCCACCACCAACACAACACCAAAAGAGGCAACAACCACAACCACCGAGACAACGGTACAGACCACAGATGCAACCACACCAGAACCAACCACCGAGGTGACAGAGACAACAGAAAGTACCCAGGCTCCCATGCCCACACCTGGCACAGTGGGACCACCAGAGACAACAACCGGTGTGCCAACACCTCCCAATGAGAATCTGCTGCGTGAAGTCACCCGACTGATCCCAGCCAACAAGACCGAGGAGCTGCCAACACCCCAGATGGCTATACGCCAGCGTCGGGCTGTTATTGACACAGGCGTCAGCTATCACTGCTACAGCGTGCAAAAGAACAGTAAGTCTTAAGATCATTTCGGCACCCTATAAAAAAGTATATGTCTGTCTGTAAAAACACGTGGCTCTTGGCAATTATAAAAGCTAGGGCAATCAAATTTGGAATATAGTTAGGTGTCAACCTTACACAAAACAATTTTATTTGGAATTGTGCGTGCCACGCCCACTTCGCCCACAAATCAATAAAAACCCCATAACTTACACCATTTTTAGCGTATAGCTATAAAATTAGGCAAATAAGTATAGAAGCATGCTCTTAATATAGAGTGAAAAGCGCAATGAAATTGGTTAATAAATACAGCAGTTATAAAAGAAATTCCTACTGAAAATGGATGCGTCTATTTGTATAACCTCGTAGATCTTGGCAGATGTAAGAGATAGAACAGTAAAATTTCGAATGTACTTAGCTGTCTACCAAACGCAGAACTAGTTTATTTAAAATTGTGCGTGCCACGCCCACTTTGCCCACAAATCAAAGAAAACGCTATAAATTTTAGAATATTAAACGTAGAAAGTTAATGTTTATTATAGTTGTTATCTAGCCTAATATTAAACTATGCTGAAAAGCGCAATGAAATCAGTTGACAAACACAGAAGTTATAAAAGAAAATGAACTATTTATTTACTATCTCTCTTTCCCTCTCTCTCTCTCTCTGTAGTTGATAACAGCACAATCACACAGCGTGGCTGCGTGCGTGTGGAGACCATGCAGGATGCCTGTAAATTGCTGCAAGAGGAGAACAATGGTACGCAGCTGCAGAACTGTGATCCCTGCAGCATGAACACCTGCAATGGCGCCTCCGCCATGTTGCAATCATCGCTGCTGGCAACTGTACTTCTCGCCATTGTTGCGTCTGCTCTGCAGCGCAATTAGGAAGCCAAAGCAACCGTTGCGATCGCCGCCCATTATAACCCGGTGTTATTTAGTACATATTGCTCATTTGTTTTAACCTCAAAACTTATCCGAAAACTTCCCTCATCAGCATTCTCATTTGTTAAGTCATGCGACAGTTTTATATAATTTGTAAGCAACTATCGAAATATACATACTATTATTACCTTGTACGAACTAAAGCTAACCAAAACTGAAGCATAAGTCAAATTACTTGATAATAAACTATTTATACAGCACGATTTATATATTGTTTTCATTTGGATCTCAATATCTCTAAAGAGAGAGCGTAAGTAGCTGCATTTTTATTCTCAAAATTATACTTAAATTATAATATACTCATACTACAATTTATGCTCAAAGTATGAAGTATAAATCTTATCATTACTTAACTATATTAAGAACTTTATAACGTGCGCTAAAAAGCTGTCAAAATAAATATAATAATTCGCAATCTTGACTGCTTGCTGACATGAAAAATACCATATAGACCCTTCTGCTAGATAGAAATTGAGTTTCTATTTGCTATACTCTACAAATACATATGTTTAAAAATAAACTATATTTTTAGACAATATTGTTATATAAATAAAAGTCTATAATCTTTATAAGACTTCTACGTAACCGGAAATTAGACCAACATTTTCAGGTGCATACTGATAATGCAGCGGAAATTACCAGTTGAAAAAAAAGCAAAAAAAAAAAAAAAACAGGAAATCTTTTGAGTGTAGCTTATTTAGATCTGGCTGAAAAAAAAACCTCTTGATCAATTATAATACACTCTATAATGATAAGTAAAAACAAATTGGACGCTATTGATTAGATTTGTAAATATCACTCATCAGACAAGTTTGCTGTGAGCAAACATTTGGGTAAATATCATACAGATAAAGGTCGTAAATGACCTTAGAGCTAATCGTCAAAGTAAACGTAATCAGAAGCGTAAATATATACGATATGCTATAAAAATGGTTGATGTAAAATGTCTAAAGGGCTTGGTTCTGGGTCAAATCACTTGCATAGTAGAGCTCTGGGTCATTGCCATGCATTGTGGTAAGTAATCTGGGCTGAGACGCATTGCGCATACGCCGCATTGGACAAACAGAGCAGAGCGTTGAGTGACGAGCCCTGCTTCCTGCCTGAAGAAAGGCATACTTTTAGGCCAACTAAGCTAAGTAAATTTGTCGAGTGCAAACACAAAAAGTTATGTGTGTGTGTGCCTACCACAAAAAGCAACGAGAGTAGAACAAAAAACTCATAATTTGATAAGATAAGTTTTCATTAATAACAAAAAACTGGCGCTTCTTGTTTTATGTTTTTTGTCTATTCAGCACAGTGCGCGCAAAAAGCGTGCGTATAAATCAGAGATAGCATAAATTACCAAATAATAGTCAAGTCCAAATTAAATTTATGATAGTGCGTCTATGCTTATAAATTCTTTAAACTACATGGAGTACTAATAATAGAATTACGCAAAAGTCACGGAAAATCATTAGATTTCACAAAAATATAATTATCACTAGAACAGGCAATTTTGCAATTACAAAAGTATCTGATAACTGATAAAATAAAAATAAGAGACGACTTGTAATGGCAACTGATAAGATCACATGAAATATGTGTCATGTCTGCCTCTTGACTAAAAATTGACCTTCGTCATGGGATTGTTTGATTGTTTGAAGTGCTGCTACTTGATAATTTTTAAGTAAGTGGGGTGATTAAACTTCGTTATGATAAAGGGTTGCAAAAAGTCTTATCCGGTAGTTCCCTTGCAATATTATCTAAGTACTTGATATTTCTGATTCATAATCTATATCAAAGATTTTTGATTATTTTTATTGCTTTAATATAACAGAGTTAAGTTTGAGTATTTTTTAATAACAATGATTAATTAGAAATTGATTAAAGTAATAAAATAATAAATATTCAGGTATATGAACTTTATTTTAATATTTTTGTATTTAGTATTTAATATAAATTACACAAGAAATGACTAACAAAAAATACAAAATTAAATCAGGACTACCCTTAGTGAAACGGTTCTGCCAGCTATGCAATTGATGTCTGATCACTGTCTTTGAACATGGGATAAGCAGCTCATCACCAGCGGTAAAAGTATGAAATTACTTGTGAAATTCTCAATGCCCAGACAAGAAGATAACACACCCATTTGCAATATTTGGGGGACTTTCATTTTCTTGCTTTGATTTTCGTTGATTAAAACATGACCTTCACATTATATTTTTAGGCGGGTGAATGTGAAATAAAAAATATCTAAATACACTGTAAAAAATCAGAGTGCCCATTTATTATGCGACTGTCCAAAAAAAACAAGTGAATCATAGGTCATAAAATTCTTGGGAAAAAATGCCATGCCACATGCCAGAACATAGAACGAACCTTTAGAACGTATGGCATATTATCAATTGTTTATCGATCGATAACTAAAAACAAAGCAAAGCAAGACACGTTCAGTCTTTGCGTAGTAACTATCTAAATTTCATAACTTTCGACTTAGAGATGCCTTATAAATCGATTAAGCTGATTACATTTTGTTGAGGCTCAAAGCTAGCGGTATTTCTTTGCTATGCAAATATTACAGAGCGAACAAATAAATGGAAATAGCCAAATACACTTGAATGATTCAGTATTTATTGGGCAAATGAAAATGAAATAAATATTTGGATTTTCCCAGTGGACATTCTTGGGGAATTTTGCTAAATTTTTATCAAAGTTATATTGACCAAACAGCTACTATCGCATGGTATTTAAAGCATCCTGAGGAAGTACGACATCCAAATCAAATATCATAAAGAACTTGAATTGTTTCGCGGAAAATTATGATTTTTATTATCAAGTGCCCGTGGTCGGTGTCATTAAGTTTATAGACACGCTTATCGAAACCGTTAGAATAAACTCTCGCTAAAACAATACTCATACGATCTGTATGCCATCCAACCATCTATAGCACTGTATAGCTCTCATACCCCACCACCAGCCATTGGGGCGCTTTGTTTTATGGCGTCTTATCAGTTGGCTGTTGGCCCGACCCGGCCAGCTCATGAGTATCGGCCTGCTGCCAAATGATAAAAAAAAGCCATGTTAACAATATATTTTATTGGTAGTTTGCATTTGAGGCTCGAGTCGTGCTGTTCTCATTCCATCTCGCGGATCGCGAATAATTCGACAACCATCCTTGACGCGTATCCTTCAAATATAAATTGATAATTTATTAAGAATCTATTAATAATTAATTAATAATAATTTATAACATAGAAAAGATGCGTTTGCTAACAATATTTCTTCTATCGCTGTGCGTTTGCGCCAACATTTGGCCAGGTGAGAGTTCAAGGATTTCACGCGTTTAAAAACGCGCACAAAACGCCAGCTATGAAAAATCAAGTGAAAAACGTTCAAAAGCTGCATAAAAAATTCGACAAAAAAATTTACGATAAATGTTGCTTGTTTGTATAAGTATAATCAATCACATCAGGGGAAAAAAACATAATAATAAATGAAAATAAAAAAAAATATCACATGCGCACTCTGACATCAATCGATTTCATTTCTTTATTGTCTTATGTTTTATGAACTGAACGTCTGTTGTACTAACAGTTTTTTTTTATATATTGAAAGAGCAGCGCCAGGGCACTCGTTATCAGCATGTTGTGTACTCAAAAATAACCATGGGCATGCCCATTATTGTAATTAGTTCAATGGAGTTCATATTACGCATACGACAAGTATGCACATTTGGTTTTCTCAAAAATATTGTAAAACTACACAAATTCTGTAGAATATAGAGATAAACCAAATTATGTTTTAAATATAATATTTTAGGTTTGTTTTTTATTTAAAAATTGTATAATTTTCAATAATGAATAACACATTTAAGAAAAGCAGATCAGTGGAGTTCATATTACGATAATTATACTTATTTAGGAAAAATATAGTAAAAATTCAAAAAATTTCTGGAAATTTCTGATGTTATTTTATTGTTTTTTTTTTTAATAAAAAGAATAATTTATTTTAGAACATGGGCTCAATCAATCAATAAAACATAATAAAATTAAAATAAATAAGAAAAATTATTGAATGTGAAAAAAATATCTAAAATAACATTTAACCTTTATTGAGTTTTATATTTATAAAATTCTAGCGAATTCATTTTGTTTTTTGTTTGACATTTAATTCACTGATTTTTAAGGAATTTAAATACATTACAAGAAATAATCGATACCATTCTTACAATGGATTTTTTTTAAATCCATGTTAGTCTCCGGAAAACAAAACACTTAAGCCGTAGGGCTTTTAACTGTTATCATACTTCATTACACACAAGTCTACGTTTCGATTGCTGCGGCTCAATATATCAATCATCGAAAATGGTGCTCACGAGTGTTATCCATCATATTTAACTTTCCGTTCAAATTTATAACATTTTCTTGTTGCATTTACAGGCCAGGCGCTCGAGTGTTATGATTGTATTGGAGATGCCTGTGATGATCTAAATGACGGTTTATTGTCAGACTGCAGTATAGACGATGAAAGCACTGCGACTCCATTAACAACAACTGAGAGTACTACATCCGATACTACAACCACAACTACTACCTCAAGTGGCACGGAAGGCACGCAAGGCACTACAAGACCCACACCAGTTACAACAATCACAACAGAGGAAACACCAGGATCCACAGTTAGTACTTCAGAGGGTACGACAGATACTACCACAGAGGGTTCGACAGATACTACCACAGAGGCTCCAACAGAGACCACAACTGTTACAACAGAGTCCTCAACAGGTTCCACAACAGATTTGACCACGGATTCTACAACAGATCTGACAACAGATTCCACAACAGATGTCACTACAGAGTCCTCAACAGGCTCCACAACAGATCTGACAACTGATTCCACAACAGATGTCACTACAGAGTCCTCAACAGGCTCCACAACAGATTTGACAACAGATTCCACAACAGATGTCACAACAGGATCCTCGACAGGCTCCACAACAGATTTGACAACAGATTCCACAACAGATATCACAACAGAGTCCTCGACAGGTTCCACAACAGATTTGACCACAGATTCTACAACAGATCTGACAACAGATTCCACAACAGATTTGACAACAGATTCCACAACAGTTTCCACGACAGATGTTACAACAGATTCAACAACAGATGCAACGACAGATTCCACAACAGTTTCCACAACAGATGTTACAACAGATGCAACAACAGATTCTACAACAGTATCCACAACGGATTTGACAACGGATACCACAACAGAATCCACAACCGATGTCACAACAGATTCGACAACCATTTCTACGACTGATTTGACAACAGATTCCACAACGGTGTCTACTACAGATTTGACATCTAGCACTACCGAAGAAGGTACCACAGTTGTGGAACCTGAGACCGCACCAGAGGCCATACAATCGAGAGCTGTCCTGAATGTAGTTTCCGGCATCCGTTCAAATCGCGCCCGTCGCTCGCTGGCTGCTCACGCGACAGATCAGCTGTTGCGCAACTATCGCTCCATTGAGCGCTACGGTAGAGCTCTGGAAACCCCGTACAAACTAGCAGTTTGCTACTCCATCGTAAAGGATGGCGGTAAGTGAATTTAATTCATGCGTATATCCAACAACTCTAAAATTTGTTTTAAATTTTAACAGTGACCTATCGTGGTTGTGCCAAGGTACGTCAAGGTGAATCCGCTTGTCAGGCGGTGCGTGATAAGGTCGATCTTCCCGAGACTTCCGAGACTTCCGAGGATAACTGCAATTATTGTCTCACGGATCGTTGCAATGGTAGCGCTGCTCTAAGGGCTTCCCTGGGATCCTTGATCCTGCTGCTGTGCCTGGGCCTGAGGAACTACTTCTAGGGCAGTTAATATTTAAACTATACCTATCTATATGTACATATATCTGCATATGTTATACTTTCTGTTGTATTTGTAATCTAACAAATTAAAATAAAGGAAATAAAAAACGAAAACTCATTTGATAATTTGCTATAAAATTCACTACATAAAGATTCCAACACACAAATTTGATTTGATGCTATAAAAGAGCAAAATCAATAAATATACACGTATATCAAACTTGGATGCCTTTAGAAATTAAGATAACAAATCTATTGCTATTGCTAATCATAGAGACAAAAGTAATATGTCAATTGTCATGAGATCACTTTATGGAGGTGCGTTTCCGTAGAACCTAATCTTATCAAAATGTCATCAATGTGAACTCGTGGTGATTATAAATCAGCAACACTTCAAAGACCTTTTCAATCTCCTTTCTATTTATCTATTGGCCTAACCTAGCTATATTGCAGCTGCGTCATACGAATGCAGGGCGAGACCCGAGAAAATAATTCTCTAAATCAACATTGCAGTTAACAGTGCAAATACTTTTTTACAGCACTGTTCTGCAATCTAAATCAAATCAAAGTTTGTGGGATTGTTAAAACTGAAATTATTGTTATCACAAAATCATGCTAAAAATCGCACATAAATTGGGCAATTTCCATTTAATCAATAAATGATCCCAGTTAAACTAATTATGAAACGAGTTGGGCACTTGCCTGTTGATAATGGTTATGTTATGGGGCTTATCTTAGATAACGTAGGCTCAACTTATGTTGAAACTATTGCAATCATAATTTTAGTTACCGTGCATCAATAAAATCTTCATGAAAGTATTTATAAAAATATTTTATTTTATTTATTAAAACAGTAGAGAGAAAAATTAAACAGAACTTATTAAAACTAAATTGTATATCAACATTTATTTAAAGGTAAAAATTAATAATTCCGATTGTTTAAAAATTTGTTGCATACTTATAGGGAATAAATTTTAATACACATATTGGCAGTTTTTCTTTAAGTTAATACTGTAATCAGATTTTTCCAGTATTGTAAGCGTTATTTTAAGTGATATTTATTGACAGATATCTATGCAATATCAATATTTGAAACCATTATTTTAAAACTAGCGATTCAAATATTATTTTCAATATTTTCCATTTATCATTTCCAGTTATTTTCACCGCGCTCTATCGGTATATTTCTCAACTATTTCCGATCCTTAAAAAGCTTTCTAAAAAGCTCATTCTGACAGACATGTTAGCTTAGCTCATACTTTAACCACAAAGCTCACTCTGCCGAAAAAGCTGTAAAGCTCTTTAAAGCTTATTTAAGTTTTGCCTCGCTAACTTGCTGTTTACCATACATATTTTATCGTAGCTAATATGCTTATCAGTCAAAGTTGGCCAACAACTTGCAGCGATAAGAACTGAAATAGAGGTGAAATTGATTAGTCTGAGTGCCTGGCCAATGACCAACAGAGCACAGAGAGAGTGAGAGTTGGCAGTTGGCAGTTAAGCGGCAACATTCAAGCCAAACGGTAGACTTCAGTTAGTAAAAAAAAAAAACATTTTTAACGGATCGATATTGCACAATGGCGAACTATAAAGTGTGCATTTTCCTAGCGACTCTAATCTCTTTAATAAGCCTGCACAGTTGCCAGGTTCTGAGTGAGTACAATAAAATGGTCTATGGATGTTATAGATAAACCCTTTATATATCTATATGTATACCAATATTTCTTTGTTTTTTTGTAGATTGCAATGACGGCAGTGCAGAGGTTGCCTGTGGCGCTGCCGTTAAATCGTGTTTCGTTAAAGTTGGTAAGTAATCGTCTAGTATTTAGGTTCTCCGGCGTTTTACAGTGAGTCATAAGTACATATATACAAATATATATACGTATACATTCGGACCCATGCTGATAGTATATAACTTAAACAAAATTGCTTCTTTTTTTATTTATTTATTTATTTATTTTTGTTTAGTGCCAAGTTAATTAGACTTATCTGGGCTTTGTTATACACGGGCCTTCAATGCCCGATAAAGCTAGAATATACGCAAATATATTTCAGCTGCAATAATTGTTAAACTACGTGTACATTCTTACATATAGAGGTATACTAGTAATTAGTTAAGCTTTATATTAGCTATATTGGATAATCCCTTTCCGGCAATATAACAACCTATAAAGAGCTTAAATATATTTTTTAGCAAAACGTTATATTGATTGTTATTTATCAATAGGGTTTATAATGGTCTGCTTATCATGTGACTCATCGATTTATAGCCCTACCAACTGAACATTATCTGAAGACTTAACTACCAGAATACTGATAAGGCTTAGGACAGAATCTAGCGGCATTTAATAAATGTAATATTATAAAAAAGAGTTTTTAATTTTTATTTTTTCTAATTTTTCTATTTTTTTTTACAAATTATTGTAGTTTACGGGAGTCAAAATCTATGCTAAAATCTTAATATATATTGAATTGAATATTGTTTATTAATTTTAAAGCCGGACTTCAATAGAATATGTTAATATTTGATTCCTTGAATTTGAATTTAAATATATAAATCAGTTATTTAATGATTTTTAAAATAATTGTAAAATAATGCTTTACGTAAAGACTTTGCGATTAATGCCCCAATAAGTACATTTATTACACTTATCTTTATATTTGCAATCGACTTTGATTGCTTACTTTCTATACTCTACATCCGATAGACGATTATATTTTGCGTTCTATTGAAAGGAATATTTTTCACTGCCTGGTGAAATTATCGCAGTAATTACAATGTTGTAATATTAATTTACAACCATTTTCGCTATTGGATATTTAATAGATTCTTATAAAAATAATTAACTAAATAAATTCAATAAATAATAATTATATATAGCATTCGAAGCAAGATATTTAAAGATTCTTTGATAACTCTTACATTACATTTATTTATCTAAAATTAATTTGATCTTCCTTGCTCTAGCCGCTTTTATATTTTCGTTTCCCTTACCATTTCCGTTTCCGTTACCGTATTCGTATAAAAAATTAATTAACTCAATTGAATAAATAATAATAATAATATGAAGCAGTTGAAGTAAGATATATTTTGAAGAAAGTTGAAGATTCTTTGGCAAATCTTTGTTGAATTTATTTATCTAAATTAAAATTGATGTGCCATTGCTCTAGCCGCTTTTATGCTTCCGTTTCTCTTATCATTTCCGTTTCCGTTTCTGTATTCGTAGACGGGTTTGGCACCGTGACCCGTGGCTGTCTTACGGACGCCGTCACCTGCACTGGAACGAGCTGCTTGACCTGCACTGAGAACAATTGCAATGCGAATCTGATGTGCAGGTCTTGCGATGGCTCCGATGCAACATGTGGCGCAACAGCTGCCACAGTCGACAGCAGCTACCAGATTTGCACGGCGACAAATAATGCGTGTGGCATGCAGGTGAATGGCAACGGAACCGTGACTCGTGCCTGTGGCATCAGCTGCACCGCTGGGGATGCCAATTGCAACACTTGCAACGCGGACAATTGCAATGGCGCCATATTTCCGGCGACGCGTCGTCAGTGCTATCAGTGTAACAGTGGCACCTGCAACACCGTGGAGGCGAGCATGCTGAAACCGTGCAGCATTTACGCGGAGAAGCAAGAGTGTTATACTTTCGGAGAGAGCGATACGACAATGGTGCGTGGTTGCAGCAACGATCTCACTGCCAATTCGTGCCCCGCCACCAACACCCCCGCTGGTTGCGTCTTCTGCAGCGATGAGAATGGTTGCAACAAACTCACATTCTCCTCCTCCCTGGGCAGCTGCATCACGTGCTCCGATGGCGACGCGTGTGTCAAGGCCCAGGATGCCAGCAAAGCTACCGCCTGCCCCGCCTCCAACTATACGGTAACCGAGAACAAATGCTACGTAAAAATGGGCAGCGATGGCACGGTCACAAGGGGCTGCATCAGCGCCCTCACTGACGATGCCTGCGAGGGTTGTCAAACCTGCAACGGAAATGCCTGCAACATCAATGCCGAGACCTTCAGCTGTCTCGTCTGTCGCAGTGACAACTATGCGCCCTGTCGCAAGGCCGAAGTGGGCGGATCACCCTGTACCAATACCTCCATGTCCGATCCGAGTTCGGGCAAGTGCTTCAACGGAGAGTGGGGTAAGTCTACGTTCAGCAACAAAAAAATCCATGAAAATTGCAAGTAATCCAAGTAAATTTGTCACCAAACCAACCAAATACGGATTTCCTAAACTAAGGAAACAAATTTCGAATTATGGTTTATTAAAAAAAAAACACATCATTATCTGAAGTTCTATTAAGAATTTAAGAGACTTGAATCAGGCTGAAAATATATTTTTTTTATCGAACGAAAACCCAGTTTAATTTCGATATCCTAAAATAAAAACCTCTCAATTTTTTTTTGATATACCAAATATTATTGTTAGCTGTAATTTAAATCCATTTTAAATTAAAGAAATTGACAATAAAACAGATTTAAAATATTCAAGTAGAATGCTTGAACTTTAATCTGTTTAACTTTTTTCTGATTTTACTATAAAGTTCCATGAAATTAAATATTTCGATATATTCTTTATAGATGGCGTCGTGGTGCGTGGCTGTGTCATTGATCTGGGTGACCTGATGAAATACCAATGCGAAAACGAGGCTGATACACGTTGTAAAATCTGCTCCGGTTCCAATTGTAATATCCTGAAGTATAATGGAGCTGGCACCCTGCAGCACCTGGGATTGGGAGTGTTGGCTCTGATATTCGTGGTAAAACATTATCTGCTGTAGAGTCGATTTGCAGTTGTTATCTAGCTAACTAATATCTATCTATCAATGTTATCTATACGAAGTAAATAAATACAAAATTCTAATAAACTTCTACTTTGCGTTGCCTCAAATTTCAGATAGTCTGTATGAATCATAGACCAGCTGTAAAAATTGTCATTAATCATTTTACAATTATCAATTGAAACACTTTATTGAGCAAATATAGTATCGAGCGCGTCCGACTGTTTATATTTAATCATAAATATATGGTTTAGTTCAATGTTTTCTTATGATATTAATACAAATCAGTAGAATTTATTATATTGTTAGAAAATACTACATAACCTTAGATCGGAGCTGCAAACAAATAATATTTTATCCCGTATCCCAAATAAAATGCATGTTTCCCAATGTATTTTCGGTTCGTGTTAAACCACGTAATATTTGTAATATTTGGTATCGATAAAAAAAATAGAATAAAATATATAGGAAATACTTTTAAATTTTGAAATTTTTCGAAAATATTTAAAATATAGAATGAATATGACCTAGCTTGCAGTTCTGATTAGAAATTAGAAAATACTAGTACTTGTACATTAATTAAGACCAATAAAAAGACAAATTGTTACGACTGTTAAACTGCTTAGGATATTTACAGCCGAGCCTTGTGCCATCGGAGGCGCCTCCCTGTTGCACAGTGAAGTGAAGCACGAATAACAGCTGGGACTCTGAGCGCCACACAATTTTAGACCTTCCTCAGCAAGATCCGAAAGACAGCCACGCATCACCAGCTTGGAATTGGCTGTAGATAAAGCAAAGTAAAGAATTAACAATAAAGAATAAGGATGAGTGATGGATAAAAAAGGATAGATAAGGATAAATGAAGAATGAATTAGGATGAACGAAGGATTAATCAGGAGGATTAGGGATAAATGAATGATGAATGGTGATGAATGAGGATGAATGAGGCAGAATGGATGAGAATGAAAGAGGTAGAATGAGGATAAATGAAGGATGAATGAAGGAAGGATGAGGATGTATGAAGGATGAATAGGGATAAACAAGGCAGATTGGTGAAATATTAAGGAAGAATGAAGGATAAATGAGCATATATGAATGAAAAATTAATAACGGTGAGTAAGGTAGAAGGAAGATATATCAAGGAAGAATAAGTATTTATAAAGGATGTATGAATTACGAATGAGGATGAATCTGGAAATGTCTGTATTAACTTACGTTTATTCAGGCTTAAGGTGTAGCAGCCATAGTTAATGTCAGTTAGACGACATTTTTGCTGCTCTGTGGGATTACGTGAGCAGGGGCCCTTGGGATCGCTGGAGCAGTTAAAGCAGCTAATGATGGGCGTGGGTATCAATGGCGGTGTATTTTTAACGATGGTGGGAGTTGTGGTGTTTAAAGGCAGCTCGGTTGAAGCTTCAGGAGCAGCAGCATCATTGGGATAATCCGGCTCAGCTGTGGTTAGCTCTAAAGGTTTCGTTTCAGCAGTTGGAGCTGGGACGATGGGTTTTGTGTCAGTTGGAACTGCAGGCGCTGTGACAGATTCGATTTCAGGTTCTAATTCTGGCAATTTCTCCGTAATATCCATAGCTGCAGTTGCCAGCAGTTCTCCTTGAACTTCCACGGTTGTTGGAGCTGGCTCTGATGTTTGATCCTGTTCCTGCGCCTCTGAACCAAGGATCAGCAATATAATAAGCATTATGCTCGGAGCTAAGCGTTTACCATCCATTGTCACTTGTAATCCACTTCTGACCCGAGAATCTAACCTATTATATTAATATAAATCCAGCTTATCTCCACTTTGTTTTGCAGTGATAAGTTCAGTTCTTTTATTATCTCAGAAGAGCTCTACAAATAAAGCGGAATTTTTCAACTTGTTTTCACGACTCGCAACTCTCAACTGCCAATTGAGTAAGGCCATCAAATTATTGTCTGTTCTGACATATAGATATATACATATATATATGACCATATGCCGCCGATTGTCACGCAATTATCCTGCTCTAAATTAAATCGATACCTACTGTACACCCACATATGTATTATTATTCCACCTGAAACACTTTGCTCTTTGCCGACCTATTTCACTGACCCCCAACCAAGTTCATCATTTGGGCCCAGAGCTAATAAATTATGAAACCATGTGAACCTTTGGTAGCAAACATTTGACCAAATGCTCTGGGCAGTACTACTGACCATATGTCCAGCGGATATAGTATTTCGCATTCGACCTATGCAATTGCAATTGTTTTAGCTATAATTAAATTTGTGTGCTATTTTCTACTGTGCATTTTAAATTTAAAGTCAGCTAGATTTTTTGAGTTATTATCCTCCATGATACCCATATTGTCCCTAAAATCTAAATTTTTCGACCAAAAAAAATTTAAAAATTTTTTCTTTGATTTTTCAATCAAATTTTACTTTTGCACTGAAATTCATACCTCATGAAAATCGGTTAAGGTTTGCTAAAGTTATGGGCATTAAAAGTTTATTAAGGAGTGATCCATTACACCAATATTGACCCTAAAATCTACATTTTTTGACCATAAATATTTCAAAATTTTTTTTATTTTATTTTCCGTTTAAATTTTACTTTTGTCCTCAAATGATTAAGAAAATGTATACCGCTTGTAAATCGGTTGAGTTTTGGTAAAGTTATGTGTATTCAAAGTTCAACAAAAATGTCTATTTTCGATAAGGAAGTGATAATTACCACAATGATTCCAATATTGGCCCTAAAATCTAAACTTTTCGTCCAAATGCTGTCATGTTTGGATTTTTTTCATAATTTTGCAATGCAATTCGTTCATGCATCAATTTTTAATATTTTTTTTTACACAAATTGCGAACACACTGTTGTTTAGAAATACAAGCTTAATCCGATACTAAGTTAAAGAACATCATCGACTATATTATTTATTCAGGTAAGTCAGATACAATTCACTAAGCAATTTACATATATCATCCACTTCAGGCCTTTCCCTTTGATTATCGTTCCAGCAGCGTTTCATAAGTTCCTTGAGATCATCACAATCTTTATACTTGACATCGTCTAAAGAAGGACGTACACCTAAGGGGATAAACTTAAAGTGTATTTATTTATTTATCATACCTGACGAATTTTAAATTACCATTAGCGATAATATTGACAAGACTCAACGCATTTATTGTATACTCATAGTACGGTCTTTTTCCGGACATTACCTCCCATAGTATACAACCGAAGCTATACACATCACATTTTTCGTTATATGTCTCTCCACGGATAACCTGAAGGTGGATAAGTATTATTGGTACTATTCGTTATATATTAATTGGTATAAAAACAAACTTCGGGTGCTATATAATAGGATATTTTAACACGTGTGGTTCCCGAACCTAACATTTTCACTTTATCAAAATTGCATATCTTCAATGTTTGAAAATTATTCGTAAGAAGTAGGCAAGCTGTATTCAGATTCCGGTGAAGAATATTCGTCTTATGTAAGCATGTTATGCCCTATAAAATTTATAAGTTAATTCCTTTTATACACTTAGTTTCGTATTTTGGACTATACCATAGCACATTGATGCATCCAATTGACTTTGACAGCGATGGATATATTTGTAGTCCGATTATCGGTGGAATGCAGGTACTGATAGAGAGATCCACAATCCGCCCACTCCATGAGTATAACAGGTTCGTTTTCGGAATTCATACTGATACCAAACGTTTCTATAATATTATCATGTTTTACCAACGAAAGACGTTTAACCTCTTCTGTAATTAATTGTAGATCGTCAATATCAATTCGCTTTAGCCTTTTAGCGGCAACGGTCTTATTTTTAGGTTTCCAAAATGCTTTATATACAACACCAAATGATCCACTTCCAACCTGATAAATTGTATTCAAATTTAATAACTGATTAATTGATGTTAAATTGATGTATGTAGTTCATACTTTATCGCATAATATAAATACGAATATATTGTTTTATTAATAACTTTTTGTACTCACTGGTTTGATTTCCATTTGTACTTCATTCCAAGGCACCAATGTATCTTTAGTAAAATACTCAACATACTTTGGGTCAATGCCGAATAGGAAGGACAAGGTCTGCATTGGGGGTCGCTTTTCTGGATCACTATCCCAGCAGAGTTCGATTAGATTCTTTAGATAGTCGCAATTCTCATGCTCGACATCGTTTAAAGAAGGACGCTCACCTAAAGCGATAAACTTTAAGTTTTTTTAATAGTTCAACATTCCCTGTAGATTTCAAATTACCCTCAGTGATTTTTAAACTATTTTCGACGGGATTTCCTAAACCTCTCAAGTCTCGAATCGCTTTTTTTCGTGACATTACTTCCCATAGTACAATACCGAAGCTATACACGTCACATTTTTCATTAAATTGCTCTCCACGGATAACCTAAGAACAAATAACTGTTATTGAAATTGTTTGTGGTATAAAATTGGTTTTAAAACAAACTTCAGGCGCCACATAATAAGTATCTAAATAATATATTGAGTTTCTTGAAGTAAATAATTTCACTTCAGCACACTCAGATATCTTCAATGTTTGAAAATTATTTGTAAGAAGTAGATTAGTTGTTCTCAGATTCCCATGTATAATATTGTGCTCATGCAAATATGCTATGCCCTAAAAAATTAATAAGTCATTAAATTTTCATACAAATTTTCATAATTAGAAACAATACCTTAGCACATTGAAGCATCCACTTGACTTTAACTTTTAAGGATGCAGTTCTAGTTTGATTCTCAGCGGAATGCAGGAACTGATGGAGAGATCCACAATCTGCCCACTCCATAAGTATACAAGGTATAGTTTGAGAATTTATACTGACACCAAACAGTTCTATAATATTTTCATGTTTTATTTTCGTTAGATTCTTAACCTCTTCTGCAATTAAGGGTAAGTAGCCATAATGAAGCAAGTCCAGTCTTTTGTATGCAATTGTCATATTTTTCGGTTTCCAATATGCTTTAAAAACAGTACTAAAATGTCCACTTCCAACCTGGTAAATTGTATTCAAATTTTTTTATTGATTATATTAATTATGTTATTGTTATCTGAACTGGTGTAGATGAGCAGGGATTTATAGTACTCACTGCTTCGATTTCCGTTTGTACTTCATTCCATGGGACACGTATTTGTTCCGTATCAAATTGTTCATAATTTGGATCATTGCCGATCTCAGAGATCAATGTCTGCATTGTGGGTCTTCTCATTGGATCGGCATCCCAACAGTATAACAGAAGGTCCTTCAGATTTTCACAATCCTCATGCATAAAATCGTATAGCGATGGACGCTTACCTAAAACGATCTTACAGGTTATTTTTTGCTAAGAAAACCTTTCGAATTTTAAATTACCTTCAGTGACTTTTATCATAACAGCCATTTCATTCATGGTTCTTCTTAAATCATAGAAGGGTTTTTTTCGTGACATTACCTCCCATAGTACAATACCGAAACTATACACGTCACATTTCTCATTATATGTCTCTCCACGGATAACCTGAAGGTGGAATATTATTATTGGTACTGTTCGTAAAATATAAAATTTTATAAAAGACAAACTTCGGGGGCCATATAATATGGAGTTCCAACACCCGTTGTATTTATTGTGGCCAAAGTTTTGACAGTACCAAAATCACATATCTTCAATGTTAGAAAGTCATCTGTAAGAACTATATTAACTGTTTTCAGATCCCGGTGTAGAATACTTTTCGCATGTAAACATGCCATTCCCTAGAAAATTAATTATTAAAATTTAATTTTAGTAAATAAAATTACTAATTTCAGTATCTTACAACCATACCATAGCACATTGGCGCATCCAAAAGACTTTACGTTCTAAGGATAAATCTATAGCCGGGTTATCTGCAGAATGCAAAATATCATAGAGATTGCCACATTCTGCCCACTCCATTAGTATAACAGGTAAATTATCGGAATTCACACTAATACCAAGTATTTTTATAATATTATCATGTGTCACCGACGATATTATTTCAACCTCTCTTTCAATAGATTTGTTATCTTCAGCACTACATTTCCCCAGTCTTTTAGCGGCAATTGTCATCTCTTTGGGTTTCCAATATGCTTTAAATACAACACCAAATGTTCCACTTCCAACCTGATAAATCGTATTAAAATTAATTAACTAATTAATTGCCACTTATCACTTATTACTTACTGCTTCGCTTTCCAGCTTTATTTGATCCCATGGCACTTGGAGTACCATACTGTCTGTTTATATATTTATTGACTCAATTTGTAATTCGCAACGTTCAAACGTTTTCAACTTTCTTGAGGTGAGTCCGACAAACTAATGAATCGCTTGCACCCATCAACCAATATTTCAACAAAAAAGTTCTTTATGTTAACTTTGACTCTCTTTTTGAACAAAATCTTATCTTATCTGCAATTTTATAGATGCAATAAACTTTGATATCTTTCTTAACTACTCACCAATTTGGATGAAATTTAGGAAATTGGTGAATATTAAAGAGCTCTACCAACTATTGAAGACAGAATTTATGTAAACAAAATGATTTAAATTCGTATCTTTTAAATTAGGCTTATGTTCATTGTCGTACATACCCGACTGTTCAATACCCTGCTCACGAAGTTTGAATGCGCATAACTTCGGTAAAACTCAAGCAATTTTAAAACGGTGTCGTTTTCTATTACTTATGTATATGAGTGCGAAAATAAAATACAATAGATTTCTAAAAAATTTTTTTTTTCGATTTTTCGAAAAAAATTTTACCCAACCCCTTTTAAAAATTTGCAAATTTTTGGAAAACAAATTATTTTTTTTAATCGAAATTGTTGATACTTAATTTAATTATGGTCAAAAAATATAAACAAAAAATATATACAAACTTAGTTTCGACTAAAAATGTAAATTTTAAAAGGAAAATCCCAATTTTTGAAGATCGAAAAGTACGAAGGATGAAAAATTGTTCCTCTAGTAACCTTGGGGATCAGCTTTTAATATATTATATTAGCTGCTTTATATATATATTATAGGCGTCTAAATGTAAAATTTTGCAATTGTTTTCAGCGCATTTTTCAAAAAGCTACAAGTGCCAGCTTATCCTTATCGGGCTGATAATGGCCTTTGTTGCCTAGTCAAGTGATAAGCCATAAAAACCCTATCAAAATTGCAATTGTCTAAGGCAAGTTATAGCAAAAAACTTTAGTTGAGAGTAAATATAGACGTGCTGCAAGATGGTTTCATTTGCAACAGCGAATAACGCCAAACAGCTGCAGTTCGTACTGCTTTTTTCATGTAAGTTTTGGGCCAATTGCTACGGCTAATGCATTTCCAATATTTCGATTACCGCTTGATTATTTTTAGTGTCTCTATGCTTGCCCTCGAGCTGGGCCATTGTCTGTTATCACTGCGATTCCATCGCATTGCCCGAATGCGCACAGACCTTGGGTGAGGTGGACACCCTGCCGTTTAAGGAGTGTCCGACTGAGCTGAATTGTGGTATTTCGATTGGTAGGTTCAACAAATTTAAAAAAAGGGTATAATAAATTTGTGCAAATATTTGTAATTGGTTATAAACATATAGATTCTTGATCAGCCTGATAAGCTGTGTCAATTTATTTCTGTCCGTCTGTATAAACTCGTCGATCTCAGCAACTATAGTAGCTAGAGCAGTCAAATTTAGAATGTGAATAGATCAACAGCCTACGCAATTAAAACTTATTTCAAATGTTGTATGCCATGCCCCTTTTACGCTCAAATCGATAAAAACCGATTAACAAGCGTAATGTTGAAGCTAGAAAATACATATTTAAAATTTATACTCACTAACGTAATATAAATCTAATCTGAAAAACGCATTCAAATCGATTAATAATCACAGAAGTTATTAATGAAACAATATTGCTTGATTTCTATCGATCTAAGTAGGGTGTGGTGTATGCTGCTGTCGGTTGCGTCCGACTGTTAACTTTTTGAATGTTTTGAGACTGAAATTCTTTGCAGTTGATGCGATAACATATCGCGGATGTGGAGCTGAAACCCCCCTGACCGGCGCTACGTACTCCAAGCGCTGTTCCAGTAATCTGTGCAATGCGGGAGTTTATCCCCCGGGACGCCTGAAGTGCCATCACTGCGCGGGGGAAAGCTGTGTGGAGGCACCGAAGGGTAAACCGTATCCGTGTCGCTACCATCATGAGGAGGATGAATGCTACACGGATGTGGCAAGTGCCACAAATGCGTATCGTGGTTGTGTTTCGGAGCAGAATCATACGCTCTCCGATAAGGCGCAACGCTGCGAGATAAATGGCTGCAACGAGCAGCAGGGCGCTTGGACGCTGAGCTGCGCGCGCTGCGATTCTCTGGAGGCACGTGGCTGCAAAATGGATCTGTTTCAGCTGGGCGCCACGTGCAACATCAGCCAATACGAGCAGTGTCAGCAGCAACTGTTGCTGGGGCAAGAGGAGCAGCAGCAGAGCTGCTTCAGCTATCAGCTGTTGGATCGCGTGGTGCGCGGTTGCGCCTCCCAGCTGCCAGCTGAGCTGTTGCCCCATCGTGAGCAGTTGCAACTGTGTGCCACATCGGATAATTGCAACGCCGCCTGCCTGCCACAGACTCAATGCCTCAGCTGCAACTCGTTTGATCGGGAGCTCTGCCGCAGCAATGCCACGGCGGTGAGCAGCGCCACCTGCGGCTCGGCGGAGGCAAGTTCCTGCTACGTCTGCGAGTACGACGACTGGAGCTTGCAACGCGGCTGTGGCGCCCCACCCGCCGCCACCGCAGACACCCGCAGCTGCTACGAGTGCGCTGGCAATGCCTGCAACCGACTCGATTTCACGCGCTGCTATCGTTGCAACAGCGCGCAGGAGAATGGCGCAGGTTGCAGCAACTGGCAGCGTCCCGGTGGCATCGACATCGAGCAATGCGAGCTGCCCGCTGCCCCCTGCCTGCGGCTAAGCTTCAAAAACGGCACCGTGGAGCGTGGCTGCCAGACCAGCAAGTTCAGCTGCGACGACTCAACGGTGGAAAACTGCGACAGCTGCAACGGCAGTTTCTGCAACAAGGGCGCCTATCCGGCGGCACGTCTCTGGTGTCATCAGTGCAGCAACTGCGATGTGGCAAGCGGACAAACTGCGCTGCCCTGCGCCCTTGCCGCCAACGAGCCCGCCGATCAGCAGCCAGCTTGCCTCGAGTACTACGATCAGCAGACGCGGCAGGTGCAACGCGGTTGCCGCTCCGATCCGCAGCTCTACTATCAGTGCATGCTGCGGCATGGCGGCGCTTCCGGTTGTCGCCTCTGCCACACGCCCGGCTGCAATGCCACGCCCACCGCCGCGCTGCGTCCTATCGGAGAATTAGCAGCAGAGCAACGTGCGCTGGCTGAGAAATCAGTTGCAGTTGCAAACATGGGCAGCTGGATTATCATAATTTATGCCTCAATTGCTCTATTGGCTCCTTTGCTTTTGTAATTGCTGTTGCTTATGGGACAGAGCTCTCATATACACGAGCTGCGAGGGTGGGCTGATAAGTAATCGGACTCGGCAAGAGAAAACTAAATTTTTAAAAATTTTAAATTTTTTTGTGATACATTTGAAATAGTACTACAATAGATAATTAAAATGTGTTTATACTTTTTTTCCAAATTGGCTTTTTTGTCATTTCATTGAAAATAAGAACTTCATTTTTTTCAGTGTAACAAGTTTTAATGATAAAAATGCTCGCATCTATGATTTGGTTGTTTTATTTATATGTATTGGTGCGTGCTCTGCCATAGCACTCCTGAATTAAACTAATTGATTAAACGCTGTCCATAATTCCTATATTTTTCCGGCATCTGGCGCTTGGTAGCCCTCGATCAGGGCGCGTCCGCGATGATTAAACATATAGAAGGAGGGCAGGTTGCCCAGCGTGTCCCACGTCTTCTGCTGCATATCCACTGTGGCACGTATCTCCTTGAAGTCGCCCACAATTTGTATTATATTATAGACAACAATCACCAGACTGATCACCGTTTGCAATATTATCTGAAAGATCCAATATATATTTAACGGTTTCTATAGAGATAAATCTATTTACTTACATCTAGGGGCAGACTGCTCCATTCCTGTTCGGTCAGGCGCAGGTACGTGCGATCTGCAATTAAGTATTAGTTGAAATTAGAATATGCGTGGTGGATCAGTCGGACGCGCTCGACTTCAGAAAACCCTGTACCCTGTATTTAATATTTAATTTAAAATAAACAAAATTTTTAACAAATGTCATACATTTTTTAATTTTTTTCATTCATATCTTCTGTATTTACTAACCGATTTCAATAATATTTTCAGTGTATATAAATACAATGTTTTGGAGCATATATTCTGTATAACAACATTCTATGTCCAATATTACGCCCGTTATTCGGTTTTTATCGATTGGGGCGTAAAGGGTGCGAGTAATCCGAGAGTTGAAATAAACTTAATCCGCGTATGGTATGCACCTATCTACATCCCAAAAATTGCAGCTCTAGTTCGTATTGTTTCCGAGATCTCAGTGTTTATACATAAGGACGGACGGACATACGGACGGACATGGCTATATCCCGATCAAGAATAAATATATGTACTTTGTGGGGTCTGCTTCCATATGTCTGTTACACACATTCACCCAAAGCTATTAACCCTGTTTAAACTTATTTTCAATGGTTACAGGGTATTAAAATAAATAAAACTCCCATTAGGAGCAAAGTTTGCCGGAATTGCAACTTACGATGTGCAGCGCTAAACGCTGCATGCACCAGACTGGCAAAGCCCGCAACCAGCATCAGTTTGTTCAAGAATTTGCTGCCCATTTTGCAGTTGACACTTTAATTTACAAAAGAGGAGCACAATATAAATTAATTTTAACTAAATTTGCAGCGTAGTCAGTGAATTTGTAAATTAGTGATGTCAAACTAAGCGATAAATTGCTACGATGTTAAGTGGTTATCGATATGTAGAAAACTATTTGCCATTCACCAAACATGCAGCACGATTGACTATCGGCAGCAGCGTTGCCCTATTTTTTCAAAGCAAACAATTTTTTTTGGCGGGAAAGGCAGAAATCAAACTACACAAAAATTCGTTTAAAAAAGGCAAAACAGCCAACTTAGCAAACTTATAAAAGCTGTAGTTTCAAACAATATATCGATATATAAGCAAACGATATATCGATGTGTGAAATTAATTGTCAGTCGCTTGTAGCGTTGCCAGATCTGCCTGTTTTTAAAAAGCATCTAATTATTTAATTTAATTTAATTTACAACACATACTTAAATATAATATTTGCATATCTTTTTTTTTATTAAAATAAAAAATTAATTATTTTATTTTTTTAGATATTAGCTGTTTTCTGGCTTTTTTGTGCCAATGAGTATTTTACTTTTTTTAGCTCTTCCCGCCAACACTGACAACACTGATTCTCGCAGTCTCTGTTTTCAATCGGTTTGCGCTCTCGTCTCTCGCTTCTCGTCTCATTCGTGTTTTGGACTTCGTGTGCAGCGGACGTGTTTTGCGCGTTTTAGCCAAAGTGAACAAAATTCTCAGTGACCAACAGTAAACAACCTGCAACATTCAACATACAACATACAACAAAAAACATTTAGCCGGGACTTTTCGCGCGCAACTTATTGCCAGATAATTTAAAAGCAAAACAACAACTAGAGTTGCCAGACGTGTTTGTTTGGCTTGTGTGTATCCTTGAACATCCTTGCCGCCCCCACCCCCCGCGACGCCCACACATTGGGTGTGGTATTGAGAAAAATTCCAGTACACAAGAGAAAAGAAATTGAATAAATTGCGATATGTCCGTCTCCTCGAACGCCTCGTCCGCCTCCCGCAACGGCAGCGTCGACGACAGCACAAACACAACAACAACAACAAACACAACAGCAACAGCGAACACGGACAGCTCAGAGTTGACGCACATCCTGAACCGGAGGCAGGAGATCATGGACTCGCTGGAGGCGGGGGTGGAGGTGCCCCGCACCTTCAAGGTCGTCAACGTCTACACCGAGTTCCACGAGTTCTCCCGCAAGCAGATCAAGGAGTACCAGAAGACATTCAATACGTAAGTAGCGCCCCCCTAGGGTTGCCACAAATCCTTTTTATTCCGTTGCAAATCAGAGGAACCACTTTGTTCAAATTGGTTCATTTTATCCCAATTTGGAACCAAAACCTGTAAACTAGTTTCAAAATAAACAAAAATAAAAAAATATATATAAATCAGGCATTAATCATAAATCCTAATTAATAGGGTAATGAGTAAACAAATAAGTAAATAAATAATCAAATAAAATTAGGGTTGCATTCAAGATGATACAAAATTAAATTATATAAAAATAATTTACAGAGTTTTCGTTCATATAAAAATGTTTTGGTTTATTTGAACAAAGGTATCGTTTATCTGAATAAAGAATAAAATAATGAATAAAATAATTTCAATCAGCAAATAATTATTAATCATGAATCAGTAAACAAATAAACAAATATAAATAGGCTTACCCTTAATGTATCCAAGATGATAAAAATAAAATTATAAAATAATGACACTTTACAAAAAATTAAAGAAATAAAATAATAACATTTTACAAAAAGTTTTTTGTTCATATGAACAAAGTTTACGTTCATCTGAGCAAAGTTTTTGTTCATATGAACAAAATGTTTTCTTGCATATCAACATCTCCAGAAAACTTGAAAATTAATAAAAATATAAATTGAATGAAACATAAAATGAATGAAAAATTTAGTACCAAAAATTATATTGAAACAAAAAATAGATTTTTAAAAAATGTATAAAACAAAAACAATTTATTTTATATAATCTAATCTCTGTATTTTTAAGTTGTAAATTGAAGTTCTAGCTCTTATAATTGCCTAGGCAAAAAGGTTTTCCTAAGCTAATGCGCTTAATTGTCAGTGAAATTGCACTCCTGCCCCTGCCCCCACAGTTGCCCCCTCTGCTGTCCACATGCAGCTCCCCAGCTTCAATGGAGCATGACTCACACTCTCAAAGTCTCAGAGTCTTAAAGTCTCAAAGTCTCTCAGAGTCTCTCGGAGTCGAGTCCAAGTGTTGAGACTTTGTCACAGTCACTTGCATTTGGCGTTTAAGGTTTCAATTCCGCGCTCCTCGACCGCAAAGCGTGCCTCTCGGTTGCAATGAGTCAAAGTTGATGCTACTTATGGCAGCGATTATTACAAATAATGTAGTAAAAATAAATAAATACAAAGAATGTGGTTTTGGTAGCATATAGAATTACCTTGCCTGGTATCTGCTGTTATTGAATCCGATTACAAATCCAGCTAAACTTGCAACCTTCCGCTGTCTAATGAGGCGCACGATTATTTTATTATGTAATCTTTGAACTGATCTGATAAAGGTATGCCAACCCTTCTCATATATAACATGGGCGTAGTTTAGAAGTACAACTGGAATTGCAGAGATTTATAGATATAGTAATATATCTTTAAAGTTTATTCCATATATTTATAAGCAAAAGTTTTCAAGATCCTTTTATCTTATGCTAAAAATATTATTTTATTTAAATTTTATTTATTTTACAAATTTAATTAAAAATTTCATAATTTTCAGGCATTATCTATGCCTTGAGATACCCTTTTGATAATCTTTAATCTACGCTCCTGCCTATATGCAAAATAAAATAATACTTGAGCTGATAAGTTATCTCGACTTCAGCTCATCCAAAATTTAATTCAACTGTTTACGTTGGCTGCATAGTAAATCATTCGTCATGCCTTTTCAGAACGCTCTGATTCAACATGAGAGTGGGAATTTATTCTCACTGAATCACCACACGTTTTACAGGGTAACATGCAGTTGTGCTGTTAATTAACAGCTGTGTTAAATTAACACTTTGCCTCAATTTAAGTGCAGCTGAAATGTAATTGGAAAAGTAAACACTAGAAAGTAAATACTAGAAATCCCTCAGCTCCTTTGCTTTCCTGTTGACACTCCTTTTACACTGTGAATCACGCCCAGACAATTGGGTCAGAACATCAACAATTGGCACGTTGTCAAAATAAAATGTTAAAAAAAATAATATAAAAAAAGTATTAAAAAGCAGGAGGGGAAAAGATAAACAAACGAACGTGCCTGGAAAGCATAAAGCCAGTAAAGTCTTAAGCATGACAGTTCCACAATGTCTGGAATTGTTGGAGGTCTAAAAAATAAAAATAAAATATAAAATAAGTTAAGTTTACTTCAGCTTAGTTTAAAAAGCTTTTTTGCTTTTACAATATGAATAAAATTCTTGATTTGTTTGAGTTTTAAAAATAAAAATATAAAAATAAATTAAATTGATGCTAACTTCACCTTAGCTTATGAATTTTTTACTTTTTCAATCCGAATTAAATTCTTGATTTGTTTGAATTTAAAAAATAAATTAAATTGATCTTAACTTCAGCTTAGCTTTAAAAAGTTTTGCTCTTAAAATCTGAATAAAATTGTTGATTTGTTTGTAGTTTAAAAATAAATAAATTAAATTGATCTTAACTTCACCTTACGTAAAAAAAAAGTTTTGCTTTTAAAATCTGAATAAAATTCTTGATAAGTTTAAATTTTAAAAATAAATAAATAAAAGTTCACTTCAGCTTAACTTATAAAAGTTTTTCCTTTACAATCTGTATAAAATTATTGATTTGTTTAAAATTTAAAAATAAATAAAAATAAAATAAATTAAATGGATCTTAACTTCACCTTACTTTAAAGAACTGTTGCTTTTACAATCTGAATAAAAATCTTGATTTGTTTAAATTTGTACTGCAAAACTCATAAATATATATATTTTTAAATACTTTAATTTAGAATAATGATTTAGGCATAACCTTCAAGAATCTCTCGATTTTTTATCGAATACTTTCAGCTATTATGTAGAACTAATTGACGATTCCCTGCATTCCAATTCACTCTTCTTTGAGAACCAGTTTGCTTTGATTATGTGCATTTTTTAAGGTCTCTCGCCGCCTTCTGTGCAAATGCCAAAAGCAATATCTGCCTTACAAACCGGCTTTTGGCCTTTTCAAATCGCCATTAATTTATGTGCTAAATTTGTAAATTTACTAAATAAACACATGCGAAAAATTGAAACTTAATTTGTGAGTCACGCAATGCTGGAAATCAATTCAAAAAACAAATTGCCTCTGTTTGAAGATAAACAGAAAAAACAACAAATGAAATGAAAAACATATTGCATATTGTAAACAAAGTTCCGTAGAATGGGGGGTAGGTGGAGCCACTTGCTTCCTAGTGCCGATAACTTGCAGTCGCTACCGATAGACCGACCTAATTACAATGGATCTTATGCATATTTATTTTTACTTTTTAGCTGTGAAAAGCAGCGAGGAAGATGGAAAAATAGCGCGATAAACTGCGCACGCAATGTGTAATATAATTTTTTATATAAATATACAATTTTTTTAGCGTCGTAATTATACGATGTGAGCTTCCGGATGTTATGATTTTTTATGATTTTTTTGGGCTGCGCTATTTCGCTGCTTTTCCGGAGCAGACGAGCGATAAATTGCGGACTTAATCATATTGATTTTCATATGCGCATAAATAATGCTGGAATGGAAAGGGAAGTAGTACTCTATGTCTGCAGCTGATAAAACTGCAAAATCCTCAGCGTTTCTCACTATCTATCTTTCTCCTCGCTTCGTCTCGCTCTTTCTCCTCTTCTCTCTCTCTCTATCTCTCTCTGTTGCGCATTTGTTTGCCATTTGCATTTTGGCTTTTCGCATTTCCAACTAGAATCTCAGCTCAAAGCAAAGCACAGCAACTTCAACTGATTTGAATGCCAGCCCAGCGATAGTTCTCTTTAGAGATGAGCGCGTGACTCGCTTGCGATAGTCAATTCATAGCGATAGGCCATAGAAATTGCATTCAATTAAACAAATAAATATATATTGCATTTGAAATTAGCAATTTAACAAATGAATGCATCATAAATTAAGTGTGAAATTACCCAATTATTCATTATGCATATATAGTAATTATTGTATATTATTCATCTAAATTTTTTACCGCCTTTACACGCTTAAATAACTATTTAAAACCATATTTAAAGGCAAGCATTTATACTATTAATAAACTAGTATTTCTATGACTCGCCAGGCATTTTAAACTCCCCATATAATAATCATTTCTTAGCATGAGTAATCAAAAAACAACTACAAAATTGATGCATAAACTAAAATATTTATAAACTTGCAAAAATTTATGATTTATAAATTTATATAAAATTTGTATTACTATTGAAAGTTATAAATAAAATCATTAGTCAAGAAAACAAGAAGATTATTTTGTAGACCCTGTACCTTAAAAAAATCTATTAAATTGTATTTGCTTATGAGATTAGCAATAAGTTTATTATTCTATTAACCTAACTAATCGATTAAATATATCTTAAAATAATTACAAATTTTTTACTTTTTAAATTTTTACAATTGTAAAGCGACGTATAATTCGATAACTGAATGTGAGAAACTCGGGCTCGACGTCTAGCAATGGCAGATTTGTAATGGACATTTTTTTTTAAATTACAAATTGGTAAATTAATTATTATTTTAAGTTGATTTTACAAATTCGTTAATATTGACAATTAAAGCTGAAATTATCGAAATGGGATTTTTGTTCTGGCAAATGTATCGGCTATCTTGCCAGCGCTGTTATCGATGTCAATGTCATCGCACTTGCCTGCAAATTGGGTTCATGGCGAATGACTGCATAAAGAGGCACACAGACAGACAGACAAACACACACACACACACACACACACACGCACACGCACACGCACTTTACATCTACAAATATTGAAGGGGTTGTTGGCATTGCGTGTGTTTTGGTGTTTTACAGTCTGTAAATTTTATATATCATAGTGGCAACTGTGGCAAGAGAGCTTTTAATTAAGCCGCAGTTGCCACCCCATAGAGCCTGCAGCATAATTTCACCCTAACCGCATTTAATGCGCAGTTTTTTTAAGTGTAATTTCCCCTAGGGTTGCTGTAGATGTTGCTGCACTTTTTGGGATAACTGCAGCAGGCGCTTTTTAAGCACTTCCTGCGGCATTTCCCAACAGTGTTGAACAGTTCAACCAAAAAAATAACCCTGCATTTCCCATTTTTCAATGGGTTCAGGGTATTATAAAAGACAGATAATGTTTAAAGTTCTAAAAACCGTAAAAACTTTATTTAGGCTAAATTTGGGTAATACTTTATCATATTGAATTTTGAATATTTTTTTTAAAAGAGCTTAATTCAAGGCTTTTAACCTTTTCAAAGTTTTGATACGGTATTTCAAATTAAAAACTATTAGATCTGGCCAGAAAAAAGCTAAAATGAACTTGTGAATTTGCTAATTTGCAATTCCCAACTAATCTATGTTCGATACGTTCGATTTCGATTACACTTCGAAAAATGCTTACAGAAACGCATCCATTGATGATAAAGAATTTTTACAAAAAGGAAATTTCTAAAAAATGTCCGGAAATACCAGTTTAAGAATGAACAGATCTTTCCGCAAAAAGGACAGATCACAAGTTTTCCTCAAATACCAGTTTAAGAAAGGACAGATTAAAAATTTTCCGGATATACCAGTTTAGGGACAGATCTGTCCGCAATAAGGACAAGCTGGCAACACTGTTTTGACATAAACCCTCAAAGATGTATTCATACATATATTTGACTGCATTCATACATAAATAAGTGTATGCATGCATATGTTATGTATGTATGATGTATGCTTGCGGCAGGTTCATTGACATTTGCATTTGATGCCATTCATTTTGTTGTTTGCACTCACACACACACACACAACGCATACCTTTGTTTTTGTTGTTTAACTTCCTCTTCTCACTCCTGTGTGTATGTGTGTGTGTGTGTGTGTCACATGTAAATGCTGTAATCGACAAGTTTTCGCCAATCGATAGCCGCAGTGCACATTATGATGTTTGTAATCCCCCGACCGTCCCACTGCTGCACACTGGTTTTGTCTGGCGCCTGACCTTTGTCAAACTCTGCGAAACTGCTGGCGACCAGCTGTCTGGCAACGCTGCCAACCACCGCAAAGAGTGGACAATGTGGCAACGATGAGAGGAGAGGAGTCGGAGGCAACAATAAGCAAACGCGCGCCTGTTGTATGCAATTACAATTGCAATTTACTGATTGACAGCGAAAAATAAACACACACGCACACCCTGTACTTTGAAAAACTTAAATAGGGTATATTGCAAGTGGGTAATGTCTGTAACAGGCAGAAAGAGGCGTGGCAGATCTAACGACATGCTGAATTTGTCTCCATAACTTCCTAGATTTAGATCTTGAAAACTATAAGAGCTAGATACATTATACTATTTGGTATTTAGGTTTTCCTATGCTATATGCAGAACTGGTTTGTTTTAGATTACGTATACCTGCTTTCATTTCTCCTCTAATCCCAAAAAAAAAACAGCAGCCATAATTTTTAATAATCACGAACTTGTAATTACATTACGATCGATTAAGAAACAGCAAAGATATGCAACAGACAAATTGCTCGTTTTTTGGTTTCCCTTTTGAAATATCGGAAATCTATTCCTATTTACACTACTATGTTTAGACTCTGTACTTTAAAAAAGTAAAAGAGTCTATTAGTTTAGTGCAACTGACAGATGTATGTAACAGGCAGAAGGAAGCGTGGTAGACCCCACAAAGTATATATATTCTGACTCAGGACGACGAGCTGAGTTGATATAGCCATGTCCGTCTGTCCGTCTGTCCGTCTGTCCGTCCGTCCGTATGAACACCTAGATCTCAGCAACTAAAAAAGGTAAAGACACCACCTTTCCGGATTAAGGTAGTCAGCTAATGCAAGCAGATCAAGTTTGTTTCAAACTTTTGATAACTCGCCTCCTTCATCCGCGAATCATCAAAAATCTACACCTACCTCAAAAATCTCGAAAACTATAAACGCCACAGCAGCCACAATAATAGCGGTACAGGCTTGTAATTTGGCATGTACGTAGTCTATGACATTATCCACCAATGCTTTAAATTAAATTATGATTTGAAACAGAAATAGCGAAGATATGCAATAGACAATGTTTTGCAAAATGTATTTATGTGCAACTGCAGCCACAATATTAGAGCTACAGACTTGTAATTTGGCATGAACGTAGCCTATTGAATTATTCATCGATGCTGTGAATTACATTACAATCGGAGAAGAAACAGCGAAGTTATGCAGCAGTAAATTGTTTTATAAATGTATGTTAGCGCAACTACAGCCACAGTTTAAAAGCTATAGACTTGGGATTTGGCATGTACGTAGCCTATGGCATTATCCATCAATGCTGTGAATTACATTACGAACAAAGAAGAAACAGCGAAGATAGATCAGACAAAGAAGCCACCTAGATCTTGCAGACTATAAGAGCTAGAAATACAATTTTTGGGCATTTAGGTTCTCCTATGCAGCAATCATATCAAGTTTGTTTGGGTTTTTTGATAACTCCTCTTATTCCTCCGCTAACCGAAATACCAATTTAGCAACAGTTTGCAGTTTCAAAGCTCAAGTTTTAAAGCTAAAGATTTGGGATGTGGCATGTACGTAGTCTATGACAATCCCAATCGATGCTGTGAATTACATTACGGTCGGATAAGAATCAGCGAAGAAAACACAAAGTACAGGGTCTCCTACTGTCGGTTACGTCCGACTGTAGCTCCGTCCTTACTGGTTTTCTTATATTATTCGATATGTATAGGGTATTCTGCTGTCGATTACATCCGACTTTAACCGTCCGCTACGTCCTTACCGCTTTTATCTGCTGTCGTGCTATACCCTTGTGTCGCACTCTCAATTGAGGAAATATCAAATTAAGTAATTCACATAGAATCGTCGTATCACTCGCTTTGTGCTTTCAACTTGTTGCAATTAGTCATGTGTGGCCTTTTATCGCCGCAGCTGCATGCCCCCATCAGCTATGACTATGCCTCGTAGTTGTAGTTACATTATTGTTCTTTGGTTTGGTTGACGCACAAAGAGAGCGAGATAGATGGATGGAGTGAGGGAGGCAGGGAGGGGGGAGGAGATTGCCTCTGCTGCTGCTGCAACTAAAAATACGCAAAACGCACGCGACCCACGCAACGATTTGCTTTCAGCTCAGTTGCTCCAATTTCGTAACGTCCTAAATATATATATAGATATATGACAGAGTTGCCAGAGCTCCAAGACTTGCCGCTGAATATCGTTAGATGCTGTAGAAGTTTCTTAATTTTTAACAGAGTTATTGATGATATACCCGAATATAATAACTAGAAATATCTCTTTTTTCTTTTGGTATTTTTATAAAATTTGCATTATAGATTTTAAAATTATTGGAGTATTATTATAAGAAATATCTTTACATTAGTATTTATTTATAATTATTTATATTATATTTAAAAATATATATTTATTTTATTTTTCATATTATTTAAATTATATGTAGTTCTCTTAATGGATATTTATATTTTGATAAAATTTCCAGAATTTCTTGAGAATTATTCTTAATAAAAACTTGCTTCATTGCTTATCAGTGGGAATTGCCAGTGACTTTACAGTGGGATTTTATTAACAACTTGCGGTTAAACTAAATATTTTTATTGTTTTCCCCATTGTGCGCACGCACTTGCCACAAAAAAAGCTTACAACGCGTCTTAAATATAAATAAAGAGCAAAGTATTTTAAGTGCACAGGTGAATGTTTAGTTTCGAAAAGCAACGGACAGTTGTAGGGTCTGTCCGTCCGTCTATCCGTACGACTGTCTGTCCGTCCTTGTGTAATTCAGTCAGTGGGAGGGCGGAGTTGGTGTTGAGCGAAATGAACAGGCAGCAATTGTAATGCAAGCAACGTCAACTGTGTAACGTTCCAACGTTGCCTTTGTACAGTTGGCTCTACAATAGATATGTAGATAAAACATAAAAAAAACCTAAAAAGACGAGAGACCCGCCCGCGCAATCACACATAAAAGCTGAATAAATAATAAAATCCAGCAAAGTCTGCATTGCATTTTAAATATTGCATATGCAAACACAGTAAACACCTTTTAAACTGAACTTAAATTCAAAATTTTCTAAGTAATACTAGGGATATAAATCGGCAAAATTATAACGTTTTGAAATATCCAACAATTATTTGATGCATCGCTCATCAACATCGGATATATCGATATATTAAAGAAAACTAAACACTAAATCCTAAAATAATAAAGTTTGAAGTTTGTATTAATGATAATTCTCAAAAATATCGATTATTTGTATATATTTCTCAATAACAATTGGTTATATCATTATAACGAAACCAAAAACTATATTTTTCGTACTTCATAAACTAATATTATATCGAACTTTATTAGGAATACATTATGTATATATCAATAATGCTATTAAAATTCAATTCCGATAAAAATCAAAGATATTTCAAAATTGTCGATAAAACTCGATAGAATTGGATTAGGAAAATTATGCAAATATCGAAGTGTTGCTGTTAAAAATCAAAATCGACAAATTTTAAAAATATCGATGTTTTAAACTCAATAAATGATGTTAACATTGATATTTATCGACATAAATCGATAAATTGACGCTCTCGTGTGCCCACTGTACGCCTTAACGGTTGCAATAGCCGAATGCATAAAAAAGTTCAAGAACTTTGACGCGTTTTGTGAGTGGCATTAACCCGCTTGGGCCACCGAGCATAGCCCCAGAGCCAAGAAACATAAATTCACAATGGGCAACAAAAACAGCAACAATTGCTAATAGAGAAAAGCTTTAGCTGCAACAACAACAACAACAGCAACAACTATAACAACAACAGCAGCGCCTTCAATAATTGCAATAGGCACACAAAGGCAGCAGAAACAGCAACAAAATACGCTTAAAACATGCATTTACGATGCAAATGTGGCATGCAACAAAAACAACAATGCCCAGCTGACCCCGTTATTTGTTGAACTGTACAACACACACACACACATAGACACAACAAACTTATTTATAAAGAAAAGTAAAATTACAGCAGCGACACCCTGTATAAGCATATCAAACACTCAATTGGGCAAATCGATAATATATTTGAAATCGATAACAAGCAACGGGCTTGCAATGTTGCCAATTTTCTGTTGAGAAAGAAATCTATTTTTGGTGGAAAGAATATTAAAATAAAGCTGCAATATTTTGAGAAAAAAAAAACAGCAAATCGATAAGTTATTCTTAAAATTTATTGGATTTTTCTTAAAAAATTTATATTACAATTCTATAAATCTCGCAAAATTTAAATTTTTGCAAATTATTAATAAAATAAAAGCGGAAAAAAATATAATAGTTTTTACTTTATAAATATGTTTCTATAATATTTTACTGTTTAAATTGTAAAAAAAATATCAAAAGAAATACAAAGATAAATCTCAAACAACAATATGGATGCTGTTATGGATTGATGCGACAATGTAATCGATATGTAATGTGTAATCGATTATTCTAATACTTTAAGCAACATTTTGTTCTGTTCTATTTCTATTTTATAGGGTCTATCTGTCCCTTTTTGTGAGAACAAGGAGATCAGTTTAATCGATAGAATATTTAAAATCGATAACAACAGTCTAACATAACATGTAGGCGGAAAGATATGCGCTCTCTTTAATTTCAGCCTTGCCAGATCAGCAGGAGATTGATAAACATGGTAGTTATCGTTATCGTTGTTATTGCTTATGAGCTGATTAATTTCTAATGAATTAAATCGAACACAGCTGAAATTGCAGTTAGACTCGTTGCTTACATGAAAACCAAACAAACAACATAACACTAATGAGCGCGTGTTAGTCAATAATCATTAAGAAAAACAAAAGGCAAAGAAGAAAAATACAGAAAGAAGGAAAAAAAGCAGAAACACACAAGAAACTTAATAAAAGCAACACAATTGTCAAATTGACGCAACAGACACAGATACAGAAACAGATACAGATACAGATACAGAAACAGCTACAGATATAGATACAGATGCAGAGACTCGGCACAGTGGCAATTGAAGTTAATTAAATGCGAGTAGGCGACAATGGTCTAAAAAGTAACTGCCATTAATTGTGATCCGTTGGGACACCTTCGTCTTCGTCTATCGCCTATCGTCTATCGCTGTTAATTACTTTCACTCTCGTTCCATGTTTACACAAGCCGCACGCAATTTGTCGCCTCCGACAATTGACGAAAGCGTAGCGTAATAAATAATAACGGTAATAACAATAAGTAGAAGCAACCGCTATGCAATTAGTTTTTGGTTATCGTTTATCGCTTATCGAAATTGAAAGTTATGCGTCACAGCTTGACATTTGAGCTTTTGTAGTTGTCATTGTCATCGATGTTGAAAGTTATTCATAAATTAAATTACATATATTATAAATTAAATAAAGTCAATAAATGATATTGTATAATAACAATGCAATTAGTTTGAGGTTAGATCTGATCTTTCATTGAGCACGCGGCATTGCTTATCGTTTATCGAACTTGAAAGCTATGTGTGACAGGTTGGCATTAGAGGTCTTATAGTTGTGATTGGTTGCATTCACCAGGTTACCGCTCCATGGATCGCTCACCCGATAACCGATGAAAGCAACCCTAATGCATCATAAAATTGCATCATAAAATCCATGCGCTGCAATTTTATGATGCATTAGGGTTGCTTTCATCGGTTATCGGGTGAGCGATCCATGGAGCGGTAACCTGGTGAATGCAACCATTGTCATGGAAATTAAAATTTATGACAATGGAACTATAATTTTGATTGATTTAATATATATTGAATTAATAAAATAATAAAAATTTGATTTATGTAATAATTACAATTAATTAGGTTAGGTCTGATTTAAAGCTCATTTATCGCTTATCGAAATATGCAATTTGTGACAATGCTATAATAATTTTTGATTTAATACATAATTTAATAAATAAAATAATAAAAAGTAGATTACATAATAATAATAAGTAAAAGATATAAAAATTAAATTATGTCTGATTTAAAGATCATTTATCGTTTATCGAAATTAAAAGCTATGCGAGAGGTTTCATAGATGTAATTGACCTCGAAATAATGTTCATTGATTTAATAAATAATTCAATAAATAAAATAATTAAAAGAAGATTTTATAGGTCTTATGTAAAGATATCGTTTATCGAAACTGAAAGCTATGCGTCATCGATTGTCATCAGAGATTGCAACTGATTTTGTAATTGTCATTGTAATTGAAAGTTATGGCATTATAAACGTAAGCCTCGCTTCTAAATAAAGTGAAAACGTTATCGTAATGAAATCGAAATGGATTAGAAATTGAAAGTTTTGTGCCATGTAATCGATTGCGTCTTAGTTTATGCTCAAATTGGCCGCTGTCAACGGCAACAGGTTAACTGGCTAACTGGCGGCTTGGCCAACTCCTTGGCTAACTGGCTGACTTTAATGGCAGCTTGTCTTATTTTTAGCCGCGGCTGAACTCGTCAGACCCGTTTTCGCATCCTTCGGCCGCGGCAAGGTCGCGGTTTCCGCCACATTTGGCCGGTTGCTGCCACAAACGCCAGCGCATCTGCCACACGCGATAAGCTTGCGTTTTCTCTATGCCACCTGCCTGCTGGTTTTATTATCATTTTCAAACAAATTACGTAATATTAATTTTGTTTTTTATTTTTTTTATTTGCATCTTGATCGGATAATTTCCTGCCCCCAACACACACGTGATGCGGGAAGTGCTTGAACTTTTGACTCGAATCGCGTTTTGGGGCATTCAACCCAAGCAAGTTGAACAGTTGAACTGAGCTTTAAATCTACAAAGTTCGCTGATTGCGATTCGAGATTAAAGTCAAGCGGAAATTCTAGTTTATTTGAGTCTAAAACAGGCTAAAGTGGCTATAAATCTAGATTGTAGCTTCCGATATATTGAGCTTGAATTTATTTCCAGTAGCTGCAAGTTATTTTAAGCCCATAAAGCTCTTAAAAGTTTAGTTATTAAAGCTTTAATTGACTTTACACCAATTATGAATTAAAAGTTTTGATAAATAGTAATAATTCTAGTTTATTTGAGTTTAAAGCAGGCTAAAGTGGCTATAAATCTAGATTGTAGCTCCCGATTGAGCATAAATTAATTTTCAAAAGCTTCAAGTTGCTTAAAGTTCAAAGAGCTCTTAAAAGTTTTGTTATTAAACTTTCAATTTACGCGAGTTATGAATTAGAAGTTTTTATAAATAGTGATAATTCTAGTTTATTCGAGTCTAATCTAGATTTTAGCTTCCGATATATATAGAGCTTGAATTAATTTTCAAAAGTTGTTTAAAGCTCATAAAGCTCTTAAAAGTTGTGTTGTTAAACTTTTAAGTGACTTTACGCGAATTATGAATTAAAGCTCTTTATAAAGAATAAAAGATATATTTCAATCGATCTTAAAACTTAAAAAAAATGAAAATATTTAGTTCTCGTTTTCTTTTACTTTCCAAAAGACAGAAGACTTTCCCAATGCATTTTCACAGATTATTTGCAGTTTTTGCTGCTTATGCAATGTCATGAGGCAAAGGCAGTTGCAAGTGGAAATTCAAGCGCCAAAGCAGAGGCTACAAATGATTAAATTTCGCCAGAAATTGGGTTACCTTGCACATAATATCGATTCGCAGAGGGCAATGACTATGGAAATAACTAAATAAAAGCAAAATAAACTCAAGGTTCAATTGCTTCAAGTTGCTAATTAGAAAAAAAAAACAACAAAAATAATAATAATTTGTACTTTTAATATAATTTATAATATAATAATTTAGACATATTATTAATTTGTAATATTAATATGATTTATAATATCTTGATTATGATATAATATTAATTTGTTGCATTACATATTTTCAAATTGTTATAAATGTTATATTGCATTTTTTTTTTAATATTATAATAATGTGAAAATTAATGCGTTATAAATATTATGTGCCAATTATTATATTATATTATATTTATAAATAATACAGTAATTTAGGAATGCTATAAATTTATTGTGCTATTAATATTATTATTGAATTATATATTTATTTAGAAATATTATTGAATAGATTAATAATATTAATATTAAATTCAGAATAAAAAAAAAATTTATTATTTACCTTATTTCCCTTCCTTTCTCTATGCAGCTATGACACCGCTCGGGATGGTTTCTTGGATCTCGCAGAGTTGAAATTCATGATGGAGAAACTGGGAGCTCCGCAGACGCATTTGGGATTGAAGCAGATGATCGCCGATGTGGATGAGGATCGCGATGGCAAGATCTCGTTCCGGGAATTCCTGTTGATCTACCGCAAGGCGCAGGCTGGGGAGCTGGATAATGATTCGGGCCTAAATCAGCTGGCCAGGCTTACGGAGATCAATGTGGAGGAGGTGGGCGTGAGCGGAGCCAAGAACTTTTTTGAGGCCAAGATTGAGCAGCAGCTGCGCACAAATAAGTTCCACGACGAGATCAGGCAGGAGCAGGAGGATCGACGTCGCGAGGAGGAGGAGCGTGCCCAGCGACGTCAGCAGTTCCAGCAGAGAGCTGCGATCTTTCAATAAAAATCTGGTTTAAATATAACGAAAATGATCCATTGAAGTTGTAGTCTAGGCTAGTGTTGGCAAAACATCGATAGTTTCAGCAATCGATGCATAATAATCGATTAATCAGTCATCTTACTGCTATACAAATTTAGGTTTTTCTTAGTGCGCACTATCGTTAATTTATCGACAATTTTTTCGATAACAATCGATAAATCAGTTGACATCTAAGTACACTGAACTACAAATTTAGGTTTTTCTTATTATTCTGACGAAAAATCGATTGATTTTTCGATGTATCGATAATTTATCGCCAATCGATTGTGTCCATCATTGCTAAAAATCGATCAATGAGGTGCCTGTCGATTTACTTGCTTACTTTCGATAGATCTATCGATTGTTTTGCCAATACTAGACTGGGCGGGTCTAGGTTAAAGTTTATAGCACACATTTTAAAGAGGACTTTGATACAAGCTTACATACATACTATACATGCTATAATACCATACATCACCTACATACATACATACATATACATATATCCTATTCTATAACTTTATTATATACTACATACATACAAACATACCAAAAGCATACCGTTTAGTTCAAGTTCTTTAAGTCGAAAAGTGTTAGTTTCTTAGTTTTTATTATATTTTTGGTATTTGCTTTGTATTTTGCTTAATTCTCTGATATTCTGACAATTTGCCTTTTATTTTTTTCTAAATATTTCTTTATTTTTGCTTATTGTTAGTGCCATTTTTTATTTCTATTTCAACTGCATTTTGTTAAAAAGAAATTTAATAAACTATGCTATAACTGTTCAAATGTTTATTGAAAAAAATATGAATAATGATGTAATTAAATTTATTATAATTAAAATGTTTTGTACATATCTTTATGTTGAGCTTATATTAATTGTATTTACTTGGATCTATGTACAATCTGTATGGGAATCTATATACATATTTTCTATATGTTAATTAAGTTGAAAATTTCAGTATTTTCATACATGCATTAATAACTATTATAAACAAAAGCCGTACAAGCAATATTATGATACATTATATAAATCAATTATAACGGCTATAACTATACCTACATAACTATGAATTAAATGTATATAGTGCAGAAAATAAAACTAAATCTCGTATTTAATAACAATTTTGCATTTATTTTGTAAATATGGTGGGGAGAAGCTATGGGGTTTATCGGAAAGAAAAGAAACTCTCAATACAGTGATTGGTAATGTTATAAAAATTGGTCTTAAATAGAATTATAATATGGGTCATAAAAATAAAACGGATGAGATCTAGAACACTCCAATTTTTAATGTAGATCAAGAAAACCTCTAAGAATTTTTTTTAGCGAAAAATCGCATATTTGTTTAACTTTGAATGCGCATATCTTCGTTAAAACTCAAGCGATTTTTTAACGGTGTGATTTTTAGCAATCATTTGAGTGCGAAAGTTAAATACTATTGAAAGCTTAGAAAACAATTTTTTAAATTTTGCAAAAAATTTAATTTCTAAAAAATTTTCAATTTTCGAAAAAAAAATATTTTCCCTAATTGTTTGAATTAATTCTTAAATGTCTTGTTATCAGAAAATATGCATAAAAAATATAAACAAACTTAGTTTTTGCAATATATGCGCAGCTGAGGATGAAAACTCTTAAATATTCTGAATATATCCCAAGAATCCTGAAGCTTAAATATTACAATCTTCTTCCTTGAAAAATTTTCAATTTTTTGACAGAAAATTTCATTTTTCTAAATTGTTTAAATAAGTTCTTAAATGACCTGTGATCAGGAAACATGCATAAAAAATATAAACAAACTTAGTTCTAGAAAGGGGAGGATGAAAAAACCTTAACCAGATTTTTTCACGCTTATTTCACATATGGCTTGCCACGCCCTCTATCTTATCCCTATCTGCTCTCTATCATTATATTTATCTATGCTGAAAATTGCATTGAAATTGTTTGATATACACAGAAATTATCAAGGAAACAATATTGTTGGTTTTGTAGCGCTCGATCCCTAGCGATCTCTAGGTGATACAAAAGAAAAGTAAAGCTAACAAATATAAAAATTAATATTAAATTTTGTTTAAAATTTAATTTTATTTATTGCAGATTGTGGCTTTTGATATATTTTGTAGATCTTTTAGAACTATGTTGTTTTTTCGGCATCTCTGCTGGCGCTGGCGTTGGCGCCGCGTCGCTGCGAGTGTCGGCAGCGCAGCATGTCGCACTTGAGGGCGAAGCGGTGCTGGCAGAGGGGGCACTGATGGGGCTTTAGTTGCAGATGATACCCCTTAATGTGCTGCGAGAGGCCGTTGCGACGCTTGAAGACGCGGTCGCAGCTGTTGCACTTGAAGCGTCGCTCCGAGCTGTGCGTGATGCTGTGCTGCCGCAGTCCGGTGCTGGAGGGAAAGGATTTGTGGCAGACGTTGCACTGATGATTTGTGGCACGTTTGAGGGGCAAGGAGTGGGAGATCGATTGAGCTGAATTCTTGGAATTTTTGCAAACTTCCTTGCGTCTTCTTTGCTGCCCCTTTGTGCTGCTCTTCTTGCCCCTTCGACCGCAGCTCAGCTCGTGGCAGCGATGCAGGCGCCAATGGGTGCAACTGCTTCTCTGGCAATGCCTGCACCTGTAGCGTTGCAAGCGTGTATGCCGAAAGCGCAGCGACTGGCAAATGTATCTCATATGCTGCTTCAACGCCAGACGCGTGCGGAAGAGACGCATGCAGCCCAGGCACCTTGCAGCAAAGTTGCTGCCACGTTGTGGCACCACAAAGTGTCGCTTCTGCTGTCGATGCAACAGCAGCTGTTGCACATTGGCAAATCCTTTGCTGCATTGACGACAGCGATGTTGCAAGTTGCGCTGCTTCAGCTGGCGTCGACAGCGTGCCACAGGCAGCGGCAGCGGCAATGGCGCGGCAATGAGATCAGTGTGTTGCAAGAAGCTGCGTTGCATGTCGAGAATATCAATTTTCTTTTTGGCAGGCGGCAGCCACTGCTCTGAGGCATAGTAGCTGCTGCCGCCTGCCACAGCTGGTGGCAAGCTCTCTAGCCGCTTCTTTTCGGGCTCCGAGGTGTAATAGTTGCCTGCCACAGCTGGGTGCAAGCTGTCCGGCTTCTTCTTTTTGGCTGGCAGCTGAGGCGGCAGCCAGGACTCGGCAGCATAATAGCTGCTGCTTGCCACAGCCGGTGGAAAGCTCTCCAACCTTTTCCTTTCTGGCTCTGAGGCATAGTAACTGTCTGCCACAGCCGGTGGCAAGCTCTCCAGCCTCTTCTTTTCCGGCTCTGAGGCATAGTAGTTGCTGCTTGCAACAGCTGGTGGCAAGTTCTCTAGCTTCTTATTTTCCGGCTCTGTGGCGTAGTAGCTGTTGCATGTTACAGCTGGTGGTAAGCTCTCTATTTTCTTCTTTTCCGAGGCATAGTAGCTGCCTGCCACAGCCGGTGGCAAGCACTCCAACTTCTTCTTTTCTGAGGCATAGTAGCTACTGCCTGCCACAGCTGGTGGCAAGATTTCCAACCTCTTCTTTTCAGGCTCAGTGGCATAATAGCTGCCTGCCACAGCTGGTGGCAAGCTTTCCAGCTTCAAGCTGCTGATGGCGGTTGTGTCCAAGCCTTGTGGCAAGATGACCATGGGCGTGGGCGGCGTGGCAGGAGCAGGCGTGGCATGTGCCTGGGCATAATGCTGCTGCAGACTCTCGGCGGTGAAGAACTTGGCGTTGCACAGCGCGCAGTTGTGCAACCGAAAGGCCGAGGCTTGCACCACGCTGTCGTTCAGCACCACAATGTTGGGCTTGCTCGGTGGCAAGAGTTCGCAGAGCAGCGGATTCGGTATTTGGCTGACATTGGTGACAATTGGCTTGCAGCTGCGTGGCTCCGGAGATGTGGCATGCAACTCAGCTGCCCCTGCCGCTGCTCCAGCAATTGTTTGATTCTCCTCGAGCTTTTCGGTTTTGTAGGAGGGCAGCTGCCACTCCTCCTTGGCATAGTTGTGCTCCTCGATCAGCAGCTCCGACTGCAGCAGCTCCTGCGGCGTTGCCTCCGACTGATCCAGCTGCTCCGGCTGATCCGCATCGTCGGGAATATTGATGAACGGATCATCCAGATTAATGATCTCCATAATATCACAATTATTGATGATATCCTGCGCATTTAAACCGGCCAGATCACAAAATTGCAACTTTTGCTCCGTCTCCGGGGTTTCGTGCTCCTCCAGCCCCAACCCGAGTCCCAATCCCAGTCCCTCCAGCTCATCCGGGAACAGATTATCCAGACTTTCGCCCGCCTCCTGCTTCACCCGCACCACCGGCTCCTGTTTGATCTTCAGCTGTCTGCGATATTTCCTTTGCAGCTCGCTCTGCGCCAGCGTCACAACATCACAGAACTCGGAGAAGCTTTGCAGCTGCTTGCAACACTCGCCACAGATGTCCTTGGGCAGTGGCAGCGAATCATCTTGCAACTGCAGCTGCAACGTGGGAAAACATTTCTGTATCATGCCAAACAGCTCGAAGCTCTTATCAAAGGAGACGCAGTTCAGGGCGCAATTGCCGCAGAATCTGCAGGTGCTTTTGCTGCCGCTATTTGGTGGCGCCTCCAGCAGCAGCTGCTGCGGGGATTCCCCCAGCACTCGCACCGTGGGCACCGCATTCTTCTTCAAAGTCTTGCGATTATTTGTGCAGTTGAAATCAGAGTCCACAAAGTGGCGACTGCAAACAGCGCTCCATATCGATGGCACCCACTGGCCGCTGCGCTGCGTAAAATCCTTCCATTGCTGCAGCAGATCCTTGCGCTTAAACGGAAATCTACAAAATAAAAATATTAATTTTATTTATTTACTTAAATTGCATTTAAAACTGCGCACCTGTGAAAGGAAATGCTGCCGGAGTGCAGGTATTTATCGCTGCAGTTCACCACCGCACAGTGCGCGGGCATCGCATATTTATTTTTTTTTACATTAATTGGTAAGAATTTCTATTAAAAAGTTTTAATTTAAGTAAAATCTTGTTATTGTTGATTGTTTTTGATATTTCTGTTGTTGTTGCTCGGCGGCATTCACACAAAATGCGCGCAGGGTTGCCAGCTTGCAGCACAAAATGGAACCAAAATGAACCATCACAGGAACAAGTTCAATTAGTTTAATAATTTTCATAATTTTATAATATTTTAATATTAAATTAAACTATACAAAAATTAAAATATCGGTAAATTAATCCGACAGCCCGAATGTTTCATATTTTCTGTGTTTAAATAATATATGAGCTTCAATAATTGTTTTTAATAAATTCATCAACAAAATAAAAAAAAAAAACAATAATTCAAATATAGCCTGAATATTTTAAATTTTACGGCGATGTAATTCAGTGGCAGCAATATTTTTATTTCCTAATATTAAATAATAAACCATATAAAAAAAATAGTGGAAAAATAGTGTCAGGTTAACGCGACGCTCTGAATATTTTAATTTTTTGAACGGTGTTATATAAAGCAAATAATTTACTATTATTAATATTTTTAAATTACCGTAATGCACCATTCAATTTATAGTTTCAATATTGTAAATATTTCATAATTTGATTTATTTTAATTTTATTTAGTTTATTTGCATTTTTAGTTAAATTTACAAATGATGAAAAAAGTCATACATTAACGTTTAAAAAATCTGAAAATATATATACAAAGCGGTAAATAAGAAATAAATTAAAAAAAAAAATGAAATTTTACTTTAATTTTATTAACAAGGCGTTAAATAAGAAATTAATACTTCTAAATTTATTCAAAATTGTTTTTTCAACACATTTCTTGCTAAATAAAAACATATTCAATTTTGCTTTTATTTTTTGCAAAGTGTGGCAACTCTGAAACGCAAAATTGAGATCTGCTCAATTTGCTGCTCCGGAACCGAACCAGTTCCGCTGTTATCAGCGCTCAGCTGTTTCGAGCAACCCCCCGCCACCCACAACCCCTTAATCAAATAAATTACCGACATTATGTTTGCTCAATGCTAAAAATGACTAGATGAGGTCCATTTGTTGACTGAGGCGGCAGCGCTCGTCAGTCTATTGGTTGCGTTAGCGTGCGGAGCAGCAAGGTCAAGCAAGGTCTTTCAGCGAAAGTAAAAGTGAAGCAGAAGCAATAAAAAGCAGAGAAAGTGTAACAAATAAAAAAGAATCGGAAAACAATCGGAATATGGCTCTGAGGCAGATTGGAGGAGCGCAGACCTTGCGAATCTTGGCGTTGGAGTCGAGGGCGTTGCAGGACAGGCAGCGACGCTGGCAGCATAACGCGGCAAGGGGCAAGCGGTAGGTGATAAGCGCCCCATTATCAAAATTTTTTGGCAGCGCGTGTTAACACTAAAAATAATTAACAGCAGACAGATAAATTGACAAGATGATATCGATACGGATTAATGTAAAGAAATATCGATTTTAATTGATAAAAATATGGAAGTTCTCTATGTCGATAGGATGATATCGAAATTCTATTGCTAATCAATATCGATCTCATTTATTGATATATCGAGAATAGAACAAATAAATATGCCAGGTTTTTAAATCGACAGAATTATATCCAAATATTTTGGCAAGTAATATCGATTTTATTTGATATATTGCTCACAAAGATCGCATGTATCGAGAATAGAACTACTGATTTTAATCGGCAGGATTAGATCTAAAATTTATCGTCAATCAACATCGGTTTCCCTTGATAAATATTTGATGATTGTCAAAACGATAAACATCTACAATATTTTAAAAATATTAGTTAATTAATATTCCAAATTTTTGGCTCTTTGCTGAAAAATATCCAACACCGATAATATATCGATGATGTTTTAAAAATATCGGTTTCTTGTAAATTATCGTACGCTATTAGAAAAAAATTTAGATTTTTGATATAAATCGATATTTATTTTGATATTTCATATTAATTTGTGTACTTCAATTTGGCAGCGATTATGATCTTGTTGTGGTGGGCGGCGGCATTGTGGGCGCGGCTTCAGCGCGTGAGATCTTGATGCGACATCCGACGCTGAAGATCGCCGTCCTGGAGAAGGAGCGCAAACTGGCGACGCACCAGAGCGGACACAACTCCGGCGTAATCCACGCCGGCATCTACTACAAACCGGGAACTTTGAAGGCGCGTCTCTGCGTGGAGGGTTTACATCTGGCGTATAAATATCTGGATGAGCACCAGATACCCTATAAAAAGTGCGGCAAGCTGATTGTGGCGACGGATGAGCATGAGGTGAAGCTGCTGAAGGATCTGGAGCAGCGGGGCATTAAGAACAATGTGCCCGATCTGCGCATGATCCAAAGTGACGAAATCCAGGAGATAGAACCCCATTGTCAGGGTGTTATGGCCCTGCACAGTCCCCATACGGGCATTGTGGACTGGGGTTTGGTGACGCAGCATTACGGCGAGGATTTCAAGCGTGCCGGCGGAGATATTTATCTGGACTACAAAGTGACCAAGTTTAGCGAGACGAAAGATGGAGGAGGGGACTACGCGGTAACCATACACGGCAGTAAACCCGGACAGACGGTGCGCACCCGCAACGTGTTGACCTGCGGCGGTTTGCAGTCGGATCTCCTAGCGGAGCTGACGGGATGTCCCCGTGCCCCCCGCATTGTGCCCTTCCGTGGGGAGTACCTGCTGCTGGCCAAGGAGAAGGAGCACATGGTGCGCGGCAACATCTATCCGGTGCCGGATCCGCGTTTCCCCTTCCTCGGCGTACACTTTACGCCCAGAATGGACGGCTCCATTTGGCTGGGTCCTAATGCTGTCTTGGCGCTCAAACGAGAGGGTTATACGTAAGTTGAAGAAGTTTTAATCCAAATTCGCACCTTTTAGAAAATCGACCGTCAGTATAAACGCGTAGATCCCAGCAACTATAAGAGGTAGAGATATCAATTTTGGTATATAGATAGCTGTATATCATACTCAGATAAATTTTATTTTAAATAAATGAATGCCACGCCTCCTTTATCTTATAATCGATAAAAACAGCATAAAACGCTTAATATTAAAGATAGAAGGTTCTAGTTCAGAATATATACTCTTTAACACAATATTTCATTTCTCTTAAAAGATAATTGAAATTGGTTAAAAAACTTAAAAGTTATTGATGAAACAATATAATATGCCTTGTGGCTCTCTGGTGATTACGTCCGACTTTAGGCTTTCCGAATTTTCTGAAGTAAACCCCTCTCAAAAACAACATTTTAATTGTAATTCAATTAAAATATCAATATTAATACTATTTATATTGCAGCTGGAGCGACATCAATATCTCGGAACTTTTCGATGCGCTGCGTTATCCGGGTTTCCTTAAGATGGCCAGCAAGTACATCGGTTTCGGTTTGAGCGAGATGAGCAAATCGGCCTTTATCGGACTACAGACGAAGGCCCTGCAGAAATATATACCCGATATCAACGAATACGATATACGCCGTGGTCCCGCTGGGGTGCGTGCCCAGGCCCTGGATATGGACGGTAATCTGGTGGATGACTTTGTCTTCGATCGCGGAGAGGGATCGGGAGCCTTGGCCAAACGTGTGCTCCACTGCAGGAATGCCCCTTCCCCAGGTGCCACCAGCAGTTTGGCCATAGCCAAGATGATTGCGGATAAGATCGAGCAGGAGTTTGATATAGGCAAATGTAAATAAAAATCTTAGGAATCATATAGATAAATCCCCGAGAAAAATGCTCGCATTTATTGACCTCTATTGTTTTTTTAAACTATGCTTAAAGTAAACAGAATTCAGCACATTTTTTGCCTTTTCAATAATTTCAAACTTCAAACTATTTATAATATATTACTCTCAATTGTTTTGGAGAGTTTGTCCATTTTTATTTTAAACTTACTTAGGCTTTTTAATCACGAAACTCAGGGCTCAAAATATTGTAATAAAATTTTCGCATTTATTGGATGCTTTTGTTTTTATAAATCTATAAACAAAATACAATTTAAAGCGTTTTTAATTATTTTTTAGTATAAACTATAATATACAGAGTTTACAAAGTTATGCTTCGAATAACTTTGAAATGGGACAACCGATTTTAAAACAATTGAAAAAGGTAGTATTTTTATTTAGTAAAATAATTGTCGACTAACTTAAAGCACAATATCAATCAAGCCGCTTTTAAATACAAACTTATTGCGTTTTTATAAAAAAATGTCTTAGGATATAAAATATTTTTTCCTGGACCTAATAGATGATAATATAATTTATCAGTTAAGCTCTATCAAATATCCCAAGTTCTAAGGTTTTAATTAATCTATAGTGAACCTCACATATAAAGTATTATTTATATTATTTATAAACTTTATAAAAACTTAAACAAATATTGGGCATTTTAAATGCTCTTTTTCTCTAGTTTAAATTCTTAAACTCTTAATTAATTAATTAAGTTCTAGAATATGTTTGTTTTTGGAGCTGTTTTTGGGTTCCTTAATGCCCAGCACTTGAATCTGCTGGGGCAGCGTCTCAACGTTGAACAATTCCCTGCACTTTTCGTTGATGATCTTCAGTCCGTTTGCCGCATGCTGCCTCATTTGTGCATCGTGCTCCTCGCCAGCTTCGATGCTGCGCAGCAGGCGGTAGATGGGCAGGAGCAGCTCCTGGTGATCCAGCAGGCTCTCCATGCCACTCAGGAGCTCCACGAGCACCAGCAATGAGGCACGCTTGGCTGGCAGATAGCTGCCACAGCTGAGCTCCGAGTTTATCAGTTGCAGCAGCTCCTGGAAGTGGGAGTGCAGCTGATGGGGCAGCAGGCGACAGAGCTGGGAGAGATTGGAGAGGGAGGAGGTGCGGAACTCATCCAGAGGTGAGCGCGCGCCGTGCAGGAAACAATTGAGGAAAGAATCCTTATAGCGATAGCAGAGTGGACCTGCAAAGAGCAAGAAAATAAATTAATATTTAAATATTAAAATTAAATTAAATAATATCAAAACTTGCATTTGATACAGAAATAATATCAAAATAATATTAAAACTTAGCAATACAGGACAACCTATTTTTTGACCCTAGCAAAATGTTGAAAAATTCGAAATTTTTTATTTGCCGGACTTTTATCCTAAACGATTTGTATAGCAAAAATAAACATAAAAAACCAAAAATGGGTGAATTTGGACAACAAATGTAGATTTTATGGCCAAAAATCCGTTTTTTGAGGGATGTATTATACAGGACAGCCCATTTTTAGACCTAACCAAAATGTTGAAAAATTCGAAATTTTTAATTTGCCAGATTTTTATCCTAAACGATTTGTATTGCAAAAATAAACATAATAAACCAAAAATGGGTAAATTTGGACAACAAAAGTAGATTTTATCGCCTAAAATCCGTTTTTAGAGGGTTGTGAGTTACAGGACAACCCAATTTTTGACCTTAGCAAAATGTTGAAAAATTCGAAATTTTTTATTTGCCGGATTTTTACCCTAAACGATTTGTATAGCAAAAATAAACATAAGAAATCAAAACTTGGTGAATTTGGACAACAAATGTAGATTTTATGGCCAAAAATCCCTTTTTTGAGGGTTGTGGTTTAAGGACAACCCAATTTTTGACCTTAGCAAAATGTTGAAAAATTCGAAATTTTTTATTTGCCGGATTTTTATCCTAAACGATTTATATAGCAAAAATAAACATAAGAAACAAAAAATGGGTGAATTTGGACAACAAATCTAGATTTTATGGCCAAAAATCCCTATTTTGAGGTTTGTGTGTTACAGGACAACCTAATTTTTGACCTTAGCAAAAGGTCGAAAAAATCTATATCGTTTATTTGCCGAATTTTCGGTTTGCTTAGCCAAATTAAACATAGGTAAGCAAACATGGGAGTTCAGAATATGATCTTCATCCTCCTTCCGCTTACCGATCTCCTGGGCTGTTTTGAGCAGCGCCTCGCCCACCACGAGGCGGTAGTCGAGCGCCCCGCCCTCCGCCAGATACTCCCCGCTGAGCAGCTCCAGCACCTCGGCCTCCAGGATGTACACGAGGCGCACAAACAATCGGACGCAGTTGAGAAACGTGTAGGATTCATTATCCTTCAGTGTGGCCAGAGCTAAGGCTAAGATGCGATGAACTTGACAGAGAAATTCCGGTTGCTTCCGACTGAGCCCCTGCAGCATTAACTCAATGCCGTTGACTTGCAGATGCGGCGCATGTTGCTCCATCAGCTGCCTTGCCTCTTGAAAGCTGTTTGTGGCAACATCTTGCTGTCTCTCTCCCTCGATCAGACGAAGCAACAATTTTGTTGCATGCTTCACCAGTGGATTGGAAGCTTTGGATTGCAGCTGCTGCAGAGGTTGCAACAGCTGTTGCATGCTCTGCATTTGGTTGCAGCTTTCTAGCAGCTCATTGAGCAGCATCAGAATGATTTTCATGCTTTGTTCCTCATGTTGCAAGGCCTTGAGCTGCAGAAATTCCATTATGATGTCGATAAACTGTTTGCTGTAGCTTGCAGAGAGTTGCGCTTTGATGGGGGCATGCAACGCGAGCAGCTCGAGTGCTTGCAACAGCTGCAGTTGCAGCTGAAACTTTTGCTGCAACAAAGTTTCCAATTCGTCGGATGAGAATATTAAATCTGTGGCAGTCTGCGGTGAGTCTGCCTCATGTTGCAGCAACAGCTGCAGCAGCGCCAGAAACACCTTGCAACTCAGCGCATGATTGTTGTTGTCCATTAAAAGTTGTATCAACAGCAAACCGTTTTGTGGCAAATCTGGTTGTTGCAACTTGGGTGCAATTTGCAGCTGAATTTCGTCTGTTTGCGCTTGTGGCACGATGACGATGCGTTCATGCAACCGTTGCCAGTCGCATGTGGCAGCCAAGAGTGCTTGCAACACCTGAGACAGCTCCTTATGCTGCTCCCTGTTGTCCAAACAGCGCAGAATTAAATCCCTTAAGATATCTCTGTTTGTGTTGCAAGCAGGCAGAGCTTGATGCAGCTGCAACATGAGTGGCAGGTAGGGCGTAAGCAGGCTGCTGGGCAGGCAGGCGATGCTGCTGCTGCTGAACAGTTGCTGCCACAGTTGGAGGCATGCCCCAAGCTGTCGCTGCTGCCAGACGATAAGACCCGTTAGCAAATCCTGTGGCGCCACCAAAGGCTGCCACTGAGCGCGCAACTGACGCTCGATGCTCTCGCGATTTGCTGCATGCAACTCGTAGAGCCTGCGCAGACTCAGCACGCCTGCTGGCAAGCTGGCCACTTGTTGCAAGCACTCGAATATCTGCACTATTAAGGCCTGTTGCAAGCTCTGCGTGTGCGCCGGCTGTGCCACAATGTTGGCCACGATTTCCGCTTGGCGTGTGGCATCCACAGCCGGCAATGCGGCCAGCAGGCTTACAAAGCCTTCAGCTGTTGCAAGTTTGGCTAATAATTCTTTGTGCAACGTTTTGGAATATGCCACAGGCAGCTGCGGCGTTGCCTTCAGCAGCAGCAGATGTCGAAAGTAGTCTGGTTTAGATTCATGTTGCCACAGATAGTCCAAGGCTTGTTGCAAGCGCTGTTGCTGCCATATCGATAGCTGCCCCTTCTGCACGCTTAAGCCCATTAGCGAAGCCAGCAGATCACGTTGCACCAGCTGCATGGAGTTGGCCAGATGCAGCTGACGTATGGGCAGCAGGCGCAGGTAGCATGCCACACACAGCAGTTGTAGTTGCATGCAACACGGCTGGCCTTTAATATCCTTGAAGATTGGCGATTTATAAAACTCCTGAGGCAACTGACAACGAAATGCATAAAAGCCCAACTCCTGTGTGGCAAGTATGCATAGCTTCAGATGTGCCACAGAGATTAAATCCTCGCGTGCATCGCTGTGGAAGTTGATGTTGCAAGTTAGCGTATGCAACACGTGCAATAGGCGTATTATATATTCCACCAAAGGTTGTACCACATCTATGTTCTCAGCATCCTCTGCAGGCAGCAGGTAGGCCTTGCACAGCTCCTCCAGCTGACTTGCAACATTTTGTGGCACGTATTTCGTCATGATTTTCAAATTGCCAGCGAAATCAAGTTCCACTTTGTTTGCTGTTTAGTAAAACTGTTATTAGAACACTTGCCACTTGATTAAACGGTTAATTAGCTAAACAATGCTCACCCTGCGCCTGTTGCAAGTTCAAATTCTCCAAAAGCACAAAATATTTAGCTATATTTACCATTTTACGCGCCTCATGCAACAAATGCGTTCAATGTTTATTAACAGCTGACGCGACATCTGGGTGGCAACGCTAGGCAGCTAGTGTTGTGCGGTAATGATATCTGCAATTTTATGCTGCAGCTGTTATTTGATTTACTTAATACAAATTTAATTAATTTACATTTAATAGAGTAGTTATTTATTTATTTTGTGAACTTTATTAATAAACTAAAATAAAGTACTGCGTTAAATGTTTAACAGCTGTTCCGACAACTGGGTGGCAACGCCAGGTGGCAAGTGTTGCGCGGTAATGACATCTGCAAATTTATGCTGCTGTTTATTTATTTAGGACAATTTTAATTTAATTTTTTTTATATTTTATATTTTTAGAAATTTTAAAGCATAAATATTTTTTTTTGATATATATTTTTTTTAAATGGTTTGCTGTTAGTTGTAGTAACTAATGTCAATTAAATGCAGTCGACAAAGAAATAAAAAAAAAAAACAAAGTTTAAAATTGATAAACCTGAAAATGAAAATACAATTTTGCACTTTTTATTGCTTAATTTATTATTATTTAATTTTTAAATTTCCCCAACACAATATTTGTTAAAGAACTACACGTTCGTTAAATGATTCGGTTCGATTGAACCATGATGCGCAACTCTAGCTGGAACATGTGTTTTGTGTCGATTGCAAATTTGTTGCGCAGCTCTAGTTTCGCCAAGGGGTGGCAACGCTGCGCAGCCAGATAGTGAAATCCAATTTAATTGCAGTAAATTCGTTCGTTTCCACTGTAAATATTTATTGTTTAATTAGCAGAACGCAAAGCGCAACTTCAATAAATGCAAATAATAACAAAAAAATAAAAAATATCAGAGGAAACATTAGGAAAACAACGACGTGCAAATCGGGAAAATCGAACAACTTTCTTTTTTCATAGTGTGCGCTGGTGTGTGTGTGTGCGCGCTCGTGTGTGTGTGCATATGTGTGTATATGTGTGTATATGCATGCGTGTGTGTGTGTGTGTGTATCGTTTCCATGCAAATTTTGCATTTTAGCGCAGCGTAAAAATTTATTAAAGTACGCAACAACAAAGTAATTGAAACTGTTCAAATCGTGTTAATTTTACGACCGCCACGCCCCCTCCGTTGCCTAACGCCCACACAGCGCGTAATTAACAATCACACACACACACACGCAAAGCTGCCGCGACGTCGACGTCGACGTCGCTGCCGCCGCTGTAGTAAACAACAACAACAGCGTAAATATATATATCTATATATACGAAGATGAAGAAGATCCTGTCCAAGTTCGATCGCAATGAGAAATTGGATAACGCCCACAACAGTTCCACCTCCTCCAAGGAGACGAACAGCTTCGTCGGCAAGGTCTTCACCGTCGGACGCGTCACGGTCACCGTCGAGGATGTCCTGGCGGAGGGTGAGTGTTGCCAGACAGGCACAAAAAATTTAAAAATAATATATAAAAAATAATATATAAAAAATAATATATAAAAAATATAAAAATAAATAAATAAACAAAATATAATAGACAATATCAAAAATAATAAGATACATAATTAGTTAAAGCGAAAGGCAGCGTTGCCAGAGAGTGCGGGAAGCAGTGTTGCCAGAAAATGTGAAATAATAAAAAAAATAAAAATAAAAATAAATTAATTACACAATTAAAATAAAATATATTATTTATAATAAAAGATGAACAGCGTTGCCAGAAAGTTAATAGAATTATAAATTCATAAGTATAATAATTATAATTATAAATTTCGATATTACTTTTAAAATACTTTAATTTTATTTTAAAAGTAATTTATAAAATGTATGTGTTATACGCATAGAGTTCTGAAAAAAGACCAAACTGGCAACGCTGGCGAGGAGTTACAGTTACACATACAGTGTGTGTGTGTGTGTGTGTGTGAGTGGGCGGCTTTACGCTCATTGCCACCTGATTTAAAGTGTGCAGTCAGCACTTGAGATTAGATAAAAGACAACTTCAATCGCCGCAGTCTGTTTTTTATTATTTATTTATTTTTTACGTACGTTTTTTAATGTGGGGCGTAAACAGCTGCGGTTGTCTAGATAACGGTTGTGGGCGCCACTTGTGGGTCGCATTGCTCTCGGGGCTGATGGAAGTGAAGAAGAAGAAGAAGCAAGAACCTGCCTGAGTTTTCAATTTCTATTTCCATTTCACAAATCAATTGAAATTGAATCAATTAGTGATGTTAATTAAGCCAATAAAGCGCAACTTTTTCTATATTCGCTGCGTTTGCCGTCTTGTTACCTTACAAGCGACTAGACATCCAGTAAAAGTACACTGAGAAAAATTAACGGGTACTTGGTATATTAATAATATTAGTAATAATATATTAATAATACAAAGTAAAAAAATTATTGTTAGAATACAAAGCAATGAATAATACAAAAAAATTATATGTATTTATAAATTAAAATAATAGATGATGAGTAAGTAAGCAGTAAAATAATATTAGAAATCAATTTCAAGCGAATATTACTAAGATAATAAAAATACAAAATAAAAACAAAATTAAAATTAAAATATAAAATAAAATAAATACTCAGCTGTCCATTCTCATCAAAAAAATATATAATTTGTAGTATCTGCCACGCCTCCTTCTGGGTGTTACACACAGTTGCTATTTCGACTTAATAGACCCTTTCGTATGTTTTTAGAGAGTCTAAAGAACCAAATATACTTTTGTCATTTGAAATGTCGTATCAATGGCATTTTTAAATGCCATAGAGTCAAGGTGAAAGCACAGTGCACAGTGTCCTTGAATCGTAAGTGAAAAATATCCTGGCAACGCTGCTCAGCGGTTGGAGTGCTGGACAAACACTTGCCAATGTCTGCTTTCCGCTGAGAGAGAGATAGAGAAAGCGAGAGAGAGAGGGAGATAGAGAAAGTGCTGCCAGATCTTTGACATTTATTATTTACACTGCTCTTCGCAAGTGTGTAAATTAGGGATTTTTTTCTCATTTTGGGTTTATTATACTATTAAATAGTTTTGTTTTGTTTCTATTGTTGTATTAATTTTTTTTCTTTTTTTAATTTGGTTTTATTTATTTTTTTGTTTTATTTATATTCAATTTCATATTTGTTTTATTTTTCTTTTTTGGTTTAATTTTATATTTGTTTTATTTATATATTTTTTATTTATTCAAAGCGACGTTTATTTCGTTAAGTGAATAAGTTATTTAAAAGTTATTTATTGGTAATCACTTATTTATTTTTAGTTTGTTTAGTTTTTATATTATTTTGTATTTTTATGTTTATTTTTCTCCTATTTTTGCTATAATTGCGAATTTGGCAGGCGCGCAGTTTTTGTTGTTGCGAAATTCGCCGTTAAAAAAGTTGTTGCTGTCTCATGTGTTGTTGTTGCTGTCTCTTTTGTTGTTGTTTCTGTTGTTTACTTTGACAGCGTTGCCAGCTCATTTGTTTGGCAAACTGCAACAACAAATTCGACGCATTGCCATGACTCAGGAGCAATTCGCCGCAAATTGCAATTCGCCGCGAATTCCAATTCGCCGCCTCTCGTTATCGTTTCAAATATCACCTGTCGCTGCTTTTCGCCGCAAGTTTTAATTTCTCTCGCCGCGTTACAATTATTGTTGTTTTTTCCTTGTTGTTGTTGTTATTATTGTTTTGTTGTTGTTGTTGTTATTATTATTATTGTTGTTTTTGTTGTTGTTGCTCAACCTTCATCATTGATTAACATTTGACGTTATAATTTCACAAACGCCAAGTAAAAAGTCGTCTGTATGTATGTATGTATATCGAGCACTTACACACACACATACACACCGACATACCTACATATTTCACATACGTGTTATTTGTTGTGTGTAGTTGTTATTGTTGCTGCCCCCTTTAAATGATTTGTATTATTGTTGTATTTGTTGTTATACGTGACCTTCACTTGTTGTGTTTATTTGTATATTTGTACATACAATTTGTTGGTATGTATGTATGTGCCTATTATGTTCATTTCTTATGTATGTATGTGTATTACGTCGCTTTTTATCGTTCATTGGAGTCAGTAGGGTTGCAGGGGGGTTAGGGGGAGGGGGCGCCATGAACTAACTGCGTTTTGTAGTGCTTGAAAATGTGTAAATATGTGTGTGGCAAAATAATGCAATACAGAGTACACTGCACAAAATATTTTGCAAAATAAAATATTTTGCAAAAAGTTAGAAATAATTTTAAAATTAAAATTAAATTTTGGAATGCTAAAACTTAAACATCAAAATTACAATTTGAAAATGAAATCAAAATTAAAATTAAAATTAAAATTGAATAGGTTTTAATATAAATATATTTTCGAAATAATAACTTTAACAATATTAATTTAATATCACAAAAAAATCTGTGAAGAGAAATTTTGAACGAAATAAATAATAAATTAAAAATGAAAATGTAATTTAAAAACGAAATTAAAATTTAATTGAATTAGTTTCTAATACATACTATTTTTAAATTAATAACATAATAATATATTTTTTTTTGCATTTTACAAATTAATCATAAATATCCTTTTTCAAACAAATATTTGTATGTTTTTAAATTTTAATTAAAGTTTTCTTGTCTTCCTCTTGCAGGTGGCTTCGCCATGGTGTTTCTGGCAAGGGGAAACGGAAGTGGAAGTGCTGCAGCCACGAAATACGCGTTAAAACGCATGTACGTAAACAATGAGCACGATCTGAACGTGGCCAAGCGAGAGATACAAATTGCAGTAAGTAGAAATTAAATAAATATTTGAATAATTAATTTAATTGATTTTCTTTTCGCAGAGCAATTTGAGCGGTCACAAGAACATTATTGGCTATGTGGACTCCAGCATTACGCCCACTGGAAATGGAGTGTGCGAAGTGCTGCTGCTGATGCCATACTGCAAGCATCACATGCTGGCCATGATGAATGCTAGGTGAGCAGACTCTTCTTAAGCTTCCTCTAACTATAGGGTATTCGATGAGTTTGTTCCGTTTTCAAGAGAATTTATTTCGATTGATTTAAAAAGGCTACGAGAGAAACGAAGGAAGAATAACCGTTTCATTGCCCTGGTAAAAGGAAGAATAACCGTTTCGTCTCCCCGATGAAACGGTTTTTCTTTCTTTAAACATATTTTCAAACTCTCAAATAGCGAACTTTTCTGTAACCGTTATATTTTAGAAACTTTTTGCTACTTCTTGTAAATGGGTTTTCTGATGGATACTCCATAACAGAATTGGAATTTTTGAAACTTCTATTAATTCTCGGTCTTCCCTCATAGATTACACATTGGTTTTACCGAACCGGAAGTGTTAACCATCTTCTGTGATATCGCCGAGGCAGTTTCCCGTCTGCACTACTGTCAAACGCCGATTCTCCATCGTGATCTGAAGGTCGAGAACATCCTGCAGACGGACGCTGGGAATTTTGTGCTCTGCGATTTTGGATCGGCAACGGCCAAATCGCTAAACCCCCAGCAGCATGGCGTTACTGTTGTCGAGGAGGAGATACAGAAGTACACAACGTTATCGTATCGTGCACCCGAAATGATTGATCTTTATAGTGGCAAGAGCATTACGACCAAAGCGGATATCTGGGCCTTGGGCTGTATGCTCTATAAGCTCTGCTTCTTTGCGCTGCCCTTCGGAGAGAGCACGCTGGCCATACAGAACGGACAGTTTGCCATACCGGACAGTTCCAAGTACTCGCGTGGCATGCACCAGCTGATCAAGTATATGCTCGACACGGACATGGAGAGGCGCCCCAATGTGTGGCAGGTGTGCGAGGTGGCCTTTCGGCTGGCGGGCAAGGAGAACCCTGTGCAGAATCTGCATGTAAGTGTTGCAACCAGAGCTTACAATCGGTGCTACTTGAGCGGGGTGTCCCAAAAAAAATTAAAAAAATTTTACACTTACTGAAATATTGAAAATTTAAGGAAAAAGCATAGAATTACGACTACCAGTATGATTTTTCCATATTTTGCTTTGCTTTTTTCGTCATCGAGACAAAATTAAATTTAAAATCGCTGACACGTCATGAAAATTGACAATAGCGCATTCTAAATAAAACTCAAATGGAGTCCATGTCTTCATGTACAAACTTAATTTAAAATCAAAATTAAAATCACTGACACATCGTGAAAATTGACAATAGCGCATCCGGCAAAGAACGCAAATGCAATCCTATTATTATATTATTACTAAACCTCAAAATTTACAGAGTTTAATGTATGAATTTTAATTCCATTTACAGAAATCTCCGCTGCCCAATTTCGAGCAGCTGTTGGTGCCGCCTTTCGAGTCAGAGGCGAAGCGCATCAATGCAGCTGCCGCCAAGGCCAACAAACCGCAGCAGAGCGTCTCCCAGGTGGAGGCAGGCACCAGCGTTGTGCCCCGTTCACGCCCCAAAGGCTCCACGTCGGTGCACGGACAGAATGCCTTGGGTTTAGGCCTGCCACCGAGTCCCCTGCCCCGACAGAACATCACATCACCTCAGCCTGTCGTCGAACAATTTCAGGCGAACTTTCCAGCGATGCCAGCAGCAGCAACAGCAGCATTAGCAGCAACTGAGGCAACAACTGCAACGGCAACAGCTGCCACGTCAACCACAACGTCAACCGTTGCTGTCAACAGCCTGTTCGAGTCCAGCGGATATCCCGATCCATTCGATGAGTCCGGCACTGAAACCGCAACAGTCACAGCCACAACAACAGCCGCAGTCGCAGTTGCAACCACAGCAACAGCTGCTACAACAACAGCTGTTGCTGCTGCTGCTGCTGTTGCAACTGTCAACGATGTTGCTGTCAGCGAAAAACAACAACAGCTGGAAACTGCAGTCAACGATTTGAGCGTCTCCGGGGGCGGAGGCACGCCCACCAAGCACATGCTCACACCGCCCAAACCCAGCGCGAACAGTGGGCATCGACGCAACGTCAGCGATACCTCGGCCTTTAATAAGTAAGTCGAACTATCGAGTATATCGAATATATCGATGTATGAAATAAAAAATCAATGGGTACAGGGTATAACTAGTAACAATGCTATGGATTTCAATCGACAATATTATATCGATATAAAGTATTGATATTTTATTTTATGTATAGATTAAAAATATCGGAGATATTGATATATCGAAAAAAAAAACTTGAACTATACTAGGTTTTTTAATCAACAAGATCATACCGAAAAAATATTTTTTAGAAATAGCAATTTTTTTTGGCGATATTATTCTTGAAAGTTTGATGACTCTTCTTAGTTCCAATTTGAATAACTAACTCTCCCCTGTCTCCATCGCAGAACCTTTGCCAATGAGACGAGTCAATTTCTGGCGCCGTACAACAATAACATCGCCATGTCTGGCGATGGGCCCCAGAACGTGCCACTGGCGACGGCTGCCTCCAATCCGGGCATTTACAACAGCAGCAACGCGAGCAATTCGCTGTCCAGCAATGAGCTGACGGGTCGTCCGACGATCGACAAGCGTGTGGAGGCCTGGAATCCGTTCGAGGAGGAGCAGCCCTTCAGCCAGATGACCGAGGATCATATATTCGAGGCGGAATTCGACAAGATACGCCAACGTGGCAGCCAAGGCAGTGAGTATGGAATAGAGCTGGGTTCAATCAATTAATATTCAAGAATCGATCATTTCGATCGATTAACGTCTTAAACTCGTTTTAATCGGTTAATCGAAATAAAACCGATAAAAAGAATCGATTTAATCGAATCGAAATCAAATCAAAGCCCAGCTCTAGTATAGAAATCTTAAATTAACTATAAAATAAAATTGCTAATTATTGTTATCGATTTTCTAGGCATCACAGCCAAGTCGGCATCCACAACGTCCACATTGACGCCCACAGAGCAGAATGTGGCAGCTGTTGCAAGTGCCCCAACGGCAGCGCCTTTGGCTGCCATTTCGCCTCATCCGCTCTCGGAGGATCCTTTTGGATCGGCGCCTTTCAGCTTGCCGCCCGGTCTGCGTGAGAAGGCGACTACACTGCGCAAAACTGGAGGTAAAGCATGAAATTTGTAAACTATTTTGTTGCCAAATGAGTCAGAAAGTATGTTTAGTTTTTTCGATTGTTGCTTTTGTTGCTCTCTCTCAATGTTCTCGATCTAGAAAGTGAAAATGAGTTGAACGTAGACGTAAACGTAGAGTAAAAAGTATCCCCCCTGCTCACAAACAACAGTAGAGTAACAGCTGCAACAACCACAACCGATAACAACCGATAGCAACCGATAACAACCGATAGCAACCGACAACCAACAACTGTAACTGCAACTGTAATGCGACAACAAGCACAACTATATCCTCTAGGGAGAGGAGCTCGATCTAGAATTTTTGACGTAGCATCCCCATAGTACTCAGCGAGAGAGTGAGCGGCAGAGAGCGGAAAAACTGAGAGAGAGAGAGAGGGAGTGAGAATGAGAGCGTGTGAGAGAGAATGAGTGGAAGAGGCAGGGCTGCAAACCGGGTTCGAACCGAACCGGTTATGAACCGAATTACAAAATTTATTTTACTTTTAACTAAACCTTGAAACAAACCGGGTATTACTGAACTTACTGAATCCGAACCAGATTTGAATTTTGACATTATTTTCAGTTTAGTAGCAAACTTCATAATAATAATACCTAAATTTATTCTATTACAAATTTTTTTTTAATTTCGGTTTCGAAAATTCTATATTTCCATTAATTTTTTAATTAAAAAATTGCTGCTAATGTCAAAAAATAAAATAATACTCAGACGAGATTCGAACCATTTATTTTTGGGTTTGCAGCCCTGGGAAGAAGGTTTTTTTAGCGTGTGCCATATGCGATAGAGATCACAACACGACGATACTTCAGCAAGCAGCCATACTTCTAAATAGCTTAGCTAAGCGTGTTATCGATAGATCGATTAATCGATGTACACTGTAGTTAATATTTGAATTTACTGTAAATATTTCAATGCACATAATACTAAAAACCTAAACAGAACTTTACCAAATTCCATTTGTAAAAAAAGAATTAAAATATCAGAACTTTGGTTGAAATTAATTAAATTAAATAAAATTGTATGGAATTTTCTAAAGCTCTGTTAAACGCACTGTAAAAATTTTCAAACCGATAAAATTGTACTTTAATATTCAATCTATGCGCTTCTAACAAACATATATAAATTCTGGTGCTGGTACCGTATGCTAGAGCCTCAATTAACAACTAGTTTTAGTAGTAATATTAACAAATAATCGTAATTTAGTGGTTGTGGTGCAATAACCAATCAATGTCAAACTGTAAAGTATCGTTTATCGATCGAACACAACAGGCAGCTGCTAATGTTAAGTTAACAGCTCGCGCAACTGTTAAACAAATTTCGAAAATAAAGTACTTGAATTTATTTGGGTCTACTTATTGTATTTCTTGTGTGTTTGTAATTTAATTAAGCCACAATTAATATAATATAAATTTAAATCTAACAAAAATATCATATATTCAATATACAGTACTATATAATATAGCAATTATCTATGTTTCATCAAGCAATAATTATTTGGCGCATATCACATGAATTCATGCTAAATTAATTAGGTAAACTGCTCAATATTAGCTAAATTAAATATATAAATTAATTTCTCAAATTTACTGAATTTCTTGCAAATTTAATTAATATTTTATTCTTGATTGTATTATGTGGCAAGTGCGCGTCAAGCTGCGTTCATTGTGGATGTGGCAGCAACTAAACAAATAATTTATAACAAATAAAACATAAAAAATGCACACAATTGTTAATGAAAAAAGCAAATGCAAAACACAATGTCCAAGCAATGCCAGACAATATATTTAATTTAATGAAATTAAACTTTTAATTAAACAAATATTAAAGCCTTTTAGTTTGTTGCCAAATCGCATCAGATTTCTGCGATTGGTTGTCAGTTCCTTAAGCAAAAGACCACAGCAAACAATTCAAATGTTCAACTAGCTATTAAATTAAAAATTAAAAAAATAAACAAAAAACCTGTTAATACTTGTACATAAAATTAATGGAAATTCTACAATTAAAATAACAATTAAACCAAAGAGAAAATAAGTTGAAAAATAATTTAAAAAAAAACAAGCGCAATGAAAGCAACAAAAGTCAGGTAAAAAACAAATATTGAAACACCTTAAACAGAGCTATAAACAGTTATACATGCATACTTATATATACACATATAATATATATATATATCACTAAATATAGCATATATATTTCTATGAACTAGTTGAAGAGCCAGCAAAACGCGCAGCGTTAGTTTAAGTTACCAAAACAAACAAATTGTAACGAGTTGAGCAGCAGTAAAAACTGATTTCAAATGCAATAAAAGAAAAACCAAAAACCAAACACCAAGCAAACAATTGCAAATTATTATAAATTTGAAGAAAGTCAACATTTCACTAACCACAATTGGGTATCAGATGTCGAAAACCATTACTAACAAATGGGCTAGGCAAAGCAAGCTCTAAATTTAATACTCTAATAATTTCATTTAATTAGTTAATTAACAATAATTACTTTAATCGGTCCAAATTATTATTTAATTATGACTAACACAAATGCTAGACAAAGCAAGCTCTTAATTTGATTTTAAATTTAATTTATTAATCACATAAATTAATTTTAATTAAGCTATGCCTAGCCCTAAAAGTTGATGAATCATCTGTTAATTCAAGGGATGGGCAAACCAAGCTCTAAATTTAATAAAAATAATTAAAATCATTATTTTTGATTTATCAAAGTCAATTGAAGTTATGCCTAGCCCTTACTATAAATTAATTATATTTGTTTAAATTAATTATTACAAGAGGGTTAGGCAGAGCAAGCTGTACATTTAATTTAATAATTTAAATAATTAAAAAATTTACTTTTGATTAATCAATGTGAATTGAAGCTATGCCTAGCCCCAAGTATAAATTAATTATATTTTTCAAAAATTAATTAACAGTATAAATAACAAGAGGGTTAGGCAAAGCAAGCTTGAAATTTAATTAAATAATTTTATTAATTGAAAAATTGCTTTTGATTAATCAATGTCAATCCGTTACTATAAATTAATTTTATTTTTGAAAATTAACTATAACAAAAGGTCTAAATTGGGTACCAAATTTAATTAAATAATTTTAATAATTTAATTTTAATCAGACAATTAAAATTTAAGCTGCGCCTAGCTCCAAAGTATTACATAACTAACCCCATATCATTGTTGATTTTTTAACAGCCTAATCATTTTATCACTTATGACCTACTAACCGACTATTGCATGCGACTATCGTGTGATAACGATAGTTTCCCCTCCCCCCCACACACCCTCATAGTCTAAAGTTTAGCCTGATGCTTCTGCCACAGACATTTTTCACGTATTCGTGCCCGTAATCTCATTACCTTACTGCATAAAAGTTACTTGATCTCATCCACAGCCAAATTCATGATCAGCAGCTCGCCATCGAGTGTGACGATGGGCACATCCAATGCTCATCCAGTGTCCTCCAGTTCATCCAAATGGCTGTTATCGCCCACACTAGAGGAGGACAAAACGTCGCTGATCGGTCGATTGAAGAGCGAGGCTGAGGGCGATGTTGTTGCCTCGGGCTATGTGAAATTGCCGCTGGAGGATCGCAATAAATATGAGAAATTGCGCAGCAACGATCAGCCGACATCGGATGACTCCGATTCGGAGTTCTTTCAGCAGGACAACGACGACTCTGGCAGCGTGAAAAAGGCGGCGATCTTCAAGCAGATCGTGACCAGCAATATACCCGATACGATACACAAAATCCAGCAGGTTGCATACCACAAAGTGGACAAAACGACGCATCTGCCGATCGTGAAGAAACTGCGACAAACTGCCACCACAAAGCGACCCTCGAGCTCCGCTCAGCAGGCGGCACAGCAGCTGAATCTGATGGCAGCCGCTGTGGCAGCTCAGGCCGAAGCTGCCGCACAGGTGCAGGCAGAGGCGGAGGCGGCAGGCGCCGCAGTGGACTCGGATGACGATGCGGATTCGATTGGCTCCGCCAGCGATTTGCGTGCCGAGGACGATGATCTGTTCGATGAGAAGATGATCTCATCGCATGCCAAGCTGCGACGTCCCCTGCCACTCGATCAGGACGGCATCAGTGAGAGCGTCAAGACCTGCAGCAGCTCCGCTTATCATGCGGAATGTGAGAGCGTGACCACGCATGAGGATGACGTCAGAAGTCGCGTCGTGGTCAAGGTGCGCATGCGCAAGAAGAAGAGCGCGCTGGCAGCTGCGGCGGCGGAGGAGGAGCGTGCCGCAGCAGGTGGCAGCTTGGAGCAGCTGAACGCCAGTTGCAGCGATCTGTTGCACAAGTTTGGCGATCGTCCTTTGTTGCTAGATGATGAGCTGGATTACGGCGACTCTGGCGAGAGCAAGAGCAGCAATGAAGCTGCAGAGCAACAAAAAGAGGAGCAGGAAACGGATAAAGAACCGGAGCAGCAACAGGAGCAGGAACAGGATGTGTTTGCCCTGGCGCCTTTTAAGCTGCCGGTGGGCAAGCCGCCCAAGCGTGCTGCCAAGGCAAGAACACAAATGCGATCTAACGAGCCGGAAATGTGGACTTCCACTCCGGTCAAGGGCGCACCGGAAACGCCCATCAGTCAGGCCGCCAATTTTGCCAGTTTTCCAGAGACAACGCCACAGCTGGATGAGTTCAATGAGCTGGTTTTTAATCCCTTTATGGAGCCCAGAGCGGAGCAGAAACAGCAGCAGCCGGAGGAGCAGCAGCGTGATCTCTTTGGCTCCGAGCCCTTTCCGCAGGTAATACGCAAATGCATCACAACGGAACAGCAATCCAATCAACATAATAATATTAATAATAATAATAATAATAACACTCAGAAGAGCAATAATAATAATCTGAATCAGGCTGCTGCGCAGCTGGTGACCATAAATCATACAATAATCATCAATAAAACTCCCGAACCGTTGACAATTTCGAATCATCATCGCAGCAGCAGCAGCAGCGTCTATGTCAATCTGCCTTCCGCCACTGTAACAGGCGCGGCAAGCACAACAAGTCCAGCTGTCAGCACAGTCTCCACTTCTGCTCCCACTCCTACTCCCAACTCCATTCCAGCTGCCTCTCCCGCTCCTACTGCTCCTCCTCCTCCTCTTGTAGCTGCCCCTCCGCATCTGCAACCTCTGCTGCCCATCGCTGACAATGCCTTTGTGCAAATCTCCCAAGATCGCTGCTCCGACTTTACCTCCGACGATGAGCAGGAGCCGGTGGTGCCACGTGCCCCAGAACTTGCCACAGATAGCCTTGATTTAAGTGCCAAGCAGAAGAAGGAGAAATCACATTTGAAAATTCCCCTGCCCGCCAAGCTCACGCAAAAGGTCAAAGGTCATGCGTTTAAAAAGGTCAGCGCCTCTGCGCTAGGCTCCACCACCTCCCTCTCCTCGGGCAGCAAACAGAAGCATCAACGCTTGCAATATCAATCCCAGGATGATGATGATGACGATGTTGTCATCGCTCCAGATGAGAACTTTGAGCAGTCGGGGGGCAGCAATTTCCAGTCGAATACCATTCAGAAGAACTCGGCCAAAACGGGTTTCAGCAACATGAGCTTTGAGGATTTCCCCTCCGATCAGGAGATCGATCGCATGTCCAAAACCATTCCCTTTGAGGTCGTACGCAAGGAGAAAATGCTGCTGGAGGCGGAGAAGAAATTTGGTTCGTTAAAGCGACGCAATAATCTCTTCTCCTAATGAGCGCAGAGAGTGCAAAGTGGGGAGGGAGAGGGAGAAAGGAGAGAGCGAGAGAGGGCCAGGCAGGCGCAGCAGCAGCTATAGTTCTTAGTTCTATAGTTCTTCAAGTTGTGTGTGGTTCACAGTACAGTGATGGCGCTAAAAAGTGTCTAGCTAGAAATATCAATTTTGTAGACGTAAACAGACCCTAAAAAGTGCATATACCCAATTTGTTTACTTTATAGAACCTAAAAAAGATATTTAAATTTAAATGTTTGTATGTTTTAATTATTATTTGTATTGAAATCAGGGCTGAAGCGAACCAAAATATCGAAATTTTGTTGGTTTTGAACCAAATCTTGAACCGGAGCGGGCATTAACAAAATTACTGAACCCAAACCCAGTTCATTGAACTTATTCCTAATTTCTTGTTATTTTCAATTTATTAGAATCATCTTGACACTATATACTATACTATACTCTATAAAAGATCTTTATTCATTTCTAATAAAAATTAAATTTTTTTTACTGCATTCCCCATTTATATTTGAAATGAAATAACCTTGTTTTTACCCATATCATGGGTACAGGGTTTTAAATACTTGTGAAGCTTTTCTACAGCTAACGTTAACTTAAAATTCTTTATTCACAAAGTTTCTATTAGACCAAAAAATAGGTTAGGTTTTTGGTTTTTAATTTTTTTTAATAAAATTAAAACAGACGAATACGAAACGGAAGCAAAATCAAGCGTTAAAATTGCTGATCCATACATTTCCGAACCAAAACTAAAATCATCAAACTTGGTTCGAACCGGTATTTTATAACTCCGACAATTTTTGTTAGGTTTGCAGCCCTGCTTTGAATTAATTTAATATTTTTATAAACATGAATAAGGGTTAATAATTTTGTTTTTAATTTTATTTTATTTTTAATCATTAACTATTACTGACACTAATTGTATAGCCACCACTGTACTGTCTGTTGGCATTGGCGCTTGAGGCAAAGTTGAAGACTGAAAGTTTTGCAAAGGATTTTTAACATTGATCGTCAGCGCATAATGTTGAATTATTATTAGTCGATTTTTGCGCAGTGTAAAAATTTTTATTCCAAATTTCATGTTATTTTTTTTTTGTTTTTTTATCATTGATTGTTTTACATTTTGACCTCATTGCAGTTAGTGGCCGGCACAGAAAGAGACACAAACACACACACACACTAAAAAGTTGCAGCTGCACACACACATACACTCACACACACACACACATGTACATATAGTTATAGGAGCTATATGCTGAAATACGCAATATATATATATAAATATATACTATATAGCCAACGGCTGAACCTGTATTTTTTGAGCATAGTATTTTCTCTCGAAGATGAAGCTGATTAAAAGCTCTACTAACAAACAATTGATATATATATAAATAATATTATAATAATAATACTGTTATTTAGTGCAAAATGAAATTGTAAACTTTAGCTGTAGGCACACTCACGTAACAAAAAAACAACAAAAATCTAAAAAAAAAACTAAAAAAAAACTACAAAAAAATGCGAAATGATTTAGAATTTATACAATGCGTAAGTTTACCAAAGTTACATTTATTTGTTTATGGCATTTTGGAAATGAACTGTCTCTTCTTTTCATTGTCAATTTATTATTATATAATTTATACTTTATTTATATATCTATCTACTTGTACTATTATTATACATGTATACAAACATAAATGTGATTATAATACCCTAACATCCCAAAAAAAGCAAAGGCAAAAGCGAAAACAAAACAAGATCAATTAAAACACAAAATGAGGAATTATGTACTAACAAAAATGTCTTGAAATTTATCCAATATGAAATTCGTACTCAATTTGTTTATGAATCTGTATTATTATCGATTATACAAATTATCAATATTGTATTTACTTATAAATATATATATTATACATTATTCTCGGCGAATATACTTGTTTTCCCAAAAAAACAAACGTGTTACATTTATTTTGGCTGCGACTGTATGAGGGGGCTACGAAACCAAGGGCTATTAAAGGTATAGCATACTCCATTTAATATTAATACAAACTCATAAATAATACAAATTGTAGGAACCCATCGAATTAATCGGTTGCAGCTGATCAATCGGGCATATCCGATAGTTTTTGTGGGTTTCTAGAACCCACTAACTTTGAATGTGCATAACTTCGCCAAAACTCAAGCAATTTTCAAGCGGTTTAGGTTTTTATCAATCATTTGAGTGAGAAAGTAATATACCATTATTAGTTAAACAAGAGAAAAATTTTAAAAATTTTGCAAAATTTTTAACCCTACCCCCTTGAAATTTTTTCAATTTAATGAAAAAAATAAATTTTTTTTTTAAATCATTAGGAATTTATTCTTTTATAAATTGCTGTAAAAAAAAATATGCATAATACATGTATTTAGGCCTAGTTTTGACTTAAAACTATAAATTTGAGAACGAAAAATCCGCGGAAATAAGATTTAATATCGACAGATCATGCTAAATTGTTTCTATAATAACTTCTGAGTTTGTCAACCGATAGCAAAGCGCTTTTCAGCATAGTTTCAGTATAATATCGGAGAATATAAATGCCGAATAACAAACTCCTATGTTGAAAACTTCAAGTTATAGGATTTTTGATGATTTGTGGACGGTTGGGACGCGGTACTTAAAGTTTGAAACAAATTCTACCTGTTTATGTTATCCATCTATCTACACTTCAAATTTGTTGTCTCTAGCTCTTTTAGTTACTGAGATTAATGCGTTCATACATTTCATTTAATTCGTAAGCTTAACAGCGACACGGGGAGACTACTATCCAGCTGTACCAACTATTATGTCCGCCACTGTAAGCAATATTTGCAGCTAATTTAACGCTGTTGTTAAGCCATTTGCTACACGTAATGTAGCATAAATCAGGGCTGCAATCACTTTGCACGGCGAGGGAATACCCTAAATAATACTTATTTACATAAAAACGCATCTTTTAACTACTGTGCTGTAGGAAAAACAGTTGGAAAACTTTAGCTACAACTTTTGACAATAAACATTTGGCAAGCGACATTCTGCGACACTTTTGGGCACTTGTGTAAGTACAGTAGAATCCGGTTATAACGACGCCGCTTATAGCGTCCGTCCGGTTATTGCGACGAAAACTCGATGGTTTGGTTGGTCCCCATACAAACTTATATGAAACGGCCTCCGCTTATAACGACTCCGCTTTTAGCGACAAACCGCTTATAACGACGAGATTTTTCAATTTCAATTCAATTTTTCATTTCAATTCAACCGGATATTGCGACGTGCCGAAAAAAAAAAAACTTTAAAGAGGAAAATTGGATTTCTTTAACAATGCTAAAAGAAGCAAACAAAATCATGGATTTTGTGTTTTTTCAATACGAAAAAGAAACAAAATCATGGATTTTGTCTTCCGGATATAACGACGTCGGTCCCTTGAAAGTCGCTATAACCGGATTCTACTGTATTAAATTTTTTGTTTTGATTAAAAAATTAATTTGTTTTATTTTAAAACCTATTACGAACATGGCATCCATAATATAAAAAAAAATTTTTTTTTTGCTCCTTTCGGATAGTGCGTCTGCCGGATATAACGACTTAAAATCGTCGGTCCCTTGAATGTCGCTATAACCGGATTCTACTGTATTATTTTGTTCTTTCGCCCGTTTTCAATTCGCAAATCGCAAGTTTTCCCTATGCTTAATGTTGTTGTCGCTGTCGTTTTGACGCCTTGTTTTAAATTATGCACACAGCCAAAAAGCCAAAAAAATAAAAGAAAACGAAGTGGAAAACTATGCCACTTAGTGAGGCAAGCAATGCAGGTTTGTATGTCAAGCATGGCTGAATGGAAGAGGGTATATTAGTTTTGTGAAAATTTAAAATAAATATGACAAAGTGGAAGTTTATTTTTGGTACAAAAGTTTTTATATTTGGTTTGTGGCAAGTAGGAAAAAAAAAATAATAACCCTGTATATCCCATTTTTCAATGGGTACAGGGTATAAATATAAGATTTTATTACTTTTACTATTTTGAATAAATGTATTAAATAAACATAAACATAATAAACAAATACAGAAAAACACGAAATAAAATTTAAATATAACAAGTAAATTAAAATAAAATAAAATAATATTTCCAAAAATTCCATCTAGGGTATAGTTTTTAAGTCGTGCTTACCCCAATAAAACCCATAACTCTTTGCATTTTATTTTTTCATCAGAATAGAAACTTTTCCTTTGTTTGGCCAATGGCAAAAAATTTCCCCGACTTACCAAACAATTTTCACACTTTTTGTGCAGTAAATTTGAAGCTTGCAAATAAAGGATTATAAATTGGGTAGCTCTGTCCCAAATTTATGCTGCATTACCCTCGTAAGGGGGCTATAGGGGTGGAGTTTGTTTGTATTTAAGGTGAGAGATTTTCCACAGAATTTTCACAACTTTGTCGCCTCAAATCCTTTTACAGTTTATTAATTTTGTAATTGTTATTGGTATGCGTTGTGTCTGGTTGGAAGACATGGCGACGACAACCTCATCAGCATTATCCATTTTCCGCATCAGCAGTTTATCATTAATGAATTTTCCGCTCACTTCGCTGCCTGCGGTTCAGCCACGTAGCATATGAAGAAAATTCGGTTCGATGCACGATAAGGTTGACTTTTAAGGGTCACTTCAAGTAACTAAAGCAACCGAGATGTAAGACTATTTAAGTAAAATATGACGCATTCCACCAAAAGTAGGCATAAGGGAACATTTGAAGGCGTTAATTGGAAGTAAAAATTACTGGATTTTAAAAATATAAAATACCTAAAAAAAATAAAATGGTATGAAAAATAAAACCGAAAAATCTAAAAAATGTAGTTAGGTTTAAATTCATTTTTTTTATTTAAAAAAAATACCCTATTGAAAAACTTTAATTTATTTTCAAAGTTTGAAGACAAGTTTTATAGGGTCTTCTTTTTCTATAAGTAAAACTTTCCTTTCTGTAAATGTCGTATTTTTCTTGCCATAAATTCAATATTTAAATGATCCTCTTTACGCTAAAATTAACATTATTTTCTTTTTACAAAAATTTATATTTTAATTAAGTCAATTATGCAAATATTTGTTTAAAAATGTGATCCAGTAACGATAAGAAAATGAAAACAAAATCAAAGAGATAAAAAAATAAAAATAATAAAACCTATTCTCTACTTCTTTGTTGTAATTTTTAAGTTGCCCAATTTGTAATTTATGGTCAAATGTTGTCATTAATAAGCAACAAAATACGTTGAGCAAATAAATCATAAAACTTATTTGTAGGTAACGCTCCCAACCTGCGGGTCAGGCGCTAATTACTGTAATTTTGTTAGTATTTCCTCTCACTTTACAGCCCCCTAACAAGTTGGACGATAAGTTGCACTTTTGTTTTTTACCACGTGCTCGACCATAAAAAGTTTGTCAACAAAAAATTTAATATTTTGGTGAGGCAGTTAAGACTAACATGACACCCTATAAATAAAACTAAGATAACTAATTTATTTATTAGCGAATTTTGATGAAAATCTGGGTGAATAAAAATATGTTATAAATAAATTGAACTTAAAACTTGCGTTTGTTTTGTAGTTTTTAATTAAACGGAGAAATATCTACAAATTCGACCTATCATGACATAATATTAGTTCTAATAATATCACAAGAAATCGAAACAAATTTCACAAAATTGTCTCTTCAATAAAATTACCTTCATTGACGCCCTTTAAACTAAAACTCTTAATCAGATGACTTCTTCTCTACATTTTCCAGGGTATATAGAGTTTTTTCAAAGGCTTTTTTTTGGTGTGAAAACTGTTTGGTCAGCCCATCACGGCGTAATTAGCCAACTTGCAACTGTCGCAGTGCCCAGAGCAATATCTCCGCTCCCCCTAGACCCTTTCTTAACTATATCTAGCTTCTGCGTAGTTGAGCAAAAACCGCACATGATGTTAGATTAGATTAATAGCTATAAGTAAAGTATTTTTTTTTTATTCTTTATTCAGCTGTTCGAATTCGTTGCTAATCGCAATAACCTTATCATTAATCACTTCCTTAACCTTCAGGGCGAACACAAAGTCCAAATGTCCCCAGGTGGGATCCGGAATCTCGTAGTTCTCCCTCAGATTGGGCAGATAATCCGGCAGTCGGGATAAATCCTTCAGATTCGCCGAAGCATCAGCTGCTCCACCATACAAATACAATGGAGCTGAAATCTTGGTTAGATCATAGGCTGGAGGTACTGCGCTTCCATATTTGGCCAGATTTTTTCGGGCTCCCCAATCGTAAAGTCGGAAATCATTCGTCAGATAGGATTGCATATAGTGTATGCCCTGATTGGTGGAAATGCCAGCCGGATGGGTTTCGGCAACTTGGGGAAGTAGAGTCTAAAAGTTGATTAGAGGAATAGAAGAAGAATCAAATTGGATTATTCATTTTATACATATTTTTTCCAAAGTTGAGTTGAGGAAATTAGAGTGAGTTTGGATGTATAATTATATATAATTTGTAGCATAAGTTTGGATTTAAATTTTTATACCCTGTGCCCATTTGAAAAATGGGAAAACAGGGTTAATAACTTTGTGCGAATGTATGTAACAGGCAGAAGGGGGCGTGGCAGACCCCACAAAGTATATATATTCTTGATCAGGATGACGAGCTGAGTCGATATAGCCATGTCCGTCTGTCTGTCCGTCTGTCCGTCTGTCCGTCTGTGCGTCTGTGCGTCTGTCCGTCTGTTTGAACGCGTCGATCTCAGCAACTATAAGAGCTAGAAAAGCCGTTTTGGTCATTTCTGAAAGGTGTATACCATACGCAGAACAAGTTTACTTCAAATCTTGGATGCCACTCCCCTTCCGCCCACAACGAGCATAAAAAGAATTCATTCGCCAATTTAAGAGACACAAATCGAGTTATATAAATTCTGTTTCCAGTTTTTTGTAGGTATACATCAGGCGCAGATAAGGCTTTTTTCAAATTTTGGATGCCACGCCCCTTTTACGCCCTAATTCATAAAAACTGAATAACAAGCGTAATATTGAACATAGAACGTTGTTATTCGGTATATATACTCTCTTCTATTATATTAAACTTTCCTGAGAAGCGCATTAAAATCGATCAATAAAACACAGGAGTTATAGGCGAAACAATATTGCAGGTGTTGCCTCGCTCGCTCACTAGCAGCGCGGCCAATTAAGCGGCACATATAGGAAACGTAGCAGAGACAGCATTGCTGCTACGCTGAATATGACAGTTTTATAATATTTTGTTTTTAATATATTTAACTATCTTGAAAAGCGCATTTAAATCGTTTAATAAACAAAATATAAATAAATTAAATTAAAAATTAAAAAATTTTAAATTAAATTATATACTGTATTTGCGAGCGCGCAGCGCGAGCTTTTTATATTTTATATTTCAAGGGAATATAGGTAGAATGAGTTTTGATTTATAATTTTATAAATTTGTTTTCTAAAAGCTGAGGAGAGGAAATCGAAGTAGATTGAGATTGGGTTTATTATTTTCTAAATTTATTTTCTAAATGTTAGGGAGAGGAAATTGAAGGATGAGAGGATAAAGGATGAATTTTTAATATCTTGTTTTTTGAATGTTCCGAAAGGGAATTGATGTTGAATGAGCTTGAATTTATAATATTCTAAATTTCATTCTAAAAGTTGAGGAGAGGAAATTAAAGGGAAATAAATTGTTATAAATAATTTTCTATATATTTTTTAGACCTACCGCATTTAGATTTCCCAGATCTCCGCCCCACATCATGGCTAAGATCTTGCAGAAGCCGAACATATTGGGATCATTGCTGCATGCAGTGTCCAGAGCGCGTTGCAATAGGGGATTCCAGGGCAGAAAGACCTGATTCTGCAGCAGCTCGGCACCGATGCCCGGTGACCCTACATAGGGTGCCAGGTTGGTCACCAGACCCTCGGTTACATTGCCCATGAACACCGCAGGAGCCAAGAGGTTAGCGACGACAATCTTGTCATTGTATTCCGGACGGAATGAGGCCATCACAAAGAAGACCGTACCGCCCTGCGAGTGTCCGACGTAGTGCACCTTCTTCTGACCCGTGGTGGCAATCATGTAATCTATCATGGCGGGTAGATCGTAGATGCCAATCTCATGCCAACTGTAGGCCCAGAAGTTGGGATGTTTGATGTTGATTTTGGTATTATTCCGGGAGTAAATGTTGCCACGCGCATTGCCCAGCCAGACATCATAGCCGGCATCGGCGTAGTTATAGGCCAGGGCATTCTCCGGCCCATTGAGCAGGAAACAATCGGAGCAGCTGAATAGACCGTGCTGGATGAGCACAGCTGGACGCACCACATTGGGATTCGGATTGGGCTGGTTCGGGGAATACGGTATGCGGAACATGTTCAGCACATAACCATCCTCCGTCTCCACGTAATGCGATTCCACCGGATAGCCATGGTCCGCGATGCGCTCAGCCTGGGTGAGAGAAACGAGATGTGCAACAGTTACACAGCGCAAAAAGTTTTATTTGAAAATTAATTTCGAAAAAAAGTCAAAATTTTCCTAATATAACAAATCTATAGTTTTGAAAGTCTAGATTAAAATTAAATAGTTTTTATGAATCATGTTGTATATAACACAATTAAAATGATTTTAAAAAACGGGAATCTTATTAAAATAGGCTTAGTCATATTAAAAAAATCGTCAAAATTGCAAGACAGCTAAAAATACAAATGTTCAACATTTCTAAAATTCAGTTATAAACATTTAAAAAAAATCCATTCCATAGAAAATATTTTAAAGGGAATTTTGGTCATGTTTCTAATTTAAAACAATATAGAATGTATAAAATTTGAAACCAAGTTAGCATTAAAACATGATATATATAAAATCTTGAAATTAGGGCAACAAGAATTTCCTTCAAATCCTTGCTTTTCTGTTAATCTAAATAAATGTTTTATAAATAAATTTTTTATGAAATAGAGTCATACAAAAAGTTGACCAGAATTTTTATTTTTATATTTTTCTTTTTTAGAATTTTTACAAACTTGTTGCAAGTTATATTTTTTTTAACTCTAAATTTTTTCGGAGTTTTTAGGGCTCAAAAGAACGTAATTCTTGTTTTTTCTCTCAGTGCAATCCATTTGTTTGATTCGCTAATAATTCGCATACTTACCGAGGTTTTTAATTGCTTAAAGGGAATATCTATAAACAGATCCGGGTCCTGTCCATCCGACACGCTTCTGGCAAAAACTCCTGTGGCACTTAAGGCCAGTAAAAGCGTTAATTCCTTGAGCATATTTCCGGCTACGTTGTGGTCTGCCGAAAGTTAATCTAAGACTAAAATTGCACAAAATGTTGCCATTACCAAAATATGAGTGCAGAATCTAATCTGAAGTGCTTAGATTTGATACTTTATTTCAATCGGCTCATGTGCCTGCGATAAGTTCGCGTGTCCAGTGCAGATAATCCATTGAGTGTGTTATCAATAATCAATGAGATTAGAACTTGTTGAATAGCAGTTATACAGGGGGTTTAAAAGGCATAAAGAGCCATAAATGAGTAGATGTAATGTAATTCACAAGAATTATCTTTATAGACGCATCAGCTATAAATAATAATTCTTTTAGATTTATCTATTAGATTTATGTTAGATTTAAACAAGATTTTTAAATTGCTATTAATACTACTAATAATAAAATAATAATTAATTATTTATGATTTTTTAGGATTTCGATTTAAGAAAGATTTTTGAATTATCGAATACAAGCTTCAGTATATAGTATTATAATTTATAGGAGCAGGATTTTTTGAAGGATTTTTTGAAGCTTTTCGCCTTTTACTGAGCGTTAAAAACAAGTCAATAAATCAGTCAGTACAAACCCAGGCCACTTTTAAACATATTTTACTTTTGAAGCATTTTAAAGTATTGTTTATTTATTTAGTATTTATTATTTTTATTATTATCTTATATTGTCAATATTTTAAATTTAAGTCTTACTTTGCTTGATATAATTTTTTTTTATTATTTACAGAGCATTTTTAGTTAGTTTTGCTTACTTAATAAATTCTAAAATAAATGCTTATACTTTTAATTTCCTTGCCTTCAAGCAATGTGCTGAAGCTTTCAATCAGTTCTGCACAAAGAGCATAAACCAAATTCAAACTCAGAGTTGCTTTGGAGTTGCCTCCGCTATGCTCTCTCTGAGGGGGGAGCGGGAGCGATCCCTCGATCCCCGCACGTCCCGCTCTGCCGTCATCAGTCGGCGCGGTACACGCGTATCTCGTTGAGCTGCGCCTGAATGGCTGCGATGTTGCACGTGCAGCTTGTGGAGTGGTGCAGGAGGCGCATGTGGTTGCCGCTGTGGTGCACGCAGATTGCCATTGAACATGGCGAATGCCACAAACTACGAGCAACCACAACAAGAGCAACAACAAGCCCAACAACAATAATAAAAGCTCATCGGGACTGCCAGTGTCTGTGGCATTGTCATGCCAATCCCGAAATCGCTGCGTACAAGGAGTCAAACGAAAGAGATGCATATATATTAACAGAGAGAGACAGAGAGAGAGAGAGAGAAAGGGGGAAAAAGAATCCTGGCAGTCTGATAAACCAAACGTAAATGCGGTTCATTGAAATTATGTGAAGTGGCGCAGAAAAAACTGGAAAATGCAAGTACAAAACCATTTTCAATGGATACAGGCCAGAAAAACAGCAAAAAGCTACAAGTAAGCAGCCTGCAGTCGAGCGCACCAAGCTGCTAGAATGCATAAATTTATACCGGCTTAAAGTTTAACTTTAAAATAGTTCAAAATATTAGCTACATGTGGATATAATAGCATATAAATCATTGAGTTTGCAAAATGTTCTCTGTTTACGAATTTTTGACTGATTTGGTTTCAAATAAATTTTGAATATTTAACAATTATTTCACATTTTATTAAGCTTAAAAAATTAAAAATAAGTGTAGTTTTCAAAATAAAAACCTGCTGTCGGTTGCATCCGACTGTAGTTTTTCCTATTATTTTATACAGCAAAAACTTAAGCACTAAAAGATTTCATATTTATCGAACCAATTATAGGTTTATATATTCACACACCAAGGCGTATGCGTAATATTGATAACGCATACGATATGTTTGATAATTTTAATGGTTAAATAAATAATCAATTAATAAATACTAATAATAATATAATATATATAATCTCTTAAACAGTTTTTATTCAAATTATTATAGCTTGATTATTAATTAAATTTCTTATATTTAAATAGAGCAACATAATCCTCAAATCAATTTATATTGGAATTAATATACCTTTTATTCTTATTAATTATATATACATATATTTTTTAACAAAGTTTACTTAATATAAAATTTAATATTTATTTATTTTATTTTTTTTCTACTTTAAATTTTTCACGTACAATACATAAAATTATATTGGGTTTTCCGCCACATTTTTTATAGGGTATAAATGGGCTGACAGCTGCGATATTTCTATGCCAGACAGAGACATATTTTCAGGGGCCCGCTTGCGGTTGCTCTGATGGCACTTGCAGCATGCCACTTGCCACTTGCTGCTTGCCGCATGCCGCATGCCACATGCCAATATTGAGCTTGAGGCAACTCAAAATTGCACGCCTCGTAATTGCATCAAGTTGCAGGCTTAATTGGCTGCTACTGAGCAAAAGCGAACTGCAAATGCTAACAAATGCTGTGGGTGATTGAAAACCTTTTGCCAAAATCGTTTAGCTTCTCAAATCGTGACTAATCATAAATCTCTAAGTTGGCCCAGAGCGCAGCGTGGCGGGTATTACGAAAAAAGGTATTGGTATCCGCAGCCAATTGTTACCTGTTTAACTCTCTGCTAACTGCTAACTGTTAGCTGTTAACTTGGCTCTGACACAAGACGTCAAGAGGCGTTGGATGTCGAACGCTGATGATGATGATAATGATGATGATGATGACGACGCGTCGATGGCAACGTGTCAAGTTTATGTTAATGGCCCCAAAGTCAAGAAGCCACTTGCAGACAACCTGCACATGACTTGGCTATAATACGCTGTGTTAACCTGGCCCAAACTCTTTGGTATCTCTGGTCTCTTTAGCCGCCTACCTGCCTTTTTGCCACACACGTCGACTGTGGCCACAACTACAGTTAATACATTGCGTATTATTCAATTGCAAATTAAGATTCCGATTCTATATCATGTTAATGCAGACCCTCAGGCAACAGACTGTGAAAACAAAGCAAAAATTTCTTCGAATCAAGCATTTTAGCACATTTACACCAAGTCCGCATTTACACGACGAAGTTTTTGCATAAAGTTTTTGTTTATTGGAAAGGGGTGAAGGGGTAAAACTTCATGGCAAAATTTTATGACCCTTGAAACTGCAAGGCTTTTCTCCCAATCAGTGGCTTACAATTTTTAAGCATAAATAAATAAATTAAATTTTATAAAAAATATTTAAAATAATAAATAATATAATAATAATATTTAAAATCATGTTTGTAAGGCTATGCATTTTTTTTAAATTTTTAGATAAAGGAAATTTTCTACAGAAATTGTTTAGTTTAAAAAATTTATGCTTAATACATATAAATATTTTATGAAATTAAACAAGGGATTCAAAAAATTATTATATTATATTTAAAATAAAATATATATTTATATTAATAAAAGAGTTGCAATATTTTATGGCTTGAGAAATTGTTGGGATTTTCTTTTTTACGTTTTATTTTTGTATTTGATAAATAAAAAAAATTATTTAGATTTTTTTAAGCTTGTGACATATTCTTTAATTTGATTTTTAAGCATTTAAGCATAAGCAAAAAAAGCAAAAAAATCAGTTTGCTTACTCAAGAAATGCCTGTAAATGCCGCCAACTATTGTCAAAGATTTCAGTTACAATTTCCGTCGACACCCTTCAAACTTTGGCAACAGCAGAATAAAAAACAAAAAAATTCTTTTGCAACGCTGGCAGTCGCTGCGTTTTATTTATATACACGTATCTCACAGATACACAGATACACAGATACACGGATGCAAATTTATAGATACATGCATGCAGCCATAGAAATATGCAAGCCATAAGTAACTTTTGGCCATATTTTACAATTTATTGTGCCTGTCAATTGCCAGGCAGGCACAAAAAGGAAGAATACTCCATACTCCATATACTCTATATGTATGCATATCGGGTATATATATAGATGCATATATATAGCTGCATATTTATCTCATAGAACTTAAACTATATGGCATGCGTACGCAAATTTATGCTCTTGAATATATTGCATTTTGATTTCAACAAAGTGCCCGACCATAAAATATCTGGCTATGATAAATTCAGCAAACTTATTCAGAGAACTCAGAGCTCAGATTCGAAGAGCAGACAGCCAAGTGGCAACTGTAATGGCCCGAAGATAACTTGAGATACAAATTACGCATGCAGCAGTGAAAGTGCAAAACTGTATTCGAAACAAAGTTCAACTGCGAGGGATTTTAAAAAAGTATTTGCACAGCTTTTGTTTATGAAATCGTTTTATTTTAAAGTACCAAAATCTGTATTTTAGAATATATTTAACCATTTAATAAGTATCAAAAGGATACAAAAATTTATTTTTGCTTTTGTTTCTGTATTTTTGTTAACAACGGAAATTCATTTTTTTCCAAATTACTACATTTTTTTTTTTAATTGTTCGTAATACTTTGTTCCAAGCTTTGGGATTAATAAAAATTTTAAAATATTCTTATTAATATTGATTTATTTATTGTTGAGAACTTGTTTTTATTCCATTTATTAGCGGAAATCGAAACATATTTAATGAACATATATTTTTAAGATCGAAAAATATTATTTTCCAGCTAAATTAATTTATGCGAAATTTAAAATATTGTACTGTAATATTAGGCTCTCCTTACCCAACTCTTTAACTTCTTTCTCTTTCCTCTTTGCCAAAAGCTTCTCAGCTCTATTTTGGCATAATTTCACGCCTAAAAACAAAATTTAGCGTAATTTGCTGTTAGCGCGCTTTAAATGTTTTTTTTTTTAGCGTTTTTCAGCAACAACAAATTAACAAAATTGGCAACTCAATTGTGCCACTTGTGGCACACATTAGCGTTTCCTTTTCGCGCTCTCTCTCTTTTTGCCTATCTCTCTCTCTCTATTTTTCTCTCTCTTTCTCGCTGCTATATACTAGCTCATGCAAGACCAATTAGTTGGCTTCTCTTGACGGACTTTAATTATTTTGCACGTTTGCTCCATAAAAATGCATTTTGCTGCATGCTGCATGCACCGACCAGTTGCATCTTCTTCAAATTGCCAACAATTTCTCATTATATCGCATTGTGCATAGCCATTCTACCTCGTCCCTCCCTGGTAAAGAGGGCTTTACTTGCTGATGCATCACATTTTTTTTTAGACAGCTGCAACCAATGCTGCCAAATGCGCTTTTTTCTCGCCAGGTTTTAAAGAGAATTTTTGATAAAAATATAAATGTACTGGGAGAAGCAAGAATTGTGGATTTAAAAAAAAATTGAGCTTTTTGTCCGCTTTTTTTTTTTTAATTTTTTAAAATGCTGCTAAACAAGATAAAAAGATTATAGGAATATTGCCATTATTTTGATAGATAAACACTTTACTGTTTTCAAAATATTTTTTTAATTTTTTATTTCTCGAAAAAAATGGGCAACACTGGCTGCAGCTTCAGCTTGCGGCTTGGCTGTTGCAATCGCCTTAGCACCTCGAGATGTTTTTCCCCTCTGGCACTAATTGTGGCATTTGCTTAGTGCTTGGGCAAGTGTGAAATGCAATTGAGTAATAAACCCAGTAAAATGTAATTTAATTAATGTAACAACACAGCCAACAGAATCTGTTTTTTTTTTGCTGTTATTTGGCTTAATTAATTAAATTACAATTCAAATCAAAGCAACAGCGCGCGCAACACGCAACTTGTTCGGGACATAGACAACAACGAACATGTTGATACTGACGGAAGCACACAACTCTTATACACTACACGCACAGCATGTTTGAAGCCGGGTATAAGAGTGCGACTTTTACCGCCCATACAAGAAATAAATGTTTAAAATTCCAAATAAATATATTTATTAAATTTGATAATATTATTTATCATACATTCTTTTGATATTCCATTTAATTTTTGAATTTACTAAATTGTTTTTAATGCATTAATTTTATTTTTATTAGTTAAAATGTATGTTTAATTTCAAATATTATATATTTATTATTTTTTAAATTTATTTGTAAGCTCTTTTCTTCGTTTTTTGTTTTATTCTTCATAATATTTATTTCAAGCAATTTTAATTTGAATTTTGTTTATTTATAAGCCCAAAAACTGTAGCTTTATAAAGAAAATGCAGTCTAATGCAAGCAAACTAAACTGTTGAGTTTGTGCTTCAGTTTTTTGTTGAATTATTATCTGTTTTTTATTAATTTTTATGGGCCATGGCTAGGCAATTAAGATTGGCTCTAAATCAGGAAGGGTTATTAAATGTTCAAGGGTTGATGCACACTCAACTGACAATGAAAAGGCCATTCAACACATACATACGTACATATAAATATATATATGTATATCTCTCCATATACACACTAAATCACATACACATCTGATTAACACTTGTCATTCAATCAAGAGCAATTGCAATCACATGCGAAGCAAAAATAATGCCACATTAAATTCATTAAAATAATTGTAGCAAAAAAAGTTGTAGTAATAAGAGTTAAATGAGTTGGTAAACAATAACTAGAATAATCGGCAATGTTTTTTACCCTCTACCCATTAAATGGGCAAAAACAGAGTTAATAAATTTGTATAAATATATGTAACAGACAGATGAAGGCGTGGCATACCATATATATTCTTGATCAGGTCGATTAGCCAAGGCGATCAATCCATGTCCGTTTGTCTGCACGTTTGTTCGTTCACTAAATGCTAAAATTTAGTAAATAAGAGCTAGAGCAGTCATATTCCAAATTTAGATAGGTGTATTTTATACTGAGATCTAGATAATTTCCAATAATTTATGTCAAACCAATCAAGCGTAAAATTCAAAATAGAAGGTTGTTATTCGGAATATTTACTCTCTAATAATATATATTTATCTATTCTAAAAAGCGTATTAAAATCGGTTAAGGCATATAAAACTTATTAAGGAAACAATAATGTAGGATTTGCCTTCCTTGATCTCTGACAGCGAGGCCATTAAATCATGGCACAGATGCAATTTTATAAATATTTTAAAATTATATATAATATATAACATGTAGGGTATACTAATGTCGATTGTAATCGACTGATTAATTCCGTCACTAATGGTTTTTTTTCTCTCTTTTCTCTCTCTAATGTCAGGTGAAAATCAATTATAGCTATCCCATATGTATTGTTATGAAAATCGAGTAAAAAAAATTCATAATTATTTTACGACAGTTTTTTTCAAAACTATTTTATTTAGTGTAATTGTTGGCATTGTTGTTGCATTACAATTGATTTTAATTAAGCAATTCAATATGCTGGCGGCATATGGCTCAATTTGGCAACACTGTTATTAATACTAGTGTGGCATAACGACAAAAAAGCTCTCACCAAAGACCGCTTACCATACGCTCCCTTTCTGTAGCGGGTGTTATAAAACGAGAGACGGTCGCACTTCAGGCATTCCACAAACAAGCACACAAATCAAACGTTATGTTTTCTAAGTTTTCTATGTTTTATGCTGCTCCACACACACACACACATACACACTCAAATGCACACAGATACACACAAATACAATGGCAGCCAACACCAGCAGCCAACTGTTGATATGCCTCGATGGCCAAAGAGTTTCGCATTATAATTCGCCTCTTTACTCGACCGTTACGCTCTCTGTGCAAGAGAGGGGCGAAGTACGGAAAGGAGGGGAAGAGGGGGCTGCGGGGGTTGCGGCTACTTGCGGCGCTTCGACGCTTGGCTCATGCCAAAACACAAGCAAACAAACAATAACGAATTTCGTATACGCTACAATTTTTACTTCTTTCTCTGCTTTTCTTTTTATAAAATATTTAATTTTTGCTTTAATTTAAATAAATTATTTATTATAAATTAAATTGAATTTTAATAAACTTTAATTAAAATTTATTTATAACTTTTTCGAATAATAAATAAATAAATAAATACATAATTATTAAACCAGCTGAGGTGGCAACGCTGCCAAAGCCAAGCGCCATTACATAGCGCATATAGCCTTTTCCAACACTACCACCGCAACATTAGCAGTAGCAGCAGTAGCCGTAACAGCAGCAGTAGCAGTAACAGTAACAGCCCACTCACTTAACAGCGCAGCGAATGCGATGTGCGAAAGGGAAAGGGCGCGCTGAGTTAACAGTCGCGTTGTAGCGTGATCTGGCAACCGTGGCAAGCGATAATTCACCCATTCACCCATTTCACAGAAAACTTCAGACTTCAGACCACAATTTCAATGGGCGGCTGGTAATTACTCCATTAGCCGTGGTGATGAGAGCAGCTCCGGTTACCTGGACACACGAGATGCACTTTTAAAAAAGCAGGAGACAGCTGGAAAGCAATCGCGTTGCATGCATCAATTAGTCGGCAACAGGCAAATGCGTTTAACGGCAACATTCGTGCCACAAAAAAGAGAGCATACGAAAGAAAGAAATAGCTATGCTTAACACTCAGAACTCGGCTAAACTCATTCTACAAATTGGATGGAAAATTCCAGCAAACACATTGGAAATCAGTAAAGATGCAGCCGTTGAGTCGGAAGCGCCGACTGTCGAATACTCTGCATACCATACTTTAAAGCAATGATTCTTCTTACTTATTTTGGAGTACAATATTGCTTCATTAATAACTTTTGTGTCCATATTTCTAATAGCAAACTTTTATGTAAATTATTATGCTTTTTATTCGGTTTTTATTGATATGGGCTTAAAGGGGCGTGGCATCTAACATTTAAAAAAAACTTTACCTTTATATAATATACATTTATCTATATTTTCAAAATAGCAGCTCTAGCTCTTATTGGTTTCGGGATCTCAGCGTTTATCTAGACGAACAAATAGACGGACATGGCTAGATCGGCTTAGATCGTCGTCACGATCAAGAATCTATATAGTTTATGATGTCTGCCAACTGTTTTTTTTTTACCCATTTCCAATTGGTGCAGACTCTAATAATTAATTCAAACACAATTTGTTTGCTCTCAACGAATCAAACATTAAATGTATGCAAGAAACCAGAATTGGTAGAAAAACTAAAACTAAATAAAATAGAACAAATGGAAAATGGGAAACCAAAAAAAAAAATAAAAATGAAAATGAGTTAAAGATTGAGAGTGTTTTTAGTGACCTGTAACAAAAACAAAGACCTGTTTTTTAGAGTAAAAAATAGGAAAATGACAAAATAAAGAGAAAGAACTTTTTGATGTGATGCACAATCGTAATGACATTTATAACTATACCTATAAAGCGAGTTGTTGTAAACCGATACATGCTGGCTTTACGTGGGCATTTTATGGCCATTTTATGCTACGAAATTCTCTAGAGCTCATCAAAAAGATATAGGGGATAAAGTGAACTCTGAGGTGCTTTTAAGTTCATTGACATTTTTACATTTTTAATTGCATAAATTCGTAGAGTATTAGAATAACCATAATATATTTCAAGATAATATAATGTAAATAAAATTATTTATTTATATTTTTAATTAAAAAAATAAAAAAATCTTTAGTATTATTAACATTTTATTAAAAATATTTAGTTGATAATTTCATTAAATTTTCAAATTTCTTATTTGCATAAATTCGTAGATTATTTAGAACTTGAATGAGTTTTTTAACTACTAATTTATTTATCTAATAACTTTGCTTGTAGTTTAGCTTTTTCAATTAAATAATTACCGGTAAATAATGCTTTTGATGTGTCAAAACTAATGAAATTATTACAGCCATTAGGTCATTACATAAATATTGTTTAGCACATTAGGCAATGTGAATATACAAAAGTATCTATTCATAAATATTCATTGAGATATTTGCAGAAAATTATGCAAATTGCAAAATGAGTTAGCAAATTGAATGCTTGTAATATTAATGAACTCTCACAATGACCTACAACAATATAGTATATATAATATATCTATAGCTCTATTACTAACTCTGCCTACGATATATAAATCTTTTGGTCTTTCTTTCGCTCTCTTGTTTATTTTTAGCCTCAAAGTTATGCGTATTTGCCATTCATAACTACAGGTCACGCATTGGCAAATGAAAGAAAATAAAATTGATTTAAGCCATGAATAGATTCGGATATTTACGCATTCAGCGTGAATACAATTTATATATATTAATATCTTTTTTTTTGTGGGCAAAACACTTTCGTTTATAACTCATTATAATCATAATGACAGCATTATCATCTCTCTCTCTCTCATTCTCTGGTCAGTTTTGGTCATCAATCATAGTTCAACAAGCGGAATTGAGTAAGCCAAGAGCAGGTAATCAGAGACAGAAGCGAAGAGATGGAGATGGAGAAAGAGATAGAGAAAGAGATGGAGAGATAGAGATGGAGAGTTAGAGAGTAGGAGAACTTGAATGCATTTTAATTGTTTATTGGCAATTGCAATTTAATTGCTCAACCATTTTGAATTATAACCGTAATTGATTCGCTTTCAATTGCACCATTCGAATTGTATTCGACTTGAATTAAATTCATAAATTTTGCCCACTTTAAGTTCTGTTTCCATGCAATTGTCTCTATGCGAATTGACTTCTTTCAGACTCCTTCCTCTTGTTGTTATTGTTATTATTTTCGTCATGTTGCCCGTTGGATTTATGTGGCTATAAAGCTGGGCACCAAGGTAATATAAAAGCAAAAAAAAATATTCTTTTTGTTTTTCTTCGCTCCTGTAGCTTTAGACTGCTTATTGGATTTGCCAAAGTTTTGCTCTTTTGGCCATGGCCAGAGCGCACAAAGTTGACGCTCTTCGTTTATGCCGGAAACGTCAACGGAATTGCCAAAATGAGGTTAAGATGTTTGTCTAGTTGTACTAAACAAAGATTTTCAAAACAATACAAGGATAAAGACCTTTTTATATAAAAATTGTAAAAATTATTAAATTATGTACATAGATATATTAATATATCCACTCAATCCCGAACTATCAATCTTTCATCCTCTATCTGGCAATTTCACTTTTAAAATTCTTGCAGAAGTTTAATTTTTTTTTTTTTTTACCATATTTTTATGTATTACGAAAAACTTTCCTTTAAGGAGTGATAGGGAGTGTTTCCAATATTGGCCCTAAAATCTACATTTTTCGACCAAATGCTGTCATAACATTTTTTATACCGATTATTTTGTAGCTCTAACTGTGACACGGCTGACTATAACCCATATTAATTCCTAAATAATTTCAGATTTTAATAAATTTCAGTTATGCTATGCTGCACATTTAATTTGATGCCAAATCAATAGAAAAAACTTTTGTTTCAAACAAAGCAGCTATGCCTTGAGATTTTCCTTTGTTGTGATTTTTGTACTGGAAGTTTAATGAACAACTGAAAAGAGATGACAAATTAATTAACAACTAAAATAAAACAAACAAATGAAAGCAACTCTGGGTACCAAAAATGTGCTAGACCCGCAGATACCCATTTTTCTATAATTGAATCTTTTAAGAAAGATTATAAATTAGCACACAAATATACATAAAAGCTAAATTAAATTATTACTTAATTCATTTTATAGATTTGGTATTTAAAGTGCAATTTTTAAGTTACATATTTAAAAATAAATATTTAATTAAATGTTCTTAGTTTATTTAAATATTATTTAATTTATTCAAATTAGTTATTTCGAGTAAAATTTTATTGTATTATTATTTTTGAGGCCCAGCTTCAACCCATAGCTTCATATTATTTATTAAAGTATAGAACATATATTAAAAATAAATAAAATAACAATTGTTTGCATTAATTGATTCGTATTTGTACTTTTATTTATAAAACACCTGTTTCAACCTTCATTTTACAGGGTATAACAGCACAGCAACAAGAAGTGAATGAATATGTATAAAAAACGGAAATTGTAAACGAAGTTGTTGGGTTTTTTATGCCATTTGCCATTGTTGTTGTCACTGTGGAGTGAAGCGCAGCGGCAATTGAATGACAGCAACAGTTGTTGGTGTTGTTGTTGGTGTTGCTGTTGATGTTATTGTTGATGTTGTTGTTGATTTTGTTGGTGTTATTACTGATGATATCAGAGTTGTTGTTGTCGCCGTTGGTTTCGTTTGCTTTTAATATTTAAGCTCAGCCCGACAAGAGTTAAATATTTTGTGCCACGCTCAAAAAGATTTATGCGCCGCACGAACATTTGACGATGTGTGGCACGGTGCACAGTGGGGCAAAAGGTTGTGGCTCTAGCTGTTGCTGCTGATGTCAGCTTTCAGCTTTGTGATGATGCACTTGGGGTGGCATTCTGCTGCTGAGCTTGTTCGTTGCCTCAAAAATCGTGTTTGCACTGTCGAATTATGCAACTGCCACACGTTGCATTCAATTTGAAGAGTCGCCTCACTTGGCCAGTTTTTATCCACATACATTTTTCATATCTGCTTGTTTTTGTTGTCTTGCGGAAAATGTCATAGACGTCTTGCCCCCATCATTCAGGCGACCTTGTGCCGCAATTGCACAAAAAATAAATATCGTACCAAAACAAAAAGTTATCTAAGTATGCCAAGGCGTTACTAAACTCAAGCCAAAACTCTGCATGCCGACAAACTGAAGAGAGAGGGGAAATATATAGGGAGGGAGACAAGCCCCTAAGAGTCAGCCTGAAAGGTCTAAGAAAATTGCCGGAATGAAGGGTCTGCAGTGTTGACAGCCATACAGTGTTGAAAAGTGTTTTAATTTAAAAAAGTTTATTAACACTCATGTGTATATATCGGAATATATGAAAGTCAGAGTCCACAAATTTGGAATGTAGCTGTATACCATATGCTGATTAATTTTTTATCAAATTTTTGATGACATGCCCTCTCTGCCCTTAAACCGTTTAAAACTATATAACCTGCAAATTTTTGAACCTAGAAGATTGTTATTTAGCATACATATTCTATGTCATCATATGTAATTATGGTGAAAGGCAGATGGCAATCGGTTTACAAACACAGAAGTTATTTAAGAAATAATTTTGCAATATCTGGCCAAACCCTTTTTTTTTTTTTATCGATTTTTACACCGCAAATTAACAATTTTTGACTATTCCGGGTTTCGGTATGTTTTGTATGCTTCTTTTTCCCTCACAATTCATTTAAGCATAAATACTTACGATATGAAAATAAATTTTCTTTTTTAATTTTTTAATCAAAATTTTTGGAAAAATTTCAATTTTTTCTATCGTTAAGCTATTAACTGAATTTGACTTTCGCACTAAAATGATTGATAAAAACTCAAACAGTTTGAAAATAGCTTGGGTTTTGGCAAAGTTATGACCATACAAAGTTTGTGAGATTTTGAAACCCACCGCAACAGTCGAGTGTCCACGACTGATCAGCTGCGGCTGATTTATAGTTGTCGCTGTGAAGTACAGTAGCTAAAAACTCTTTGTTAATTGCAGGTTGGTATAATATTTAACACTCGGCAAGGTAAGCATAAATGTTTATTAGGCAAATACTTACTTGCCGGCATTGAATGTGTCTGAACTTGAAATTTATGCATTTTGTGTAAAGTCATGCAGCTAATGCAAAAGAGCCTAGGATAATGAAGCTAATTAGCTTATAAGTTATAGCGTGCCGGCACGTGAATCTTTTATTTATATAAATTCAATTTGGAATAAAATAAACAAATAATGCGATTCATAAATATTAAATTTCAATAGAAAGTTGAACAGTTGCGTTTATTTACTTTTATTTTTTAAGGAAGTTGGTTTTCTTGAATTTATCGAATAATTTCGTTAAAAAATGTGATTTTTAAAACTATATAAATTCAAGGAAGATTTATAATATTATAAATAAAATTAAAGTTCGATTAGAAATGCAAAAAACAGCATATATTTTTTTTGAGCATGTTGTAAAGTAATCAACATGCTCAACAAAAATCTATCGGAAAAATTAATTAATTATTGGATAAAAAGAAATATATTTCTAAATATTCAAGAATATAAACCTGAATAAATAATTATTTATTTATAATAATAAATTACAATTTAACAAGTGAAATTTAAGTTTAAATAAAGGAAAGGTCTTAAATTTAATAAAAACGGTTCTTAAATTTATTAAATGTCTGAATAAAATATACAATCGAAAAAGCTGAATAACTTGTGTAAAATAAACAATTGCGAGTGCTCAAACAATGAGCATGATGAGGCATAAAAAGAGCTTGAAATTCTGTGAAATGCAACAAGAGTTATCAAGTTGTATTTAAATCAATTACCCGCAGCATTTGAAATGTGGAAAATCATTGGAAAATGCCAGACATAAAATGGAAATTATTGTTGTGCGTTATTTGAAAATTAATTATGCCACCAATGGCAATGGAGTTGCTTTTGTTGCATTTGTTGCTGTTGTTGCTGTTGTTGCTGCTGTTGCCGAATGTCGAATTGAATTAAAAGCATGCCAGACAATTGCACACAATGTTTGCGTTTTGGCCGTTTCGCTGCCTTGCGCCTCAATTAACGGGTCCGCCCGGATGGCTTGTGGCAAGTGCAGCAAGCGAATGGCAAAAAAAACTCATTTGCTGTAGTGCGAATTTGCTCGCCATCGTAAATTTTGTACAATTTGAACTCGAAAGTCGTTAAATGTAACCGAAACACACACGGCCATAGAGACTGCAGGCTGGAAATTGGGTCAGTGAAGCGGGAGCAGTGCAATAGAAATGCCTTTCTCCCCGGCAAATGCGTTTAAGTGCCAGTTCAGATAGGGCAGAGGTAAGAGGCCAAAACCATCCACAAAAGGTGCAATTGGGCAGGTCTTCAGCTCTCTGTATAAGCTGCAGTAGGAGCCCGTGCATGCTGCAAATTGAAGCATAATAAGTTGAAATATAATACTTCCGACAGAATTTCATAACCATTTTTTTGTAGACCCTGTACTTTGAAAAGGCAAATGGGATGTGTGTTATACTCAGAATGCGTCGGGGCTGACTTTACAATGGATTCTGCTCTATTCTCCTACGCAGTCTATCCTTCTGTCCGTCTATCCTTCTGTCCGTCTATCATTCTGTCTGTCTGTTGATTTAAATCTTGAAAACGGTAAAAGTTAGAAAGACCAATTTTTGTTTTTATGTTCTCCTGTTATAGGATAAGAAACAGCGAAGATATGCAGCAGACAATTCACTCGACTTGAAAGAGCGGGATAAGTGGCATGCATGTGCTTAGAGTCGAAAGAAAATTCGAACATCGATAAAAATGTTCATTACGTTATATTTTTATAGAAACAAAGTACAGGGTCTCCTACTGTCGGCTCCGTTCGACTGTAGCCTTCTGTCCGACGAATCTGCTCCATGCTTACCGGTTTAATTTGCTCTCAGCCTTGTGAGCAGCAAACGAAATCAGCAAGGAGATGAAGAGGCAAAGGCAAGTGCGTATATGCTGAAATGTACTCACTAAGTTTCCTTTGGGGACCATCCCACTTGAGCTGTCTCCGAGGCTGCTTTCAATTTTTTTTGGCAAGGTGCTTAAAAAAATAAAATAAAAAATAAGATGCGTACTCTGTAAATGTAAAGAGTCTATATCAAAACTGGGCTTGCATTGAAAGCTATTCTAAATAAAAATACATTTTGGCTGATAGAGAATGTTAGAAATTGCAATTCTTTATCGAAAGAATTAATGTAGATATATTTTTCCTTACCCAATATATTCTTATTTAAATAAAAGCGTAACCACTAATCGTATACTTGCGCTTTTCATATTCAAGTGGTTTGTGCATGAAATGAGGATAAATGGCTTCAGAATCGTAGGTCGTTTGGTAGGTCGTTTTCATATGTGGGTGTACTTGTGTCTATTTTTGATACAAGCAGCTAGATGGTTTCGGGGTTTCTTTTGTTCCACTTAACAATGAAATTCGGTTATGTTTAAAAATTCTGCTTAAAATGCGCATACAAAATAATAAATCTGAAGCACAGACAGCGCTCAAGCTAACCACACAGCAACCCACAGAGGGATAACTGAAAAATATAAAATAAAAATCGGTTGATAAAAATAGTAAAAAATGGAGTGACAAAGAAATAAGCATAAAAAAATCACAAATGTCAGTTTCAACGTAAGGATACCCTGTTATAGAATTTAAATAATTTAGAGAGAGTTTAGAAACTTCTCTATTAGAACATAAATATTTACTTTGCTCTATTTATAATTTGCAAGTCAAATTGAATTTGCTTTAAATATTAATACAGGGTAAACTAAAGTTAACAAAGTGTTTGTCTTGAGCAAAAAGTAAATATTTTCTGCTGATTTCTTGCTGGTTTATTTTTTGTTTGCACTGAAAACTGTGTGTAAATACTGTCTTAGTGTGAGTGTGCATTTGAGTGTGTTTGTGTGTATCTGCCTGAGTGGTTTAGAGCGCAGTTTTTTTTATTTTTTATTCATTTTTAAGGTGTGTTTTTGCATTAAAATTGTTGCATATTTTTGCAGCGAACAATTGGCAATAAATATATGCATGAAGTGCAGTCAAGCAAATGCAAGTGAAATTGGTAAAAAAAAACAAATATAAATAAACATTTCAAGTGAAAAAGTCTATTTATTTATGCATAATTTTTTACTGTATTTATTTGTATTTTAAAAAATGAAAAAGAAACATGGTTTTTGTATTTAAGAGCAGTGAAAGTGGAAGTAATTAAATTATTTAGATAGTTTCAATAAAAATTCGTTTCAACAGCCAAAAATAAAATTCAAACATTGTTTTTCTAAAAGTTTTAAGTTTCAAATGAATTAAAAGCCACTTCAAATATCGTTATCAGTAGCCAAAAATAATAAATAAAATAAGAAATAAGAAAATAAAATAAAAAATCACTCACTTTTGCTAAAATCAAACTCAACTGCAAGTATTGAGTTACAGTTGCAAAAACTAATAATATAATAAATAAATAAATAAAATAAAATAAAAAGCAAAATAATAAAATATAAATCCTATTCAATAAGTCAAGCAAAGGCAACTAATTTTGTCATTCTACACAAATAACTTTCTTTTGATGCATACAAAACAAGTATTTCAAAATTCATAAAAGTTTTTCCTTGCAGCTTTTTTCATACCTGATGAATGTAACTACGTTCGCAAGAGCATAAAGAAAATTGCATTTAAACAGCTTTTGACAAGCCAAATTGAAGTTTAATTAATTTGCCCGTTGCCGGGGCAAAAAGCCAAATACACAGCTCATAAATTCGAAGAATGAAATATGTTTGTCAATCTCCTAAAAGGCCAACCTACACAGCACAATGTTGGCCTCTTGGCCTAAGCCAAAACTTTTGGCATGCCGCCCAAAATGGACACATCCTACTTCCCACCCGCCTCCTCCACCCACACACAAATCACAAAGGTCCACAGAAGAAAAATGTCATTTTTCTTATGACTTAAACGAAAAACACGCATAATTTATGAGGCTGCGTGGCGATTGTGTGAATACGTATCTGAATACGAACTCGAGTCTGCTGAACGCATCCAGCATGAAAACTGAGTGGGTCCTTTCCATTCCCATTTTGGCATTTTTCCGTCCAAGGAATTTGTTTGGGGATCAACTGTGTAGCGACGCGTCTGGTCGTAAAGGTCTTACCAGGTGATGTATTATATTACACTGATTTATTGCCCCATTTATGCGATGCAAACTGTGACAGCAGCGACAATATGTTTCGTATTCGATAGCACAATAAATAGCCAAATAAATATGTTAAAAATTATTTAAGAATTTTAAATATAATTATTACTAATGAAAAATAAAAAATAAAAATATTTATAAATTTATTTGGATAAATATCTTTTGATACCCTTAATGAGTATTAAAGTCTTGCAATTTATACAATTATATAGCTATAGCTTTATAAAATGTACGTGAAGTGTAATTTGTAATTCCGCTTTAACTTCTTAATAATAATAATAATAATAATAAATACTGATTGATAAAAACTTCCTCTTTTATTGTACGAATTTCGATTGAAGTTCAATAAATTAAAAACAATTTACAAAATAATTTAAAATTAATAGCGATTGAACTTTAAAAAACTTCAGTCTATATATGTAAATAAATTTATTAAAATAAATAAATATCTTTTGTTTAACAGCTGACAAAATTATTAATAATTTTATATAAACTTATATCTTAATTATTTTTATTACAAATCACAACTCATATAAACTTTTGTAAATAAATAAAAATCAATAAACACTTTTTGCCAAGTTTTAACAGCTGGCATAAATTGTTATTAAATTCCAGTAATTTATACAATTATAGAGCATATTTTATTGTACGATTCACGCTTGAACTTTAATAAACTTAAGAATACTTCAATAAATTGATAAATATAAATAAATATTTATTTGCACAGCTGTAACCGCCAGCTGTAATTATAAATAAATTCCAGTAATTTGATTGTGCGATTCACGATGAGTTTCAAGTCGTATGCGCAATGTTCAACATGGCGTATGCGTGACTTTAACATTGCCCTGGCAGACTTGAGTGATGGCCTCTGGCAGAGGACAGCAGTTCATTTAAATGAATTTTACAACACGAATGCAAACACAAACATGCATATATAGAGAAAACCACACGCCCCCAACACATTGGCAAATTTCTTGGCAAGTGTTGACCACAATTTGTGCATGTGGCAAATGCAGAAGCTGCTGCTGCTGCTTGAAACTGTTGGCTGCAAACTCTGAAACTGTTAACTGGAAACTGCTAGCTGAAGCTGAATGTTGGCTCTGAATGCCGGAGCTGATGTTGTCCTTGAACCTAGCTGCCGCCTGAGACGCTTACTGCTGCCATTTTATTTGTTTGCGCCGTTTGTTTGCGCTGTCTGTTTGCCACACAGAGAGCACATGAAATTTATGCGCCGTTGTCGTTGCCAGCTGACTGTGGCTGCCACAAGCACACACACAGAGACAAAGACAGACACATATGTTTATAAATACACTCAAACAAATTAAGGGCGATTCGTTCTACAATTTAAAGCTTCATAAGGAATCTTGTTTGGCTCTAGAATTCAAGTGCAAATTGGAAGAAATTTCAGCTCTATTAAAAAAAATGCCAGATAAAATTAAGAATAATTAAATTATTGATGCACATTTTTTTTTATTTTAAAATTGAGTTTAATTTACAACAACAATTTAACAATTTATATACAATATATATTTAAAAATACGCTTAAATAAAGAATAAAATAAATAAAAAATAAATAAAAATATTTAATAAAATAAAATTAAATTAAATTAAATAAATTGAAAAAAATAAACAATGTCGTTTTTAAATCATAAAACCTTGCGGCGCATTGAACTTGTGCCACTCGAAATTTTTTTTTTCAAGTACTGTTAAATTTTGTCTTAGTTTGTAGTGCATACACTGAGCAAAAAGATGAGTTCTAAAACTAAACTTGAGTGAACTCAAAGTATCATCAAAATCTTAGCTTACGAATTTATTACTTCAAATAAGCTTCTAGACTCTAAAAACATTTATATTAAATATACATTTAGAATGAAAATTAAATCAATTTTTTTTAAACGAGAATAAAAATTCTACTTTTAAGTACGAATTTTTTGTTTTATATCTTTAGTTTTTATATATATATTTTTTTTCTGTGTATCTCTGCGTATTTGACTTGGCTCGTATTTCAATTGTCAATTCGTGTGAGAAATCATGGCCAACGTCCAGTGAACGCCACAGGGCAGGACAGTAGAGTTCTTATTGTCGGCTATGACAACAAAGACTTCTTACGTCTTGGATCTTGGTCGGAGATGCTTTAAGCACTTGCTGTTTACCCAACAAATGGTTGTTATCTTATCAGCATGCTTCAGATTTGTGGATTGCAGTCAGACGCATCTAATCAATTGAACTTATCAATTTTGCACTTGACCAACTGCTGTTTGAGTTATTTAATTTGGCCCAATTTCATGCTGCACTTGCATTTTCAATTACAATTCTCAGAGCTCAAAGTTCAATTAAAATCAACAGTAATTGCATACGTGCAAAATGCCAGCATGGAATATGATTGATGGCCACACACGCATAACTGCAATTAGAAATACCAACTTAAACGGCTTTGGACTTTGGCTAAAACTTAAAGACAAATTGCAGCTCAAGTTGAACTAAATTTAAACAGAAAATTGCAATTTGCAGTCCTTTATCCATACAATACTCGGACTATTCTATTAAATAGTCCCTTTTGGCTGGCAACTGTAGTTATTGCTATTATCCTGGCCATATATTGCTCTTTATTATTAGAGCAACTCTGCTGGTCACGTGTGTGTTGCACGTGCAGCTGCCACAACATGGGGCACAAGTGACCGCAATTTATGTAACAGCCAGAGCAGGCAATCCAGCCCATACCTGACTCCGTCTGTGGTCAGTAATACTATGTAGCATGTACAGTTGCAAGTTTTTACTGCTTTAAAGTCTATTTTACATATGAAAATTAAACACATAAATTGTTTTTTTTCCTGCCGTGCACTGCAACTATCTTGAAAATTGCACAGGAAATGCAAGGGAAAATTGTTTCACATTTCACGTGGCAATAAAACATAAAATTTCTTTTACCGGAAATGAACAAAAAAAATATAGATTGTACTTTTATTACAATAATATAAATATATACTATGCTTGGCAGTTATTAAATTTAAAGCAGATAAAATGAAGTTTTTAAAGCAAACTTTTTTATCATAAGCTGTAAATTTTTGCCTCAAAAGCATATTTAAAATTCTAAACAAATATTTTTTAAATTAAATGCTGTATATAAATAATTTAATTAAATAAAACATACAATTTTTTTTTTACCGTAAATACAAAAATATATAGATTGTACTCTTATTACAATAATATAATAATATATAAGCTTGGGAGTTTGTTAAATTTAAAGCAGATAAAATGGATTTTTTTTAAGGCAAACTCAAAAGCATATTCAAAATTCTCTATAAATATCTGTTAAATTAAATGCTCTATTTAATTAATTTAATTAAAGTACACATAAAATTTCTTGTAAAGAAAAGCTTTATGTAAATGATTTTGTAATAAAAGCAAACAAAAACTTACTTTGTTTGCAGTCACAATTAAAATTTATGCAGTAAAATGTATACAAAGAATTCTTTGCAAATATTTGTAGATTTAAATGCTGTGTTTCTCGCTCAATTTGCATGTGTTTAATATTTGTGCAATGCCATGAAAATCCCAACAAATTGTCATGTTAAACATATCCATTTTATATCGACTAAAACTCCCTGCATAAAACTCAAACCGTAATGTCTGCATATCAGCTCTATTAACGCCTGGCTGATTATGTGGGTTAATGTCACTGTCTACATTTTCTACCAGCGTCCAAAATATATAAATTATGCATTATTAATTTAGTTAAAATTTTGTCATTGTCATTTCGTACAGATATGACAGCTGGCGAGGTCTAGGGCATATTTTTGGCGGTGGGGCAGACAAGGCATTTTATGCGGGCAGCCAAATGAAAATTTGCATAGCAACTGTCAACAGAACAACAGAGAGAGAGAGAGGGAGAGAGGATAGAGAGAACTGACAGGGTCATCATCATGCCCGAAACTGCTGACCCGGCTAAAACTGTTGCAAGTTGGGAGTGCGATGTGTCCAGATAAGCGCTGTTGATTACGCATTTACTGTCGGAGTTAGAGATTTGTTAATTATGCCAGACTTTTGGCTAAACTTGAATTATGCTGTAAAAATAAATGCTATAACTTGAATAAACGGCTAAAGATTACTAGATTAATCAAGGGGATTATTTTGAGAATTTTCTGCGTATCTAAATAGATTCATAAAAAAACGAAAATCATGTTAAAAATTGTTACTGAGTTTCTGTTTCTGAAAAAGAACGAAAATGTTGGTCAACTCAAAGGATGATTAGAAATTGTCAGCCCTAGGGTATGCAACAAAAAATATGCCTACTCCAGTTTAGCTCTTTTCTGTTATAAATGGTATAACTTAGATTAAATTTAATTTTTTGTAATGTTAAATTAACATTTTTTTTGTTAAACAAATGTTCTTCATGCAATTTAAACTTTATATTTGTTTAAACTACTTGTCGTAAATTAACTTTGCTCAAAGTAGAACGTACTCTGCAAAAATATCCTTGTTTTTTTTTGGGAATCTTCTGTGGGGCTAATTAGTTTCGTGAAGCAGGTGTAGCTGCTGCACTTGATGAAAATACTACTATCTCGTTGTCGAATAAGTAACAATTAAGATGAGTTTTAGTGCAAGTTAATTGCAATATTAACTCGCTCTCTGTCTAGACTGGAGTGTGGAGTGACGGAGCCGGAAAGTTGGGCGGCGATGCAATTTAATTAAATTTTGCAGATTGCATTTGTTATACGCACAGTGTGCACTCGCTAAGAGGAACCGATGCCCGGCTCTTTTGTGCATGGACTAGAGCAGCTTTTGTTTGAATTTCACGCTTGTGACATGCTTAATTAATTCGTTTACTTCAGGCGAAGCGAGAGAATGCCAACGATATGCCTTTTGTGTGCAACGAGCAACAATAGAATGCAACAAGAACAAAGAGATACTAGAAAGAGAGGAGAAAGAGATGGAGCAATAGAAAACCAATAAGGAAGGAACTGATCAGTCGGGTGAGAGGATATAGTCGGACGTAACTGACTTTAGCAGACACTGTAGTTTGTGTTTCAATAATAACCGCATGACTACATGATAACCAGAGGAACAAACCGCTCCCCCTTCTCTCTTTCTAGTCTAGCAAAATGTCTGTTGCATATCTTCGCTGTTTCTTTTCCGTTCGTAATGCAGCTCATAGCACCGATGGAGCATGACAATGTCTACCTTCATGCCATATAACATGTCCGTAGCTTTAAAAGACGGGGAGTTATAAATATTCTAAAACAAGTTTGATCATTGCACAGTATAGGAGAACCTACAGAGCAAAAAATGGGTTCTCTAGCTCTCATAATTAGCTAGATCTAGATGTACATTTAGCAGGACATGTTCTAAGTCAGAATATAAAAACTTTGTGGTGTCTACTACGCCTCCTTTAGGGTACTACATACATTTTTTATTTGCACTAACTTAACAGACCCTTTTGCTCTTTTTTAGAGTACAGGGTCTAGAAATAGAGAGAATGGAAAAGAGAGAGAGCGAGTGAAAGGCAAATCGTTAATTTTGCTCGAAGCAAACAAAGTGCCATCGATTATGCTAATGGCTGCACCTAGACTAACTTCAGCAGCCTCCGATTACTTAAGGTTGCCTCCTGCCCCACGCTGCCCCTCGCTGTTGCGGCAAATGAAGCTGCTGAAAGTATTCCTGGCATTCCTGTGGCAGCCTCTGGAAGCGTTACGTGACTTGTCATAAATCAATTCGCCTCTTTGCCTGTAAATTATTATGTGCAATACTCTGTGCACTTTATGCCATAATGTATATTTATAATATGGCATTCAGGGCATAACGGACCAACGGCTAACGAGCCACGGACCAGAAGCCCCCCCCCCCCCCCCATTTACACTCTTACTCCCCCTTCGTCATCTCCTGCAGCTATTGCCAATAAGTCAACAATAGATCGGCGTCTAAAGTTTGCCAACTTCTTATAATGACGACAAATTGCAGTTTGCAACAGGAGGCCAAGCATAAAATATTAACACAAATTTATCAAAATTATTATTGAGTGGGCCAAGTTCTTACTAAGCGTAAAAAGTATCCGACTTAACTCGTAAAGCTACCTAATCAACTAGATTTTTTTATTGGCATAATTATGGGGAATTTAAGTTGTATTTTTTATCTACTTTAACATCGATTTTTACAGCTGTTGCAACATTATTCTTGGAATTCTGCATTATTTTTGAAGTGTATAGCAATATATTTGTATTCTGAAATGACATAAATACTTGGAGTTATTTACAGATTTTATTTACAGAAGTCAATAATTCGGTATTCGTCGGATGCGCCCGACTGTAGAATATCCTGCAAATTATATTTAATATATAATTTTAAAAAATATTAAAATATCTTTCTCACTTTTATATCTATACCATATTTTAAATGGTTAATCATCATCTACTCTATCATACTTGAACTCTTTTTCAAATACCCCACACTCTGTCATTTACAGGGTATGCCACCATTACTGCCACTTAAGGGTTAAGCAGGTTTTTTTATTTAACTTTTTGAGTGTGGAAATGCGATTACGACGCCTACAGAATTGACAGTTTTCACGTATGGCACAATGTGTAATTATGTCGGTTACAATGGCCCCACCGTAAATACCAATTAAGCTATTACAATGCAATTTTCATTATTATTTTATCAATACTTATTTATTGTATTCACTGCAGCCGATGTCAACGACATAAATGGCAAAGAAATAAAAAATAAAAAAAAAACTTCGCTTTGATTGAATGGCATTTTCAATTGACAGAAGTGAATGTGGCATGCAACAATCTTCAGAAGCGGAAAATGCGTATGCAGTGCGATGCATGGAATGCCAGACAATGCGGATGCCATCTGGATGGAGGCAATTGGGTAGTTCGGTGGTGCAGTGGTTTGGTTAGGGTGGTTTCGGTACGGCAGTCGTAATTGGCTGGCAATGCAGGTGGGTTAACTGCCTACGCGTATGCACTTTAAAGCAAAAGTGCCCATTGATTAGCATATTCAGCTGTAGAGAGTGTGTGCACTGAGCGTAATATGATGCTATAAAATTAAAATAAAAATTAAAAATTTAAATTAATTTAGAATTCACAAAATTTATGCATTTGTAATCTAAGAAATGTGCAATCTTAGGAATTTCCTTTCTAGAAATAAAATTTGTAATATATCTTTAAATAATATAACATAATATAACATTATATATAAGTATATAAAATAAGAAACAAGCATATAAAATCTTGATATAAGAATAAATTGTTTTTTATTTGAAATTGAATTTAAGAATGAATTTGAATATCGTAGTCGAGTTTTCATATTCTTGCAGAAAAATAAAAAATTAAATATTTTTTGAAACATAAAACAAATTTAAATAATTAAAAAATAAATCTAATAACAAAGTACGCCGAAAAAATTATTGTTTTACATTTTTTTATATTATTATTTTTTTCTAATTTCTCTTATATGATATTGTGCTATCTATTTTCTCAGCTTTGTTATTGGAAGCCATCTACAGATTTTTGATGATGTGGATTGCATTATGATCGTATTAGAAACAACGTAGATATGTAACAGACAATTTGCTCGACTGTAGCTTTTCTTCCTACTGATATGCTCCATTCTTACTCTTTTTTTATTATTGATATATCAAGTTGTAAATGCATAGTTTTTGTAAGGGAATTTCTTTTTTTTCTCAGTGCACAGTCAATGAACCTGGCTCAATTGCTGCTGCAATTGCCGTGCTGCAATAACATGTGATAACATTAATACCACGACTCGCTCTGGCCTTTGTTGTGAGCGGCGCCTCCTGCTCCTCCTGCTGCTCCTATCGGCTCTTGCAACTAGTCTGCACACAGTTAGTTGAGTGTATTGTCTGCCTTTCACTTTCCGCTCGTTCGCCGGCCAAACAAACAGACAAACAAACAAAGAGCAAACAAACTTTGGCAGCGACTGAGGCAGCGGCAGAGGCAGCGACTGAGGCAGAGGCCAGTCACGAAAGTGTCGTCTTTACTAGTTTTATGGCATTATTAACCCGTTTTCCTAGTTTCCCTGTGCAGTTTCAGTCGTAGTCGCAGTCTCAGTTTCAGTTTGCATTTTATTTATTTCTCAGCACCCCCCGAGGCCTAACATAATATTGCAATTACCAGATGAGGAAGCGCCGGCCCATTGTACCAAGTGTGCCCGGGCATACAATGCCGCTCATAAAATTCATAGCCCCAACAGGTATGATAGCACTAGTTTATAGTCCAATGAAATATGCCGTAACTGGGCCAACTTATATAATATGCTACTTGTAGGCGCAAAGTTCAGCGACCGCCATAAATTCTACTTAGATTATAGGCTTATGATGATGTGATGACTATTTGATTATGATTTATATACGACTGTTTATCAAACAGATTTAATAATAACAGATCTCACAAAGTATATTATATATTCTTCAATGGAACTTTATTCTAGCTTAGACGATTTAATTCAAGTTCTTTTGAAAACGTCAAACTGAACAACTATAAAAGTTAAAGGTCCTCAATTTGGAACTTAGGTGGGAGATTAATAAAAAGCATATATAACGCACAGCTTTTAATATAACGGGCTGCCATTGAGCTTTTATATTCTTTGGTATTATATTAAAATATGCTAAAAAGTTCATTACAATCGATTAATAAATGCAAAACTTATTGAAGGTACAACTTTGTATGCTACGTACTTTTCGCACTCTAACAACTCCGGATTTTCGCTCTCCAATGCGCATTTTTAGTCGAAACTAAGCTTGAATATGTTTTTTATGCATATATTTTAACCACAATTCATTTAAAAATGAATATTTATGTTTTTAAAAATACATTTTTTTTTTCAAAAATTTCTAATTTTTTAAGGGGCTTAAAATTTCCGCAAAATTTTCAAAATTTTGTATTTTGGAGTTATCAATTGAATTTTGCTTATACACTCAAATAATTGATAAAAAACCAAACCGCTTGCAAATCGCTTTAGTTTTGGCGTAGTTATGCACATTCAAAGTTATAGAATTTGGTTTATTTGACTGTCGGGTGTAGACGACTGAACAACGGTGTCTCTTTGGTTAGCTACATTCCTACTACTTATTTTAAATAAATTTATTTTATTAAAATTTAAGTCGATCTACAATAAATTCCAAGTAGAAGCCTAAAATAGCTTCTTATTAACTCAAGCGTAGCACTTCAAAGAGCCTTCTTTTGATAACAAATCCCTGCTAATTAACATTTGAATCTGAGCCAACTCTTGTATTAACATGTTCTATATATATTACACTTGGCTCTGAATGATTTGCAAGTGTCTTAGCAAAAATAGACTGCTAATTGCAGAGTGCTCAGCAAAGTTAAAGGGAAGCTCAGTCGCAATTCCTTACCACAATTCCTTACCAGCACTCTGCATTTTGCTTAAAATATATATATGAGCAGCTCATTATAATCATAATCTTAAGCTGATATGTGAGGGGGAGGGGGAAGTTAAGGGGAAGAGTGCTTATCACAACGTGCACAGACAGGCGAAGGTTGGGATGTAGGAAGCCCTGTCTTGTCTTATTAATTTCGCTAAGCAGAAATTCCCCCCAGACATGAGGCAATTCGCAAAATGAAAACAAAAACAATTTTATGCAAATTTCCGGAGCGTCAAAAAGCCAAATGTGAAGAAAAACAAAAATTAATGATTTCGTATATATAATCCATATAAATGATATAGGGGTAGCTACAAAAAAAGGGTTCTGACTGCGTGCTGGGACTTAATGTCAGTTTGGGTTTTTGTTCTTTGTCTTTTCAGAAGTTCTTTTGTCACTGTCTTTTGTTGCTGTTGCGGTTTTTATGCTCGGAGATGGGTAAAAAGTGACATATGCATAGGGAAATTAATTTCAATACACATCCATTATACAAACACACGTTGTTTGCTCAAGCTAACTGAAATTTATGTTATCTATTGGAAGGGAAAGCGACGCGTGCTCTTATCACTACAAAGTGAAAGTTTCCCTCAAACTGTCGCTAAATGTGGTTCACTTGTGGAGCGGGTGGCTTAAAAAATTAGTAATATAAAAAAAGTGTTCGTGACAACAGTTTTTGCAAACAAAAGTGGAAAGTGAAAGACAGTTTAGTTTGTTAATAACTAGAGCTTTAAAAAAAGATTAGGTGCGTGCTTCAAAAATTAACAAAAAAAAAATATATATTTGATAGTTAATTTGAAATTGTTTATAAAATTGAATATAATATTTGATGTAAGCAATCGATGGGTTAAAAATAATATAAAATTGAACAAGTTTGAGCTATTTATTTATAAATTGATAGGTCTAAATTTCAGGATTAAATTAAAAACAATTTTAATCAGTTATTATTCTTTAAATATCAGTTTAATAAGCTTAAGCCTAATATAGCTTACAGCTCAAAATATTCTGACTATTTACGATACAAATTTATTATTATTAAATATTTATTTATTAAATTTATAATCAATATTAGTTGAAGAATTAATTTAATTTATTTATATTTGATTATAAATTTTATGGTGCCAATGAATTTGTTTGTCGTATTTATATTAGTTATGGTAAATTTGAAATTTTGGTAAATGAACAAGTTTTATAAATCACTTAAATTATTAGCATTATAAGCCCAAGTCTAATGACGTGTAAATTTCAGAATCTTTTAAAAAATATTTAAAAAATGTTTTATATTACAAGTTAGTTTTATAAAAAATTATTAAAAACAATTCTGTTGAATTTTCTATAATTTAAATTCTTATTTCTTAAGTGTAACGGAATTTTTTCAAATTCAAATCGTCAACAAAAAAGTTTGACGCTTGCGCAAAGCTCTCTTGAAAGAGAGAGAAAAGCTACCCTCAAAACAGCGGAAGAGAGAATAAGTTTTATAGAGAGTAAGAGAGCGCGAAGAGAGAGAAATAGAGAGAGAGAGAGAGAGAGGCGAATGACAAAAGGGTAGCAAAAACACGGAAATGCCCAGCGACAATAGAAAAGTTACTTCATACGCCAAAAAAGGCAGCAACAGCAACAACAAGAACCGAAAACAGAGAGACAGCCAAGCGACAACAACAATAACAAATGACAGAAGAAAAAAACGAGAAGGAATAGAAGGAAAATGAAAACGAAAACGAAAAGAAATCAAATAAAACATGAGCATTGTGCGCTCGTCTTCAGTGCTGCGAAACGAACGAAACGAAACGAGACGCGTCGCGTTAAATGCAAAATAAATTCTAATTAAATTTAGCCTAAGTCTAAGCATATAAATAAATTAAGCTATTTTTGCTATGAGCCCTCAATAAAGCATTAGAAATTCAAATAAATCACCCGAAGTGCATTTAAAAATAGAAATTTAATAAATCAAAGCCAGCAAAAAAACTCCTAAAGTGCGCCTAAAAGAAGCAATAGAAAGTGTAAGAAAAAAGCAAATTAAAGTGAGAATTAAATAAATCAAAATAAAAAGCAAAGCAATTCAAGTGTTCAATGTAAGCATGAAAATCAATGTTGTGAGAGTGTGTGTGTAGTTTTTTATTCTTTGGTTTTTTTTTTTTTTTGTAAAAATCGAAGGCAGACAAACAAACGTCTCGCGCCTGCAGTTTGCGTGCCAAAAGTAACAAAATTGCTGCAGCAGCTGACAGCATTGTTATGATGGCTCCTCTAGGGGTGACGCTCACAGCGAGAGAGTGAGAATCTCAGAGAGAGAGGGGGATATAGAAAAGAGAGAGAGAGAGAGAGAGAGAGAGAGAAGGCACCGCAGGGCTAGGCAGTTGGCCTGGCTTTAAGTGTTGCCTCACGCACAGTTGTTACGACAGTTGCTGTGCTTCCCCAACTGCCAACCCTAAAGCACAGCAGAAGGAGAGCAAAACAGAGAGAGAGAGAATGTGAGAGAGAGAGAAGCGAAGAGAGAGAGCGAGCGCCGAGCAAGGCCGGCAATTGCAATAGCAAGTGAGAACGCTTGAGTGTTACCAAAGCTGAAAGCATGATAGCTACACTGAGAGAAAAATTCCAGCACAATTTCTATAGCTATTCCTAAAAATCCCAGGAATTTTTAAGAGCAAAAACCGTATTTTTAATAAACTTTGAATGCGCATAACTTCGTTAAAACTCAAGCTATTTTCAAACGGTCTCGCTTTTTATCAATCATTTAAGTGCGATAGTGAAATACGATTGATAGTTTTAAGAAAAATAAAATAAAAATTTTCCCAAAATTTTGCAAAATTTTTAACACTACCCCTTAAAAAATTTTTTATTTTCGGAAAAATTTGACAGTTTTCGGAAAAATTTTGAAATTTTCTTACAAAAATTTGAAATTCTCGGCAAAATGTGTTATTTTTTAAAAAAATTTTCTTCTGAAATTCTATGATTTAGTTTTTAAATGATAAAACATATATGTAAATAATCCATGAACTGAATAAATGCGGCTTTGAGCACAGAAAAACCATAAGAACCCTGAAAAATCCTAAGTAGTATCTTGAAGCGAAATTACCGTATTTAAGTTGATCTTTGAATGCGCATAACTTTGTTAACATTCAAGCGATTTTTAATTTAATTTTTAATTAATTTAATTTTGTAAAATTTTTAACCCTTCCCCCTTTTAAAACTTTTAATTTTTGAATAATTCAAGTTTTGTTTCTTTAGTTATAGATTCCTTAAGTGGAAATATTTTCGCTAAAAGCTATAAATTGCAAACCGCCAAAACCGCAGACATGCACAAACATTGCTACAGCGACACCTTTCTATATATCGTGTATATATAAATATATATCTATATAAAATCGTGTGTAATATATAATCGCAGAGACGTTGGCAGTTAACGCCACTTATCAGCTTTAGCCACGTCTTGTCATCAAGACATTAGGCAGACACACATACAGAGCCAGCTGGCAAGTGTGTGTGTATATATTATATATATTCCTGTATATGTGGGTATTCCCTGATTACTCCCCCCCCCCCCCCCCCCCACAATAGTTGCCCCTGCTTGGCAGCTCATTGCAACACCGCAACGCCAATAAATTGCAACAAATTTGGCGTCGTGCTGGCTTTTTGGAGGAACTCCCCGAGTGGCATGCGGCATGGGGCATGTGGCAGCATTTGCGGCAGATCTGCAGAATGAAGTGTCTAATGCAATTATGCATTAATTTCAAGCGTTCTTAAAATATTTTGCAGCATTTCCGCAATGAGCGCCAACTTTGGCGCCGGCATTTGACAAAATACATTTGCACTTTGATTTCCGCCAGCTGCAGACAACGGCGCAGGGCATGGAAAGAGGGGTGGGAAGGGGCAGCGGGGCAGCTGCAGCTAGAGGGACGCACATGTTGCAAGCAAGAGCTGAAGTAGGAAGACAGCGAGAGCGAGAAGGAGCAAGAGCGTGAAGAAGACAGGAATATGGAGGAAGAGAGAGAGTGAGAGAGAGAGGCAGGCTTAGTTTGGGGCAAATAGATACGCTGCCACAGTGCCACAGCCGTTGCAGCTGTATTCACGGCTAACTGAACTCTGTGTGTGCATGAGTGTGAGAGTGTGTGTGTGTGAGAAGGGGTGGGGGATACTAGCAAATGGAGTGCAATCAAATGTGCGCAACGGCGATGAGGCAGCATCGAGGATGCTGCAACTCATGCAACATTTAACCAACTTTTAATTATCGTACTTGAGCTCCGCTGCTGCTGCTGCTGCTGCTGCTGTTGCTGCAGTTACTGTTGGGACTTGCAACTGCAGCTAAATTGTTTTTCACACACAAGTCGAAGTATGCACACATGCATACATAGAAACATACTTACGAGCTTACACTCAGAAAAACAGCAATGAATTTATACTGAACAAATTACTACATTACAGTAAGAGTATACCATAAAATTAAATAAAAAAATTTTATATAATATATTCACAAAAAAAAAAAACAAACAAAAAACAAAAACAAAATATATTATCAATTTTCCTTTAATACCCTGATTATCTTTTACTTTTAATTTAATTCCATACTTATATTTAATTTTGTAATAAAATTCAATTTTTTTATTCTCTGTCGACTGATGCCAACATTAAATATTTATATATAAATAAATGTATTTAATGAAATATAAAAATAACTTAAAATTAACAAATGAATTAATACAATACAAATGTAATAAAATTATAATAAAAAAAATAAATAAATCAATTTAAATATTGATAAAACTGATTAAAATAATTAAATTGAACTAAACTAAAAACTTGTCCAAACAAAACTGAAAACTTAACTAAATTCGCCTTTTCAAATTTAAATAAATTTCAAAATTTAATAAATAATTTAAATATGTAATATAAATAAATAAAATGAAAAAACCCTTAATTAAATAAATAAATAAACTTAAATTAATAAACCAAATTAAACTAATTTAATTAAAAACTTTACTAATCAAACTTTAACTGCATTGATAAAATTAATTGAAATATTTATTAAATTACTTCCATTTTCTTGGTGTACTTCAATGCATATGTGTGGCAAGTGCAACTATCTCTGCTTGCCCTAACTGTTGTTAGCTTTTCTTAAGTTTTTCCCGCCCTCGCTCTCCTCATGCTCCCTGCTAAACGCTCTAATTACGCCTAATGGAATGCCACTCAAGGGGGGGGATAGGGGAAGCTACCTAAGGAAGTTTACTGCATATGTGCACTTGTATAATTGTACGACTCTCCGACTGTCTCTCCGGCTGTTTCTCCGTCGGATTCTTCGTCTGTCTCTCCATCTGTCCCTCCATCTGTCCCTCCATCTGTCCCTCCATCTGTCCCTCTGCCTAACTGCCTGCATATTCATGACTTTGTTGCCCGTTCGTTTCACGTTGTTCGTTGAGTTTTTAAGCCAATTTGAAAGAAGCGCACGAACAAGGGTAGAAAACGCAAGGAAGTTAGGAGCAGAGCGGAGGGGAAAGGGATGGAGGGAACGTAGTATTGTGCTGTTGTCTGGCTGTGTGTATTTATCCCATTGCTACAATGTAATCAACATACTATCGAACGGGTCTATTGAGTTTTCCCAGTCATACAGGCACAAAGAAAATAAAATGCATCTTAAAATGACACAGACAAAAGCCAAAGACTTTGCAAAATGTATAAATAATAAACGGAAACTTAGATATTATTCATGAAATTAAATAAAATGTTTTAAAGTATGTGCAGAAAATACTTTAATAAATAAAGATAAAACAGAATTTCAAAAATTTTAAGAAAATTTAATAAAATCAGAATTAATAGCAATAAAATATGTGATTTAAAAATAAAACACTTCACATTACTTTTAATATTTTTTTCAAATAATTTTTAAAAGTTTTAACAAACACATAATTGTTGAAAATTAAAATACAATTCAGTATTGAAAATAAAATAAGTTCATAAATAATATAAATCAAATAATATTAATTACCAAGCTACTAAGCGAAGTTATTAAATTTGTAATTAAGTTCTAGGATATATAAAATTTTGGTTTTTATAAAATTTTTAATAATAAATGGATAAATAATTATTAAAAAAAATATTATTAAAATGCAGTTTTCATATGCAATAAAAATACATTAAAAAGTTGGCTAATAAACTAACTAACTAACATAGTTTTTATCACATTGTATTTCATGCAAGAATTCTAAGTTTTCTAGTCTTTCGCTTTATAATTTGCTCTTATATCAGCGCAACTTATCGTGAAGTTGGCAGAAGTTTTCTAAAACAATGTCCTGCAAAAGTTTTGCAACATTACAGGGTATCTGCGGGTTGTATAGGTTGAAGCTTTGCTCACTAACGTATTCTATTTGTAGTGTTGCTTAGTTGTCCTTTTGCTACAGCTGCGCTTTCAAAGTTATGACTTTTGTTAACTGCACACACACATACACATGCTCATACATATATACACACACATACACTGTAACAAAGTGAGTTTATAAATAATGCAGTTATTTATCTCAACTGCATATGCAGCTCAATTTGACCAACTCCCCGAGCTGGCAACGGTCATATTTGATATTTCACTGCCTGTCTGCTCCTCTTACAATTCTCTTGTGCACTTTTCTCCGTTCTCCGTTCTCCATTCTCCTTTCTCTTATTCTCTGTACCTAATAAAAAGTTTGCCCGTTTGCTCGCTTTGCACGCTGCACAGCATTTGCATAATTGAAGTTTATTCTAACAATTTAAATGAATATTTAATTTGCTTTAATTGAATACGGCCCACTCACATGCTAAACACCATACAGAGAGAGAGAGCACTAAAAACTGCATAAAACCAAAATTGTCCAGGTATTAAAATTGTATTAAAATAGAACATAAAGTTGCAAAAGCTTAGCTGTTTTATTTGGTCCGCTTTGACAGCTCATAAATAGTTAAATGAGTTAAAAATGGCAATTGAAACAGACGGCAGCTGAATTGCACATAAATAAATGGCCTCAAACGTAGCCAAATATTAAGAATATTAAAAAAATCAAATTAAATTCAAATGTAGCAAAAAGTTAAAAAAGCTTAGCTGGATTAATGGGAGCACTTTGATAGCACAATAATAATTAAATGTGCTCAAAATATGAGAAATTGAGTTAAAAATTTTTTTTATGAATTTGTTTTTATAATTTTTATTAATTATCAATTAAATTAGAAGGCAACTAAAAGACTTTTAAATAAATAACATTAAAGTTTTGAATTCAAAAGTGATTAACAGCAACTTTTTCTTTTAAAAATTATGAATTAATTATTATTAATTGCTTGTTTGTATTTAGTGATATTTAGTATATTATTTTTAGTCTATTTTATGTTTCATAAATTTCTTGTTAACATATTTAGTATTTTTTATTTTTTTTCAATTCCATGTTTATTTAATTTGTGCATTTTATTTTTTTTTATTTTTCTTGCATATATTCATTCGATTTTATTTTTTTTTTTTTATAAATTTCTAGTTTATATATTTCGTCTATTTTATTTTTTATAAACTATGTTTTCATAAATTTTGTTAATTATATTTTTTATAAAATTCTTGCTCATATATTCAGACTATTTCATTGTTTATAAAATTCTTGTTCATATATTTAGTCTATTTGTAGCTTGTTTAGCCAACCCCAGTGTGTGCTTATACTAATAAGCCGCACAGGTAAACACGTTGACCTGTCGACACTCGAGCTCCCCAAGCCACATTATGCATACGCAGCGTTGGCCAAGTTTAAGTTGCCAGCGGCAAAGTTCTTATGCGCTGGCAAACAAAGTTGTGAATGAGCAAACGCAACATGTTGCAACGCGCAGACAACACAGCACGCAACGTGTTCGAGCGGCGTAGAGCAAACATGTTCGTCACTCTTATACAGCGAACCGAACACGCTGCGCATCGAACAGCCGCTGCTGCTGGCAGCATAAAATATACGCGCTCGCTGCGCTTTTGGGCCATTTGTGTGTGCGACGCCGACGCTGACGTTGCTAACGCAGTCTCTGCCGCTGTCTCTGTCTCCGTCTCCGCCTCAGTCGCTGTCGCAGTCAAAGTCTCGTGTCTCTCTTGCTCTTGTTCTCGCGCTGTCGCGTGCTAAGCGCCAAGTGTGTCGGCCATTCAAAGAATAATAATAATAATAATAACAAGCGGCTAACGGTAAATGCAATGCAAACAAACACATCAAACAGAAATTGCAATAAACAACAAAACAATAAATACGCAAACGCTTCCCTCTCTTTCTGCTTATCTCTCTCTCTCTCGCTCTCGTTCTGCTTGTGCTAATTCCCGGTGCTTTCTTGTTGTTATCATAAAAATTATTCCCCGCTCGTAAAAAAGCGTATAACCGTAAACAGCTGCTAGCCAAATAAAAAAGAAATAATAATAAATAAAAATATAAAATTACGATAATAAAATAAATAACCATAATAAAACAATGAACAATAATAAATTATTTTGACAAACGTTAATGTGTGCAAAGACGTTTGAATTATTTATTTAAAATAATTCTAAGCCACTCGAATTTATTATTAATAAGTATATAATTATACAACAAACTGTATGTCAATTATAATTATTAATTAAAAATAATCCAAGTTCGCTAAAACTAATAAAAAATAAAATTATAATCTGAATAATAATCTGAATTTAATAAAAAAATAAAATATTTTAATAAACATTAAATATAAACTATTTTGTAAAATAAATAAATAATAATATAATATATTAAATGATAAAATTTAATTAACTATTAATTAACAGCAAAGATGCTTGAATTTAGTATAAAAAAATAATATACAGGCCTCAGTTTCTCTTTCTTTTACTATTGCAATTTAATAATTTTAAATTTTTTTTAAATTTTGTAATGCAATCAAATAAATAACAGAACAATAATAATTTGAATTATAAAAAAATAATGACTAATAAATAATGATTTATTGAAAAAATTGTAAAGAAAAATACGTCAACTTAATACCTTAATAAGCAAATAAATCAAATACAAACTTAAAGCTCGATTAAGCGTTGGCTATCTTATCGCCGTACCACGTTGCGTATGCGTAACGCCTAAACTCGCCCTTGCCCCAAACGTGTCACAATAATAACTGTAACAACAATAACAACAACAACAAAAATGCCAATTATTGGACAGCTGTGAATTACTTTCACTGTTCCCAAGCCCAAAATACGAATCAATTGATTTCCGTCTGCAATCAAACTTAAAAAAAAAAAATAGAAAAAACGATATTCATGTGATATATCGAGCAATGTTTAAAGGTTATTAATGGCAAATGATGTAATATTCATTCAGAGCACTTCAACCGCTGACAATGGGCTAATTATTCTTCACAATTGTGATAAATTTCGAATTCAAACTTTTGAGCAACAGCGACAACGACAACGACGCTTATCAGTTTGTGGAAAATGCCCAACAGTTTGATGATAAGTGAAATGTGCTAATCTGAATTCGAGATAAAAAGTGCAAGGCAAATAATTAGTTGGGTATAGTTTTATATGCCCACTGTTTTCTGGATAAGCAAAACAATTAAGCATTTTATGTTTCTTGGAAAATATATAAATTATTGTAGAGCTTAGCGAGAAACAGAAAAGATTTGCTTATCAAGAACTTGAACTTGACTTTGAGCTACAAAAATAAAGCTTAAAAGTAATCAAATAATTGTTAAATTTTATTTTTATTTAATTTCAAATGACTATAAAATATAATAAATTAATATAAAATATTACTTACCATAATACTTGCATTATTTTATAATTATTTTGGTCGCATTTGATGCTCAATTACGCGCATTTGTCTAATTAAAATGCCAGACTTTTGTTCATCCTTCATTTAAGAATAATTAATTTAATAATGTTAATACAATCTAGGTTATTAAAAATGCCAACTGTTCATCAATTAAATCCGCATAAATATGTAATGAATTCATAAATCAACTTTTTCAACACCAAAACATTTGCCTGACAATTTTACCAGCGAAAACCGCAGACACCTGCCCAACATACGCACATGGCTAATTAATTAAATTAAAATTAACTCAATTACATAAAAAACAAACCAATTTACAAAAATGATAAATAAATAAAAAACGCTCTCTAAAATCCATTTTCAATCGCATGTTTAATTGATAATTTATTGTTAACAAGTGTGGCGCTTATCAATTTAATTAAATCATATCTCTGCTTTTAATTAGTTAAATACGACGTGAAATCTATTGCCAAATTAATTAATTTATTTAAATCATATCTCTGCTTTTAATTAGTTCAATACGACGTGAAACCTATTGCCAAATTACAATAAAACTACAAAACCAAAACAGGAATCTGAAGTGGAAATTGAAGTAATATCAGGCAACATGCGTCGCAATATCAAATTGATCGTCTTCGTCAGCATCATCTGGATGTTTGTAATGGTGTATTACTTTCAGTCCAGTACCGAGAAGGTAAGCAAACTCGATTCGAACTGGAATTGATTAACAATTGTAGGAATTATGTACTTCTGCCTGATTCCATCTATCACACATTCCATATTTCCTTTTCCTTTTCAACCTCTTCCGCTGAACTACGGCCGTACATCATCGACATTGCGTATGCAGCGCGCATAGTAATTATTTACCAGATATAACAGCTACCAATCTTAACTCTGTCTCTCTGTCTGTCTCTCTGTCTCTCTGTCTGTTTGTCGCTCTGTCAGCCATTGTTTTCTCTCTATCTGCGGCTCTGTGCACATAATTAGCCTCACGTAAACAGCAAAAGCAACGGCAACAGCAGAAAAACAAAAACACCAGGTAGCAAGTTCAACAACGCCCTGTATGCCGCCCACAAAAAAACAGTAAGAGCGGCGCAAAACAGTTGGTTGCAAGGCTACAGTCGGACGTAACCCACAGTAGCAGACACTGAACTTTTTATTTCAATAATCATTGCAAATTAATTAAAGTTTTCTCTTTGCTCGATTTTGCAATCAATTAAAGCGCATGCATGTGCCCTACATCCATTTTCAAAATCAAGCAAATTGTTTGCAACATATCTTCGCTGTTTCTTAATCGATCGTTATGCAATTTAAAGCATCGTTGGAGAATACCGTAGACTACGAAGATGCCAAACTTCTAGTCTTTTTGTGGTTTTTTATGTGATATGCAGGTGAAGCGAAAAAGGTATCAAAATACTAAAAAAAAAAATGAACTTAAATTGCATATTGATTAGAAGAAGCTAAATTCCAAAATTGTTCAGACAGACGTACATAGCTATATCGACACAGCCTATTTTTGTTACACACATTTCCCACTTGCATTAACTTAATATACCCCTTTGTACTTTCTCAAAGTACAGGGTCTAAATATGCGTATCTTGCTTTTGAGCTGAATTGACTTCTGTTTATACCCTGCAGTTTCTGCAGTAACATAAGGCTTAGTTCAATTTCATTGGAGCTATAAATAAATTCAATCACGTAGATTAGCAAAGACTTCTTGTTAAAGTGCCCACTAGAACGTATCGCATCAAATTTTAATGAAGCACAGTAGTTATTTATTTATTTATTTTCGTACCTCGAGTCTTATCTCAGCTGTGTTAGAAGCGAGTTATAGTATAATACTATAGAGGAGATTAGTATAGATTAGATTGATAGATAGCGCAGCTGAAACTCATGAATATTAGCCAGAGGAAAGTTTATTTATTTGGATTTACTATCGAAATAAACAATTGTATAAAGAATAATATTTTAATAAATTATGTAAGCTCCGTAATTTATTTATTTAAATAAATAATTTAAATTAACTGTCAATATGCACATTGTGCTTTAGCTAATAAGATATCTTAGATACTTGCTTTAATATAAATTAAATACATCAAAAAAGTTTTAATTTCATCCTACTTATAGAGCATCTTTGAGTCGTCTAACCATCATAAATCTGTGCTAGCTTCCTTGTGTTGTTGCGTTTTTTTAATGCCCATTTTTAATTAAGCATGCTGGTTTTTAGTGCTGACAGTTGTGACAGTTAAATGTAGAGCCGCACACGTGGCGTATACGCAATTTAAAAGATAAATTGGGTCATACACGTTGACTTATCTTGCACACCCCCATCCAATGAGAAAATGCAACTGTTTCATGTTGTCAAATATGCTTAGGCAAACGTTATTGTTATCTTTCAATAAATTTATGCAACGCAATGTTTTATTTGCAGCATATGCAAATATTTTATTGACTTTAGACAATGCATAGAAAAAAAACTAAAACAATGTTGAAATTTATAAAACATTTCGTTTGTTGTTTGCCAATTTATGAACTTGAAAAAAAAACCTTTTATCAATTGTCATCGATTACAAAGTGCCAAGTTATCAGCAAACATATGTATACAATTTTGAAATATTTCACAATTTTGTTATCAAATGCCAGTTAACAATGTCTGCACAAATTTACAATAAATTTACATTAGCGTTTTTTTTTTTGTTATAAAAAAATTTAATAGACATGGAGGCAACTGAAAAGTGAGTTTGGCTTGAAATATATTGGGCTAGATAAATAAAATTTAATTAAAACAATTTGCATTTTAAAATATGTATTTTTCTAGCTTATAAGTCAAATATTCCTGTAAAATATTTAACAAATAAATATTCATTTTTTGTTCTGACTGAAGAGTCAAATATTTTTGTAAATTATTTCAGTAATTCCAAAAATTTTAAGACAATCTGATCTATAAATAAATCTTCAGCGATAAGCATTCAAACAATTAAAAAATAATTTTACGCTGCGCACTTTATAAATTTCAAAAATATTTCATTTTAATCGCCGTAGCAAAAGCTATATTTAAACCAATCTATCAATTGTGGCATAAATCCACTTAATGTTTTTATAAGAAGATTTGTATCTGAATCAATGTGTGTATTTATTGCACAGAGAGATTAACAAAACCGACAAAAACAAATAAAAAAAAAGGAAAATGCAGACAATGTTAAACGAATTGTGGAAAATCTTTTGAGCTGCATTTCCGGCATTTTCATGAATTTTTAAGGATTTTTTCCTACATGAAATCAAGTTTATGTGTGCATAAATAAATGCAACTCTGTGCAGTTCAGTAGCTTTGATGTGGTTGTTGTTGTTTTCCTGCCAGATAGTTTTTGACCAGCTTGGAGTGGGCTTTGCCTTTAACTACAGTTATCGTTTTAAACGGTTTATGAAAGTATTTCATATCGAACGAATAATTCAACTCTGCTGGCCTCTGCTGTTTTTCTCCATAATTATTGTTTGAGTCAATGGCAAAAATTCATTTGCAAAGATCAAAAGTGTAATTAACAAAGTATTATTGAATTACATTTCACACTCGTTGTGTGGACGTGGGCTGAGGCTTCTCCTCCTCTTCTGCTTCCGCTTCCCCTCCCTCTCCATATGCCTCTTTCAATAATGGCGCCTACAGCCAACGCTTTTAACTGTAATTTACAGTTTTCAAACATGCGCAATTAAATCTCTGTCAGTGCAGCAAAAAATGAAGCATTTTTTTTTAGCTATTGGAAGAGCAAAAAATTGAACATGACATTTTGTGTGAAATATTTGCGTGGTTTTCTATTTAAATTCATAAAGAATTTGATGATTCTCTAAAAAAAATATTATTTATATTAATTACAATTAATCTATAAGAATCTAGATAGATCTAGCCTAAAATTAAACTAAATTTAATGCAAACATACATATAGAAAATATTCCTAGCCCAATATATTTTTAGAGTATGCCACGATTTAATGTTTTGTATTTTTCTGACTCTATCTACTACCAGAAATTTACACACTTTGACATTTAAGGCAGTTTTTTCAGTTAACTGCATTACGAGGGCAGAGTTTTTCATACCCAATTTGTTAGTTTTATGTTTGTTATTGAATGCCACTGACACAGAGCAAAATATTAATCTGAAAAGCTTAAAAAATACATGCAAATAATAATTTAATTCTGTTTAAAAAAAGCACTAATGTGCGAACAAAACAATAATAAAATAAATACAAGACAATATTAAAAAATGCAAATAAAACAATCATAAAAAATTGTTTGCTCCCATATATTAATTATCGGTTTTTATGGCATAGATTGCAAATATGATATCTGGTTATATATGATTCTATGCTGCATGACAAATGGCGTTGGTTTTTTTGGCAACATGAAAATAATTTCGCTCATTTATAATAGACAACGCACCGTAAAAAATAAGATGTTGCTCTGGTGAAATCTAGCCATGTAAAATTATCAATTAATCATGGATGTTAGATTACAACACATTGTTTATTTTCTCTGCATCCGATGGCAATTTGGAAGCGAAAGTTTTGGCCTAGACACCGTGTGTTAATGAAACAATTATCGAACATGAACCAATCCAATTGAGTTTTAACAGCGGGATATTAATTGTATAATAATTGTTTGCTCATTAAACCATAAAGCTAAAAGTTTAAACTGTTAATTTGCCAGATGCCCCGCTGTAAATAATATGCCATAACGTACATATGTGAGTGCACTGAGAGAAAAATCAAGAGCGATCGAAGTTAGATCTTGAATTTGCTGTGTCTAAAGTTCAATAAGACAGCAAATTTTTGATTCAATCATGAAACTCTTCATTTAAGCGCTTTTTTTCAAATTTATTATTTATATTTTCACTTAAATTAATTTAAGGACAACTTAATAATTAATTGCAATTTATTTTATTTTACCTTAATTATTCTCAATTTATTTATTTATATTTTTATTTTAATTTATTTAAGGACAACTTAATAATTAATTGCAATTTATTTTATTATGTCCTTTATTATTCTCAATTTATTTATGCATTTATTTCGATTTGCACCTAAATTTTAGAACAATAACATGATTATTTTCAAAGCAATATTTTTTACAGCAAATAGTTCTTTATTTTTCTGCGTGTATGTGCAGTGAATACTATGAATACATTTGAACATCAGACACCCAAGCAACTTGAACTCAACTCAGCTCGTCTTTCTGCCCACACATGGGGACTTTGCTTTGTCGTATAAAAATTTAATGCTTATATGCAAATTTCAACATCAAATATGGAAATTCTTTACAACTATTTCGATAAAGCAGCATTTTCAATTTTCTGGAAATTTGGGACACATCGTTAGAGTCAAGTTTATTACAAACTTTTGCCACTCACTCTCGTTTCTCCCTTTTCTCTACTTTTTAGAGAAATACCCGAAATACTCTAGCTCACAAATTTCAAGTTCAAACTGAACTGCTTTCGAATAACTTAACGCATCAGCGATCCAACTTTTGCTCAAAGCTGCATATCATTGACAGGGCGTGCTTCAAGAGGGGCGCAATACACCATATTACACTTAAAAAAAAAATTGTAGAAAAAACTCAGACTGCACATTGCGTGACGTGACATGACGTTACGCTCTGTTTGATGTCCAATGACAATATAACGTGCTGAAAGCCAATACCAATTCAGCTGAGATTTCATCAAATCGCTCTCAAAGGGAGAACGGCATGAACCCAAGTAACTCCTCAAGGTGTTTCACTTCGATTGTCTCCATTTGATGTCTGGCTGGCAGACAGAACTCATTTAAATCCTGCTGAGTTGAGTTTTTATGGCCAAAAGACGTTTCTAGAAAAATTCTATCAAATTGTTAGTGTTTTAGTTTTTCTCAAGGCAGCTATTAAAGTCAGCATTGATTGGTTTCATTTAGATTTATTTTATTATTTCTAGAGATTCTGAGAACCTAATTAGATTTATTTCTTACCCAAGAAATATTCTGTTATTTAATTATTTTATTTATTTATCAGATCTGTGTATATTTATAAATTTTAACAAATGTTTAGCCTAGAAATGTTATCAAATAATTTGCATTATTTTTATTTTTTTGTCAAGCCAGTTATTAAAATTATCATTTATTTGTTCTATAGCTCATTTTTGTTTTGTGCTCAGATATTTTAAGAAACTAATTTAATATTATTTTTGTAAATTTTATTTTATTTAATTAAGATAAGTATATCTGTGCTACAAGCTGAGTAACATAAATCAATTAATCAATCACAAAATTCACCTAAATTAAATCCAATCAAATTAAGCTTACATTTGGTTTAAAATTATATTATATCCTAAAGAAAATCTTTGTTTATTTACTAAGCATGTACGCATTCTTCCCGTCCGATCTCTTGGTTTTTTGAATTTTAAATTAGCAATTCAATTTCTTAAATTTATATTTGGTTACCATATGCGTAATCTGTCAAATTGCCTATAAAACCTGGCTAAGCTCTTTGTGAACTCTACGCGTCATCTATCATATTTCACTCTTGAATTTATTTATAAATATATATTTATCCGTCTAGGCCTTTTAGACATTAATACCAAAAGTCACCAAAAACATATATGTATACCGAATTTTAATTAAAACAAATTCTTTTGAAGCTGAAATGAAACTTGAAGCTGTTTAGCCGAAACTGGTTTTCACTTTTTACGTGTGTTCAATGAAATTCAAATCGAATTTGGGTTGTTTCTATATGTATGTAGATATATGTATATATATATATATAGATTTAGAGAAAGATATATGTATGTATATATAGGGAGTAGCTGCGTTCTGTTGCTTTCACAGCTAATTAACATTTTCGTCAGGCACTTTGACAGGCCTCAAACTACTCGGAACTTCTGTGGCCTATGGAAGTACGAGGTACTTGTAGCTGTTAGTAAAAGTTTGCTATCTTTTGTTGTTGTTTTTTATCGTTGTTGTTGTTATTGTTATTGTTGTTCTTGTTGTGGATTTGTTTAATTTTATTTCAAGGCATTTGGCATTTGGCTGGCTTTGATTTAGAATGAATAATTAAAGATGTTTATCTGTTGGCAGATGACTTTAGCTGCTGGCCTCTATTTCTGAATAGCCAATAACAACAACAACAACAACAACAACAATAAAAGCAATGACTGTAATCACAACAACTACAAAATACAACAATAAACAACCAACAACAACAATAACAACAACAATGAGCTCTGCGTTGGCTTAACCGGCTCTTGGTACCATTTTTAACAGCCGGTTTGCTCTGACCACTGCTGTCTAAACCGATTTTTTCCCACCAGATCTGGCTGTTTTTTTTTTAATATTATGGTTCATTTTATGAACTTACGGCATGCAAAAGTTTTGGCTTAAAAAAAAGAGAAATTGGGCTTTTTGTCAGCTTTTTCTTAAACTTTACAAAAGTCATTCAAAAATAAATAACAATTATGGGACTGTTGTAATATTTCTTAATCTATATTTGCCCATAAAATCATTTATTTAATACTTACAAATAATAAACTGTATTTTATTTTTTTTTTCTAAATTTTTTTTTTAACTTTTTTTATGCATTTCTCGTAAAAAAAAGCTGTTGTTGCCCGAACCAAATTGGCAACGCTGGCTCTGACTGCCTTACTCCCTCTCTCTTTATCTCTATGTCTCTCTCTCTCTCTCTTTTACTCCCTCTTTCTCTCCCTCTCTCTCCCTTCCACTCTTTCTCACCATCTTTATCTCTTCCTCTTTATTGCATGTCCAAAGCCAGCTGTTGTCTGGCCTCTTCATTACGCAATGTAATCCAACGCATCTTGGCAAGGTCATCAAGCTTTGCGTTTAATAATTTTTATTGAACTCAAAAAACTGTGTTTCTGTTGCCTCTTCCTCTTTCTCTCTGCCCCTCCATCATCTCCTCTGTCCATGCTCTGGCACTTTGTATCATTATACACTTTGTAAAATCATCCAATGCTATCATTATCGTTTCAATAGTTTTTATTTCAGTTTTTTCACGTTTTTTTCTTTGCTTCTCCCTCTTTGAACACTTTCAATTTCGTTTTGCTCAATTCGTTTTTTATTGTTAATTTTTTTTACAACTTGTTTGGACCGTTGCTGCTGCTCGCGTGTTGGCCAAAGGCAACATAAAACTAGTTGGGATTGAGATTAATGTAAACTGGCATAGTCAGGAAATGGTTGCAAATGGCTTTGGCTATGGCTTCGGATATTTCGCTTTAAGGTCAAGGCAAAGGTTGCTAGGAAAATAGGGTTAAAGTTTGGGAAAAACTCTAGCGGATTTTAGTGCTAAAATATTTAATATTTAAGGCTTTTTACTGCCTATAAACCCTTCAAATAATCTTAACGCTTTATAGCCAAAAACTAATTCAATTTAAGAAAAGCCTTCATTGGCTTCATTTTTATGCAAATATAATTTAGCAAAATACAATAAAATGAAATAAAATACAAAATGTAATTTCTTTTGCACGAATTTGCAATTGTCTTTCGTTATTTTTCTCAATTTTCCTGTGGAATTGAAAAAGCCGGAAAACACATTTGCATTTGTTTTTCGCTACATTTGCATAGACAGAATTTCTATACGTATTTTCTGCTGCTTTTTCCTAGAGCCTTCACTTCAAGAAGCTGTATTTACAGGGTATTTTTAGCTTGATTCGTATGCTTTGTTAATACTGGATAGTTGATCCACTTTTAAGCCAGGCTTACGCTGAATTCTTTTATTTACCTCTATGCCAAACAAAAGTCTTTAATAGAGCGGTTTTTGCACCGCATAAATTTTATGTAATATCATTTGATGACTAGGCAAATTTGGAGATTTTTTTGGTTTATTATTACAATTGATTTTTATTGTGTTTTTTGTTTGTGAATGAAGCAAATGACGTGAAGCTCACTGAAATGACGATGTTGAAAGCGGCTAATTTGTGAAATGAGATATGCAACTAATTGAATGATATGCTATTTATGTGGAACTGCCACCGATTCCCCACTTTCCACAGTATTACTTCCCCTCCAGCTCCCTTGGCTCTGAGGTTTGGGGCAGCTGCATCATGTGAAGCGCTGCCAATGCATAATTTGACAGCTAACCAAATTTAAAGTTCAGCAATGCGATAAAGTCTGTCAAAGAGTAAACGGGAACACAAAAGATATACATAATATTTGTAAATATATTTATACACACAGAAGTGTATCTTTTACACACAATGGACAGCCTCAAAGTTTGCCCGAGGCGATAAAAACGGCAGCTCGCAGCTGCAACAAGCCAAAAGCTAAAATTGAAAGGAGAAATGAAGAGTTAAGCCAACGTATGCAATTTATATATACCCTATAATCTATAAACTACTATAGATTGCTGAAAAAAGTTTAGCATTTTTGTAGAGTATTTTAAGATTTAGTTTTATATAGTTACTACTGATTAAACACAATTTAACATAGATTTATTTAACATATTCAAGTTTGCAAATAGGCCGTTTGAACTTAAGATATTCAAGCAACTATATAAAAAATTCAGTTCTCTATGTGCTACCAACTCCGAGATTCAAAATTTGTGGAGTTCGTTTGTACAAATAAAATCGAATGAATTATTTTTAGTGTTTAAGCTGGCATATATCCTATAGTATACTAAATAATACTATACTAAATAATATGTAGAAAAAAATCGTATAAACGGTGATATAGTAACTAATGTATAAACACAATATTACGTAGACTTATTAAACATATTACAAATTTCGAACATGCCGTTTGAACTTAAGATATTAAAGCAGCTATATACAAAATCTCAGCTCTCTAAGTGTTACCAACTCTGAGATTCAAAAATTTTAAAGTTTGACTGAACGAAAGAAATTCAGCAACTTTTTGTTGCTGTTCATTTTGCTGCTATTTAAACAAATTTTATTAAGTAACCTATTTATACTACCCATTGATCATGCGCTGTATTTACAGGGTATGCAACAAAATAGGAGAAGCTGCTAGGCAGGAGGTGAATGCCACTACTTAAGTGGCTTAAATGGCCAAAAGTCGCGGCCGTCGCTTGGCATTTTTTGTGTGTGCAGCTGTGGATGGAGTTTAGAGGGGCTGGGGAGGCTGGGATTAAGTGCGAGGGGGTGGAGGGGAGAGAAGGTTGAGTGGAGTTGAGTCTTGGTCATGCGGAAAGCGAATCAACGATTATTTTTCGAATTTGAATTTGAATTTGAATTGTGTTTTGTGACTTTCTCAAGTTGTTCGATTTGTGCTGTCTGTACTTTCACTGGCAAAGTTAATTTTTTAATTAGTTTTTTTTTCGCATTTTTTTACATTTTTCTCATTTTTGTTTTCTGTATTTAAATGACTGTTTTAAAGGCATTTAGCTGGCATTTAAATGGCGAGCACATTGCGATTACAATTGCGGCAACGTGAGGGAAAGGCCACAGCAAGCAGGGTCTAAAATGTCAAGCCATGTGCGAAAGAGACGGCAAACGGTAGGAGCGAGATGGAAGCAGAAGTGTGCGAATCTTGTTTAAGATGTATACAAACACTGCTGTCAAATCCGCTTTTTTTACCGACAGCTCTCGCTTTTTTTTAAGAGCATTTGCTGGAATTTTTTACATTTTTTGTTTATTTTCTTTTTATTTTTTTTTTAATTTAATTCAGTTTTTTTCAGCTTTTTCTTTAATTTTACAAAATTCACACTAAAATAGGATGATATTATAGGCCTGTTTTATTATTATGCATTATATTCATCTATAAATATTCATAAAAACTTTAATTTAAAGCACATATTTAACTTAGCTATTTTCTAACTTTTTTGCAATTATTTGTTTAGCTTTTTTCTTGCTATTACACTAAAAGAAAGCATTTTTCGCGATAAAATTGGCAGCACTGGCTTTTGGCCAATTCATGTGCATCCGGCTTAAGGGTTTCTTAACTTTGGCCAACAGCTGCTGGGCCAGAGTTAAACGAGCCAATGCAAATGCCATTAAATAATAATTATTTAATATTGTTGTTGTTTATTGTACTTGTTGTTTGTTGTTGTTGTTGTTTGTAGCCTCTGCTTTATTTGGTCAGCGTTTTTTGTTGGCTTTGTTTGTTTTATTTTCGATGGTTTCACTTCTTTTTGTGTAATCGCTGCAAGTGGCACTTAACAATTTTTGTTGGCCTAGTAGGCGCCGTACTATAACTCTGTATATATACATATATACATATATATGTGTGTGTGTGTGTGTGTGTGTGTTTGTTAACTGTCTGTTTTAAGTTGTTAATGTTAGTGTCGCCGGCGCTGTTTGCTGGCATAATGAACTTGAACTTTATGACGCAAAACACGTTAACTGACTGATGACTGCGGCCCGAAAGGGCCAAGAGAAAGAGCTAGGAGAGAGAGTGAAGAGGGAAGGGGGGGGGGGGGGCTAGAGATGACCAAGGGGCTTACAAACTTAAGCACTACAAGTAACACTTTATGTTAGCCAGACTCGAATGACGCTTGGCCTGATGCCTCATCATCAGCTATGTGGGTCATATAGCTCCTTCGGCAACTCTGATTATATGGCGTATATGTGAGCGAGATAAAGAATAATAATAAAAATGAGACAAAGAGAGAGAGAGAGAGAGAGAGAGAGAGAGAGCGAGAGAGGGAGATTACGACAGATACTTGCCAGTTCTACTAAAATGCAGCTCATAAAGCACTAAAGTAGCTAAAGTAACTGCCGTAACAAAGGCATAACTTGCAGCTATCTGTAGCCAGAGTTCACTTAAAAGGCATAAAAACTGATGAGCTCAGGAAAAGGTACAAAAACTTTAGAAAAATTATAGATGTACGTAATAGTATGGGTACAATAACGCAGCAGACAGAGGGAGCATAGTAAAAAGTAAAACTCTAAATAAAACAATTTCGAGATCTAAGTAGAGACCATCATTATTATGTATTAAGCACTTTAAAAACTTTATGCGATTGAGCAGTTAAAATTGCTGAAATACAACAGGTTGGGTAGCAGCGATGCATCCAAAAAATCGCATACAGCTGATCAGTCGGATATAGCCGACTGTGTACACTGCGCAAACTTTGAACGTGCATAGCTTCGCCAAAACTCAACGAATTTTCAAATGGTTTGGTTTTTTTTATCAATTAATTTACCCCAAAAAAATTATAGAATTTATGGCTAAAAAAAAAATTGTTTGAAAATTTTATAAAAAATTGAACCCTTTCAATAAAAAAAAATGTAATATTTGAAAAAAAATTTTTTTTTCAAATTTGCTAATAGTGATTCTTAAATGAATTGTTATAAAATAATATGCATAAAAAATATTAACAAACTCAAGCGAAAAAACAGACTCGGTAGAGTGCGAATAGAATAAATCATATAAAATTGTTTCTTCAATATCTTCCATGTTAGTTAACCGATTTCAATGAGTTCTTCAGTATATATAAATATAATCCCAAAAAAATACTTGCCAAGAGATAAGCTTTTATGTGTTTAACATACTGTTTCTATTACTTAAGGTGTAGAATTTAATATTTCAAAGGAGTTTACAACTAGCTACATTTTAAATCTATTTTCACTAGCTGTAAATCTCTGACTAAATCGGCTGTGTTAAATAACTGCTAAATTTTTAAAGCTGCCAGAAATCTATTTATCACTTTGAATAATTTTGTTTTTAAATAAATGCTGAAATTGAATTCTAGTAAATATTGCAAATGTTGGCCGTTATAATCAGTTCTATTAGCCAGCTTAATGCGTATTTCAAGTTTAAATGAAATGCAGCTGCTGAATGCGAATTGAAACTGTAACCAAGCCACAGCTGCTGGATAATAATTCACCATGAAATTCCGGGAAATAAACAAATCGACTGCAGTGCGATGCTATTAAATATTGAACATGATTTGCAGGTAGCTGTAAAACTATTTGCTAGATTAAAATGCCAATGCGGTTGGATAATTTGCCGCATTGCACACAAAACACACAGATATAAATCGAATTATAATGCCAAAGAGCTTATATGAGATACTATTTGCTGGTTATGAATATTCGAGAATGAAATAGATAATAGATACACAGCAGCGTCATCAAAATTGACTTGCCATAAACGCAGCATATTGGTGTTTACATGCAAGAAGTGTCTAATTAAAATGCGCCAGATACATTTGTATCTATGTATCTGTGTATCTTTCAGTGGCTTTTGTGCGCAGATGTGGTCATTGTTCACATGTGCTCTCGCTTTTGGCAATTTGTCGCAGTTTGTTGTCGCTTCTGTTGCATGCATCCATCAAATGCCTGAATATATCTTTTGTATTTATGCGCGCTGGATATGTAGCCATGAGCTCAGCATTTGACTGATGAGCGTGCCACAACGAACTGGACCTTCTCTCTCTCCCTCTCTCACTCCTCCTCTCTTTCTATATCCCTCTCTCTATGCAAATTCTCACATGACTCATGCCGGTCACAATTCTGCAGCCATGATAACGAATATGACAACATTTTGAGTTACTCGTGCCCGAGTCTTAATGAATGGCCCGAATTGAGCAACATTTGATTGTCGGGTATTATGCACAAAAACTCGCTAATGAATGCCCCAAAACTATTTGCCGAAGTTCATTTCTAGCCACACACATCATCAACAGCCATGCGAGCTGAGCTGGATTTCATTTCCACTCAGTTTTGTGACATAATCAGTGCTGTCGCAGAAACTGTGCTGAAATGTGTAGTAAATATATATAATATGAAAAGCAAAACTTTGATGCATTACATCTCTCTCAATTATGGATAAATTTTGTTGAAATTTACATAGTAGTGAAAATGATCTCTACCAACTACATAAGACAGAATTTATGTAGATAGATTTGTGTCTCTTATTTAAATCCATTTTTTCATTTTAGGCGGAAGGGGTGTAGCATCCAAGATTAAAAAAAACTTAATTTGCGTACGGCATTCCGAAAGTGGAATACATATGAATGTCAACAAGAAAGTTCAATTTTTTGTTTTGCAGAATATTTAAGAGCCGGTTGCCTCCGACTGATCGGCTACGTCTAGCTTTTAGGTTTATTAATTGCATAGCAATTTTATTATTTTTGCTTATCAAGTAACAATATTCCAATAATATTTGTCTAATTAGAAGCAAAAATATCGAATGCTATTAGCAGACATTTCGTTAAATCTAGAACAAAGGCGAAAACAATTTTTTTTAACGGGAAAAAAGCTATAGCGAGTTTGGCAACACTGGTCATGACCTTAATTGATTCTCTGTGCTTCAAAGCCCTGAGGCCATAAGGCATTGCCGCTGCTCCAAAGACTTTACAATTTATGCCCCAGCACTTTCAATATATTTTATGAACTAACTCGCTCTTATTCTTCTCCCCCCTCCCCCCTCTGTACGATATGCTCCCCAGCTCTCTCCCCTCTCTCCTCCTTTCTCATAGTCTGCAACAAAACCGCAACATGCAATGGCTGGCAGACGACATAGGAAACATGGCCACTTAGGCGATGCCAAAGTTCGAGTTAGTCACAGTCACAGTGCTAGTCATAGTGGCAATTTAGAGACAGTCTCTAACACACACACACACACGCAACACACACACACACAAACACACACATGCAACAGCTGCTGCCTCTATTTATGCAACATGCAATTTATTGTTGCTGTGGCAGTTGCTTCAGCTACAGCAGCAGCAGCAGCAATTGTCCTGCAACATCTTGCTGCCAAGAGCCAAGTTAATAAGTACTGTAATATTTTAAGTCAAGCGGCTTTAATAGAATTTAAAACACATTTCCCCTGGACCAACAATACTCTCTACTAAAGAGTTCAATGAGCTGGCTCTAAGTTCTTCTAATACCCTAGGATTAGTTGCAAATGCTCAGTCTGAAACCCAAACAAACAGTAAACTAAGATGCCCTAACATTGAAATTGTTGCTATTAATAAATAATTTATAAAAAATATTTTTCATATTAAAGTTTCTGTTTAATAGCTAAAAATTTCTAGTCAAAAATTTTTAGTGGTATATTGATATTAAATATTTTTTAAAAAAATTCTGTTAAAATGGAAGCTTTTGAAATGGAGCTTTTGAAATAATTCTAGTAGTTTCAAAAGTTATTGCAATTAATTTTTATAATTTTTTAAAAATAGATAATTGAGTGAACAAACAAAAAAAATCATTAAAAAATTCAATAAAATGTTTACTGTTTTCTGTTTTTGCAGAATATCTGGCATCTGATATTAAATGATAAATTCAGTCAAAATTTGATCTGTTAATAAACAGTTTTCTAAACAACAAAATGTCTAGAAATTGCAGAAATTTTGACGTTCTAAATAAAGCAAAGATATGATATGCCTTCAAATAAACATAAACCATAAAAAACTAAAAAAATAATGATCTACTGATAGACTATTTTTATGGGTGTTTTTTGTATTTGCAATTTATTTGGCATTAAGCAATAGCTTCTTGTTTAACGCCACAAAAATTGCAATTAAAATTGCGATTAAAAATCGCAGCTAATTTAGCGGTCTTAATCATCTGGCTTAAGCCCTGACTTTTGGCTACTGTAATAAGGGCTAATTGGGGGTAGGGGTATGTGGCGGTATAAGCTAAGCCCTCAATTTGATTGTAATTTAATTGAGTTTTGCATGCAAATTGTTGACCCGAGCAAAAGCCGCAAACTTGTTTGCTCAGCCATAGCCAAAAATGAAGGCTAAAAAGCGAGTGAAGAGCCAACTGACAGCTGCAGCTAGCGCTCAAGTCGAAGCTGAAGCTGAAGCTGCTTAACCAACATACAGCAGTTAGTTTTTGGTGCTGAGACTTTTGTTGGCACACACAACAAAAACAAAACCAGTAAGGACGTAGCGGTTCAGTCGGACGGAAGGCTGCAGTCGAATGTAAGCTTACTTTACTTAAGCAGCTTACTTACTTAAGCAGCACTTTGTATTGAAATAATCAAGCAAATTGTCTGTTGCATATCTTTGGTGTTTCTTGTGCGATCGTAATATAATTCACAGCAACGATGGAGAATATTACAAGCTACTTACAGTCCAAATTACAAATACTTAGCTATTAAATTGTGTCGGTTGTGGCTTATAGAAATTAACGGTTGAAAGTTAAAATATATATAATTTGCAAAAATTTGATCTACACACATTTTTTATTTGCTTTAACTCAATAGACCCCTTTGTGCTTTTATTAAGTACAGTATCTAAACAAAAACAAACAAACACAGTTACATATATCTATAGAAAATTTTGCTACCCAACAATTTGCAATTGTTGCTGTGGCCGCAATTTGGTTGTGGCATCTGCCAGCATCATCTCGCGTCAAATGAAGTTGCGCAACTCTTGCATTGCCACAATCGCCAGCTAGACACACTAGATACATTCACTACACTAATAATGAGCAAAACAGACAGAGCAAGAGAGAGAGAGAGAGAAGCTGAGGCGAGAAAGAGAGAGATTGATTTACCTGTCTACGTGTGAGATTTTCAATTAACCTCTGTGGCAAATCGGCCAATCTCCGACTATCTATCTGCCTTATATCTTTCGCAACATGTGAAAGATGTTGGCTTAGATTTAAACAAATTATTTGGAATTTTTCATTTTGCATTTTGTTTGGAGCGTTGAACGCATTAAACGGTCAACAGATTTTCATTATTTAAACATAATTTTATTTTATAATAAGTTTGCTTGCCATGTTTGCTGTCTGCAATTTTCAGGCAACAAATTTGAAATGGCTTATGCAAATGCTTGGGCAATAAGCTCTGAAAAAAGGCAACAAACTGATTGACAAGCAAATCTGATAAGCACTTGACTTATGCCTTTTAAGTTTGCTTAAATTATTCAAAGTCAAGAGTACAACATTGGCTTAGGGTCATCAACTCAGTTGCCTCAGATCTAATGCTGATTCTGAGAAAACTGTTGGATAAATTAAAGTTGTCAAGAGCTTAGAAGACTGTATCTAGCTGTCATGTTTCTTTGGTATCTGCATCTCTATAAATGGAATGAAAATGGGTTGATTTCTGAGCGTAAATATTATGCATTAAAATTTAAATTAATGTAGAGTGGGAAGACTAATTTAAGTTGTCTTGTGGCATCATTTGGAATGTTAGCAAAATAAATAATTTAACTAGAGAAATTTTTAAGTTCTTGACATTATCTGCAAGAAATATGCAAATTAGAAACGGATAAAATGCAGATTGAGTTTGAATTTATTGCCATAATTAAGGAAATTTTCTGTTTGAATTCAAATAACAAATATCTTAGATCATATTATCAAAATAGATTTGTTGTCCGTGATATAACTGATGATAAATAAATGAAAATTATAAATTAAATTTGATTTATTCAACTCAACCATTTGTCATTTTGAAGCTCTAATTTTAGTATATCAACCTCTCTATCTGAAACATTTTATCACTTCATGTGCAGCAATTAAATTTGATTTGCTTTCATAATTGCTGCACATTTCAAGTGTAGCTTATCAGTTGAATGTGGAGTACAGTTGTGCCCAAAAGGGAGCACGAAAATCACAAGTAAATATCACAAAACAGCAAACTGTGATTAATGCTGTCAGCTCATTAAACAGCGGGAGAAAATCGTTTGCTTTCCTGCTAGGAAATTAGCCGTGGCCAAGATTTCGTATTGTTAATGTCCCATAAAAGTTACAAAAAGCAACAAAAACCAAACAGATGCGCTGTAGAAAATACAAGATACTGTTGAAGAGATGGAGAAAATTTTCGCGTGCCCGGAAATGTAACAAGCGCAACAATTAAAGCTTTTTTTTATGATAGAAATCAACTGAATGAAATGAAGTTATAAACAATTTAGAGTGAACTGTTTAAATTAAGCGATTTTCGGGCGAATTGTGGGATTTGCAGTGGGCTTAAAACAGTTGAAAATATAAAGAAATTATATAGAAATCAACTAACTAAAATAATTAAAATATATAAAATTATTCCAAGCAGGCTGTTAGACTTCAAAAACAGAGAGCAGGCTTTCTAAACAGTTAGAATTAATCAAATAGCTGAGCGATCACTTGTAAAATAATTTTGAGCAGCAGCAAAGCCAAATTTTCATTTTCATTTTCATAACACTTGTAGAATTTCCAGACAGAATTTCCAAACTGAAAGCCACAAAATGAATGATACTTTGAACGATTCGATGATCAACAAGTTCAGCAATATGAAATTGGATTCCACTATTTGTGAATCCCAACTGAATATCAGCAGCTTATCTGAGGCAGGGGATAATGATCTAGCAGAGAGCAATATGAAGTTGAATTCCAGCATCTGTGAATCCCAACTGGATATCAGCAGCTTATCTGAGGCCGAGGATAATGATCTATCCGATACAAATATTCTGAACAATCAAGGCAAATCCAAGCACATTCGTTTTCATACACTGGTGCATATTGTGATGGCCTTGCTAAAGCATTATCATATTTCATCCGGATCGATATTGGTTCAGAACGATGCAGTTTATTGGCGTGCCCTGGCCGAATCACGTGGAGAAGATATCAAAAATCTATTTCTTGTGCTCAATCGACAAGCGGATCGAATTCTGTTTTTCAAACGAGAACTAGAGGCTTTGGTGAATTTGGCACGTGGATTGCAAGAGTTGTGCCATAAAGAGCAGCCAAAGGATAAATAATAATAATAATATTAATTTAGAATAGTTGTTTTTATACACTTCACATTCTTGTCGCACAAATAATACATTCAGCATTTTCCAGCCTTATGCATTTTGCTTTTCTTTATTAATTAGTGAAAACTTTGCTTAGCAGTTTCTTGTGTTTTTTAATTTGCTGCGTTTCGTTTGGTTAGACGCAGTTTCGCTTCGTTTTGTTTACATTTTTTTTACATTTTTTATTTACATTTTTTTTACATTTTTCTTAGCTCTGTTGCGCAGTCTTCCAGTTGAATGATTTTCACAACATCTATGTAGCTAGTTTCAGCCCAAGTAGACTGCAAATTTCGTAATTGGAACGTATCAAATTTATTTTCACCTCTAATATCTTTGTTAAAAGCCGCGCCTAGTCAAGCTATTTATTAATCAAAATAGTTGCTGTTGACAGCAAATTAAATTCCTACCAGTTTCTGCCTGCACTTGACAAATTCTGTACCCACCCAGCCAACATATTGCCTTCTGTCAGCTACAAGAACCAACAAAAATTTACCACAGAGAGTGCAAAAAAAAAAAAAAAAGAAATACAAACACTTTCAATTAAAAATCCATGCACGCCCAAAAATATTGATACCACAATATAGAAATTTATATAGTATATACTCGTATAGCCGCTTTTGTCTGCAGGCAGTTGGTTCTACATATATGTGCCAAGTGAAAACAGAAAAACCAGAAAGCATTGAACTGTTTTGATGAAATTGCAAATGGCACATGACATGGGCACAAATGCCGAACCACACGAGTTCATGCCAAAACAGTTAGAAAAATAAATCTTAATTAAATTCTTCAAATATAAATACTGAAATATATTAAATTATTTCATATATATTATTTCAAATATATTAAATTATTTACAAACTAGGGTTAGCTTTCTTTTAAAGAATATGAAGTTTCGGATAAAAACATTTTTTTTAATATCTTAAGAATCGATGCTTAAACGAATTATCACTTAAACGAAAAAATCAATTTTGGAAAAACTTTGAATGCGCATAACTTTACTAAAACACAAACGATTTTCAAGCGGTATGCATTTTAAAACGCATTTTTTTGAAAAATTTGAAAAAAAAATTTTTTTTAATCATGAGAAATTATGCTCTAAAGAATTGTATTGCAAAATTATGCCAAAAAAAAACAAATATTTCAGTATTTATTCGAAAAAATGCCAATTTTAGGGCCAATATAGGTATTAGGGTGGCATTATCACCTTTTGAACAAAAAGTCGGCCAATCCCCACCAGTTTCTACGACTCGTACTTTTTATAATTTTTTATATTTCCCCAATATTATAATAATGTGCTGGGGATAATTTTCCATTCAGCTTTAACACAGTTTTTCAATCTGTGAACTCCACATAATGCAAACCAATTTCAATGATTTGTATCAACTTGTCCAAAATGAAAAACATGCCAACAGAAAATAAAAGCAAACGCTAGACATCAACAGACATTGAACTCAAACATTGAACTTTAAACGAGCAGTAAAAAATGTATTATAAATAAAAATAAAATAAGTTCGAGTCCGAGTCCGAAAACGAAAATTCAGCCATTTGTGGCAACTTGTTGCCGCTGCGGCTGTGGCAATGGCCATGTTGAGCAGCTTGATGATTGACAAATGGCACAGTTTTGACAAGTGCCAAGAAATATTGTTGCACTGATGAAGTTCCAAATAAATGTATAAATATATATATTGATTGATTGATGGCTGTATTGAAGCATGTCAAAAGTAAATGCAATGCGTGCGTGGCAAGCTGTAATCACAAAGACTGTGGCACAACATGAATCATTATACAGCATGAAATTCACGCCAGGGAATTTAGCTATTTATAGCTAACAATTTTCACGCATAAGCAAAACTTTGGCTGCATAAATCTCGCTTTTCCTTCACATTTATTGAAAAACGAAGCAGACATTTGATTTAATCTTAATTAACTGATACTAGAGGGCTTAGTTGCTGTCTGTTACAGCCAGAACAAAATACGCATCCTCAAATAAGCCGCTTACTTGGCCTCTGTTTGCATTTGACCTGTATCGAAACCAATCATTGGCCATATTGCCCCCCAACTCTGGCTCTTTATCAGCTCTCTACGCAATGCAAACAATGAAACTAATTAAGTTACACATGAACGAAGCCCAAAACGACAAATCGTATGCCAAAACTCAAACAGTATTCAGTAATCAGAGGGGAAGGGGAAGGCAGGGTGAGGGGCTTGGTGTGCTGTTGAAATCCTGTTACACAGCCATACCTGATAATGCGATAAGAAGCATGCTATTTCATGCCTCTGGCATTATGTGCAAGTTGCGCATACGCCATGTGCACACTGAAATCCCAATCCCTTTTGCTACGCTCAGTTGCAGGGTATCATGCATTTGTCATGCCACTTGCGACACATTCAATAAAGCTAAACGGCATGCAAGACAACAATGAGTATTAAGGCAGTCTAAATGCATTTTAAATCGATTTTAATTATAATTAACGCTTGGCTAATGAGAAAAAAAATTGTAGTAAAATATAAGGTGTAGATTTATTTATTTAAGGCCAGCAATTATAAACTCTGCCGAAATAATTAAAAATAAATATAAACAATTAAATTAAGTTAATGGAAAAAATTTCAACGCATATGATAAGTAATCATCTAATAAGTAAAACTTTGATGCATTATAGCTCTGTTAATTATCAACTAATTTGGATTAATCTTGCAGAATTGGTTGATTCATTTTTTGTCCATTTACTATACATTTATATTTACATTTTAAACAATATTTACATTGTAACTTTTATTCGCACATTTATATTTAATTATTATTTTTCTAAATTGCATTCTCGACTGCAATAAGTTGACATTAAATAATAAATAAATAAATAAATAAAAATATCTTAAAAAGGTTAACTTATTCTACTTGTGCTGAATGTAATTGTAGGCGAAAATTAGCTCAATCACTGCAATTCAAAAGGGTATTTAATACGCATTATTACTGTAAGAGATAATTTGGATTGTCCTTCATTTTATTGCAGCTTTTTGCCTTTTATTATCTGCATATTACAACTGAGGCAGCATCAGACACCCACAGACATATCAACTTCTTTTCTTGTGCTCCTTCTTCTGCCTGCTCAACAAGCTGGGCATATGCAGAGAAGCAGAAAGAGCAACATGGACTGTAATTAATAATAATAACCAAAGGGATTTATGTTGCAAGCAGCATACACATAAGCTCTAAGCTCCATAAGCTTCTAAGTAAGGAACTATAATGTGGAAGTGTGAGATCTGAGAAGCAAACAAAAAACACATTAAACGTGCATGATATTATTAAAAAGCCAAGGCAAACAATTGCAAATAAATTAACATGAAATATTAAACATTATAATTTAATTTAATTAATTTCATTTGTATATTTAGTTCGTAACAAAATACCACATAAATTAGTTAAATATTAAACACTCTATTTACTAATATAAACATTCATTTTCACACTTGCGTAAATTCAAATAAAATGGTTATTTGTATGTTATTTGCTGTTTGCATTTGAGCTGAAATTAATTATATTTATTTAGAGCCGAGGCAATTATTTGGCCAACTAAATAATTTAGTTAAAATGCGATCAATTTAGCGTTCGATATGCATTGAAATTCCAGATGAATAGCTTTGGTTTGCATTTTGCCACTTGCCACTGTTTGAGCAGTTGTAGTATTTCTTTTGCGTTCAGTTTGAAAGGACAATGAGATGAAAAGCAGGACAAAAGGCAACCCTGAATCGTAACCCTATTTCGTAGTCTATCGTCTATTGAAATTTGTGCAGCTTGTCACATAATTCAACACTTAGGAGCATATTAAATATTTAACAATGCAGACACGTTGCATGAATCTGTCGTCTGTGAGCAAACATGAACATAAATTGAGTTTTGTATTGGAAATGGCGCTAAAAGGGCGCACGTAGCATCGAGAAAATGCAAAACCCAAATGCGAACTCAAATGTAACGGAAAAGGCATTTCAAAACGTGCCCAACTTGAGTACATTTAAAATTAAAAAAAAAAAAACACGCATACGACGCGTGTAACAAATGAGGGTTTTACACAGCACAATTCGCATTTTGGCCGTAAGAAAAACAGCATGATAAATAGTTGAAATGTTAAACGCAATTAATAATCGAGTCATGGGTTGACCAAATGACCCGCTCCAAGGCGAATTACACACATACATACATATAAATTACATATATTCAGTAGCTGCGGAGAGTGAAAGAGAAATGGCCAAGTGAAAGTGTGCCGCTTTGGAAGGGCAGTCGGTCAGTGTTTCGAGGCCTTTTCAATTGCTTTCAGCAACAACAATAACAATGCGTCATTAGTTAACCCCAAACAAAAATCAAACTTAAAGACCTTAATGGCTGCCAATTGGGTTCTGGCCATGCTCAGCTGCTGCCTGTTTTAGCCAGGCTTTCTTGTTTCTTGGGGGAATTTCAGTTACAAATTTTTAGCCATTTGCCTACATCAGAGAGAGTTATAATTGCATTTATATAATTTTTTGTTGAGCCTGCAAGTGTTTAAGAGAATTACTCACAGTTTTAAAAGGCATTTATGCTTTAGCTAGGCTGGATTTATTTTCAGAATATATTGATTTTTTTGTGGCATATTTAGCTAGGAAAAAATTGTATCTTCTTTTTTATACTCAGCTAAATTCTATCTATTTTTACTTAAGATTTATATTTATTTTAATTCCTTATAGCTAGCAATTAATATTATATTTCAACAAATATAATAAATTATTATTTTATTTATTTATTTAATTTTTTGTACAACTGAATTAATTCTAATAATACAATGTTTTTAAAGCCTTCAGGCTGAAATATAATAAATAATACTATCATATATTTGAATAATAACAATAAATCCTACAAATAATACAAATATATAAATTTGCAACCTTAGATAATTTATTCAATTGTTCCTTCAAGTTTTTTTGTATATTTATAAGTTGTTTTGTAGTTTAAATCAGGCTATTTATGATATAAAGTCCAAAAAAATACATTGTTTATATAAAATGTATGTATTCAACCTTATAAAATCAAATAAAACAAAAAAATATTACAATTTAATACGAGTTAGTACGAGCAAAAAATATTAAAAAATATATAAAAAAGAACACGCCAAAACACAAAAATATCGCCCACAAATTTATTTCTACCCATCTCCGTTTAGTTTGGTTAGCAGTTGAAAACTTTACCAATCTGCAGCTGTTAAATGTTTAATATATATACGTATATATATCGGTTATACAGTTAGGTTTCTTAAACTGGGTCAAAACTTTGGCCCATGCCATTTATAGATTGTTAATCTGGCAATAAAACATGAAACCAGCTAAAATATTTGTCGTGTTGTGTTATGCTTCATAAGTCAGCTTACAGCCAGAGAAAAACTGTAAAACTGTAAAGTTTTTTGCCCGCTTTTATTTTGTGCAACAAGGGTGCTAATCTTGCCCCATGCCCCATTTTCTCTCTCCCTTCCCTTGACACCGTGCTGTGTTTTCAGTTGAGTTGAGTTATGGCCATGCTGGGCGCAGATTAAAGAAATAAATTTAATGTGGCAACATTTCGCTGTTCTGCTCTGTTCTTTTAGGTGGAAAATCGAGCGTTGCGACTACGTGAGGTGGCAACAGCGATGCAGCAATATCAGGACGATGTATCGAGTGGCGCGTCTACTGCCCGCCAGTGGGCGCCAGCTGCCAATGCCAATGGCATACGTCTCTCTGCCGGCAGCGGACCCGACGATCCCGGTGGCAATGTCATTTTAATCGGCTCCGCCAAGGACTTTGAGCGTAATGCGGTGCACGGCCTCAAGTTGAACGGCATCATGCCCCTCGATGAGACCTCACAGGGCTCCGCCAACAATCATGCCGGACACCTGGCCATGGTGTCCAGTGCGCGAGGCGAGGCGGAATATTTCGATGAAACCGGATACATACGTGGAGGAGCTCTGAGAAGTGGCGAGGATCCCTACATTCGCAATCGTTTCAACCAGGAGGCCAGCGATGCACTGCCCAGCAATCGAGAGATTCCAGACACCAGAAATCCCATGTAAGTATTACAATCAATACTCTATAATCAGAATTCATTCAATGCCACTTGGCTGCAGGTGCCGCACGAAAAAGTATCGCGAGGATCTGCCCGAGACGAGCGTCATTATTACCTTCCACAACGAGGCAAGATCCACGCTGCTGAGAACCATTGTCAGTGTGCTCAATCGCAGTCCAGAGCATTTAATACGCGAAATTGTGCTCGTGGATGATTACAGTGATCATCGTAAGTGATGCTTAGTGCTCAGATCGTTCGAATTTCCCTTTACTGTACAGAAGAGCGCGTAGCGCGAGCTGTGGTTGTGCTGTGGTACAAGCTGTAGTGAACAGTAAAAATTTAAATCCAATTTAAAATTTAGCTCAAATTTAAATTAAACAATTTAATTAAATTGAAAATAGCTAATCTCCGATATTTCTTTAAAGTACTTTAAATATTTAGTTATATACTAAAAAATAATTTATAATAAATGGGCTGAAAAATTGTTTACAAATATCACTTACATTTTAAAATCTCATTTGCCAATTAAATAATTATTCCAACAAAATAGGCAATAAATTATGTTTTAAATAGATTTATTTAAATAATAATAATTGCTGCAAATAAAAATAAATTAATTTAAATTGAAATAATGTAGCTAGAAGCTTTCATACTTGATTTTATTTAATTTAACTAAATATTTTAGTTTTATTGCTGCCAAATAAAATCAAATCACAGAGAACAATTTGGGTATTTTTTTTTTTTTTTGATTTGACTGTACTTTATTTTTCGTTCCACAAAAATGAAAATATAGCAATTTATTTCAAGGAAACTTCGAACGATCTGAGTAGTTATTATTTGAAATATTTTGTAAATGCTCACTTAAATTCTCTTTACCCCAGCTGAGGATGGTTTGGAGCTGGCCAAGATTGAAAAGGTGCGAATTATACGCAACGATAAGCGCGAGGGTTTGGTCAGATCCCGAGTTCGTGGTGCGGATGCGGCGGTCAGCAGCGTTTTGACCTTCCTGGACAGCCATGTGGAGTGCAATGAGCAGTGGTTGGAGCCATTGCTGGAGAGGGTACGAGAGGATCCCACCCGGGTGGTATGCCCCGTTATCGATGTGATCAGCATGGATAACTTCCAATACATTGGCGCCTCGGCGGATCTGCGCGGTGGTTTCGATTGGAATTTGATCTTCAAGTGGGAGTATCTGAGTCCCTCGGAACGGGCGGAGCGTCACAATGATCCCACTACTGCCATCCGAACGCCCATGATTGCCGGAGGTTTGTTCGTGATCGATAAGGCGTACTTCAATAAGCTCGGCAAGTACGACATGAAGATGGACGTGTGGGGCGGTGAGAATCTGGAGATCTCCTTCCGGGTCTGGCAATGCGGAGGGAGTTTGGAAATCATTCCCTGCTCCCGTGTGGGCCATGTCTTCCGCAAGCGTCATCCGTACACCTTCCCAGGAGGCAGTGGCAATGTCTTTGCCAGAAATACACGACGCGCTGCCGAAGTCTGGATGGACGACTACAAGCAGCATTACTACAATGCCGTACCCCTGGCTAAGAATATTCCATTTGGCAAGTAAGTAGCTAAAGAAAAGAATTTAATTAAATTTTTTAATTTATTTATTTATTTTGCATTTCCTGCTCAGCATTGAGGATCGCCTGGCGCTGAAGGAGAAACTGCAGTGCAAGCCATTCAAGTGGTATTTGGAGCACGTCTATCCCGATCTGCAAGCACCCGAACCGCAGGATGTGGGACAGTTCAGACAGGATCAAACGGAATGCTTGGATACGATGGGACACTTAATCGACGGCACAGTGGGTAAGTAAAATAAAACACTAAACAATTTTGTAAATTACTAAAAAGTCAAAGTTTCAGTAGAAAAAATTAAAAAAAAAAATAAAACTTTTATAAATAAATATATTTTCCATATTTAAAATATTTTTATATTTTTTTATTACATTTAAAAATATGTATATAATATGAAATTTTTTATAGTTAAGAATTTATGAAATTAAAAATTATAGGAATACAAAAAATACATAATGATTATTGTTTTTATTTATAATCTGCTTTTTTTATTTTCAATAGTTGTTTAATTTATATTTTAAACATTTTATAAATAATAACATATTTTATTATATTTTACATATTTATTTATGTTATTTTGTTAATTAAATTTATTGACTTTATTTTCTTGTTTAATTTTGTAGATTAAAAATATTCGATTTGCTGTTTTTTAGTTATTTATTCAATATTCTTTTTTAAATACCTTTTTATTTTTTAATGTTATTTATTTAAGTTCTATATATAACACTGAAAATCTTGTACAAATTTGATCAGATTCTTATGATTTCTGTGCTCGCTAACTACGTATTATTTTTACCTTTTACAGGTCTCTTCTCCTGCCACAATACGGGCGGCAACCAGGAGTGGGCGTACTCGAAACGCAACGAGATCAAGCACGACGATCTCTGCCTGACCCTGGTGCAGTTCTCGAGGGGCTCTCAGGTGGTGCTGAAGTCCTGCGATGATTCAGAGAACCAGCGCTGGCTGATGCGGGACGGAGGTCTGATAAGGCACAACAAGATCAACGTCTGCCTGGACACCAGGGATCACAATGAGAAGGGCATCAGTGCGCAGCGTTGCAACTCGGCGTTGGCAACGCAGCGTTGGTCCTTTACCAAATACGCGTGAGAAAACAATAACTAAAAACAATAAATTTGTTTTGAAACCTACGAGAGCAGCAAAAGATCCCTAAGGAAATCGAGTGGCAACTGAAGCGTAGCGTCGTGATATTTGTGCATGCTGATCCAGAAGAAGAAGCTGATGATGTTGTATGTATGTTTGTGGTTTCCAGGCGTATGATTTATCAGCAAACAAACAAACAAACAGAGACAACAAACAAAGATAAAGACACAAACACAAACACACAGCAGGCACACACATGAATGGTTTATATAATGCTAAACAAAAACAATATGTTTCAACTACGATACGGATATTTAAGTTAAAACGTTGATGTGTATAAGTCAAATTGTTGAAATCATGGAATGGTATATCTTTTTTGCAAGCGTGGAGCGTGTGATTATAGGATGGTTATAAAATCAAGAACGTACTTAGACTGATTAATTTTTGTATATGTAATGAGATATTTAAACAAAAAAACATACGAAAAAAATGCAAAAAAAATATATATACTTACAACATATTATAATTGTATAATTGTGAGTATATATAATTGAGAAACTTTTGGCAGCTGCTTAAAACTAATTACCACAACTACTTATAATTTGCTTAAGCCTCAGAAACCAATCCCAGCTCCACTTTAATCCAACTCATTCCTCAAGTCAATTAAGATTCATCTAGATAGCCCAGCACATAGACATACTCAAGAGTCTTCTAACTAACTAACGACATAGGTCAAGTGAAGTATGATATATAAATGAAATGTTATCATTAGTTTTAGTTCTAAACTTAAGTACATTTATCATGTATAAAAACCAACAAATTTAAGTGTATATAATATCATTATCGATTAATTTAACAACATTACAAATGCCAAAAACAAATATAAAAATCCAATTCAAGTTTTATTTCAAATTGCAAATGTGAATAGATTTCAAGTATCGAACGCACTTCAATTCACATCGTTTTCAATTTGTAAAATATTTTCGCTCATGGCAAATTCACATTCCAATTTCTGTTTATTGTTTTTCGTTTTAGTCTGCTTATTGTTAATTTTAATGAATTTTTGTTGCACTAGTTTTTATGATAAACAAAAAGCGAGCAGAAGCGAATGAAAACCAAATATTGCATGTTTGTTTGTACTCATGTGTACAGGGCGTATACTTAATTTAAATGAACTAAATGAAATTCTCATTTACGACAAATAAAAATTACGAAAAATAAACTGATGAAAAAAAACCTAAGCTCTCAAGTGGATTTTCTTAAATTTCTCTTTCAATTTTTGCAGGCTAAGCTCAAGTAATATTTCACATGTACCATGCTGCGTATACTTAATGTAATTGCTTAGGAGCTGGAAACTGACCCCGTCATCAAATCTAAGCACAAGTACTCAACATATTAGTTGGAGCATGTAGGTTAAACAACTTAACATGCTCAGCTTTCGTTTCAGCCGGGAGGAAAACACTTTTCACACACATTGCGTATACGCCATGTTGAGCAATAAAAAACGACTTCGTTGCGCTAATTTTGTCATTCGAAAAGGTAAAGTAAGACATCATAAAAAGCATGGCAGGCTGTGCAGGGCGTGAACGTGGACGGAGCAGGGCAGGCACTTTAAATTATATGGGCGTAAGTGGGCGTGGCGCGTTTACATGCGCATAACATAAAATAAAGTGTCAGCTTGATATACCTTAGCAACGAGCAGATAAACAAGAAAAAATATGCCGTGCAGGTTATTCCACAAAATAATTTCAACATTGAATCGTTGAAATTAAATGGGGAGAGTTTTTAATACTAAGCATAATTTATAACTATATGTAAAAATGAAATAAAATAAATACAGAAATCATTTTTTTAATTTTAAAAGAATTTTTGGATCAGTGAAATTTAAATAATTTTCGAACAATTTTCTAATATTGGAAATATTAATGAAAATAGTGTTGAGAATAAATTCGTTTAAATTAAATAGATTTAGCTCAGATTGAGAAGTTTTGCTAAAGGTATCTGGCAGATAAATGCCAAATGAATAATTAAAATGCACACATACTTCCATCATTATATAAATTTTGCATAGTTAAGACAGGCAATTAACACAAGTACAAGACAACATACACTGCAATAAACACCACTTAATTGCCAATCATTCTCAACTGGTTAAGGCACTTAAAAACGACAGTTAATATGAAATGGAAACAAGTTGATATTACTTTTGAGAACATCTCGCCATGGCTGAGATTTTATGCGAAAGGCAAAAGACAACAAAATAAAAAAAAAGAGAAGAGAGAGAAGAGAAGAGCAAGAGAATCTTACAAATGCAGCGACATTTGGCAAGCCGCATGTGCAGGCAACCGTAAGACAAACCGATTTCCGTATGAAAGCCTCGACGGATGTGGCAGAAGGAGTTTGGCTGCGAAGCGCAACGGATATGCCAAGAAGACCCGGCTAAAACTGTGGACGACAAGGTTAAGCCAGCGACAGCGTTAAGCAGAGTGGCAAAAGGAGATGGCAAAAGGGATGCGGGGGAACGTGAAGTGACAGGGGCGGGAAGTGACAAGGCAACTGGAACAGAATCCAGAATCGTTTATGCCAGTGTCACAACGAGCTCACTGCCTCTATCCCTCTTTCTCTCTTTCTTTCCATCTCTGTAGGTGCCCCATTTGGTCTGCTACGGATGCCCGTTGATGGTTAAGGCGTTTTAGCTTCTTTAAGGCTGCTTGGGTCTTTCTAGTAGGTGTTTTCAGCTACATTTTTCTTTGGGATTCAGCTTATTTCAACTGCAGCTTGTATCAGGCATACAAAAGCGTAGCAAAAAGCAGTTGACGCTGCCAGCAAATATATGTATCTAGCAAATACACAAAAAGAAAAAATGTCTTAAATTTCCTTTAGAAACCAAACATTTCGCTCTTTCAATCATTCTAAGAACGAAAATGCTGAAGTTATAAAAATAAGAACATATAACAAGTTTATCAGTAGATATGAATGTATCATGTTGATATTTGTTGCAGAGTTTTTTTATAATAATATATAATTAAATATAATAATAATATAATTATAATATAATAATATATATAATTATATAATTATATATAATTAAATCTTTTATAAAAAAACGTTTAAAAAATTATGTTGCCATCTTTTAGGCTGTGAAAGAATTAGTAATTTTGATGGAAGCATTTATTGACTATTTTCTAGCTGCCGCCTATAACTGTGCAATGCATTTTAATTATGAGTTTTGTCTAATTTGGCTTGATTAATTTATTAATTTTTGCTTATTACTAGAACTTTTCATTAAGATTGCAATTTCTGTCAAATTTCATTTAGTATTACCATTTTTCTCTTAGTGTCTGTATGCCTTCACATACTCTTGTACACATGTGCGCAGACATTTTACACATTTTCATCATTTGCTGGCCCGAGAGCGACGCCATCGGCAGGCATTCTTGGCGCTTCCGCAATTTTATCGCGACCCAACACTTTGGCCCCATTGCGACGTCTTGGCGTCAGCGTGTTGCGTTACGTGCCGCCTTACGTCGCGCGCCATACGTCACTGCCTCTTTACGTGGCACATTAATAACCAACTCACACACATACACTTGTCTACTGCGTGCATGTGTGTGAGTGTGTGTGTGTGCTTCCTTTCAGTTATTATCAGCAGTCAGAGCTCTGAGTGAGGTGCTTGCCCTGTGTGTTCTCTTACCTTGCTCATACATTAATCATGAGCTCTTAGACGCTCTTCTTTCCTCTCTTTCGCGTGCTCAACTCATGTGCAGATCCTTTGTAATGAGCCCTGTCGCTAAAACATAATTAAAAACACGTTAAGCGCCTGAGTTGACCAGCCATAAATTTTCCAGAACTGCGCGTATTATGTATGCCTAGAAGGAACTATATCTGGAGATTTCAGCTTTGCCAGTTATTTTTAGCATAATTTTATTTAAAACATATTTCGCTATGGAATTTATTCAAGCTAGGAAAAATTAAATTGTCTGCAGCATTTGATGCATAAATTAATTTCTTGGAATTATATTCACTGCTGCTTTAATTAAAAAATACTACATCAGATTTGCTTTTGTATATTTTTAAAATATTATTTAATAGAGTTCAAATTTTAGATTAATTTTCTTAGTGTTTAATGTGTTCATTGAATACTATTAGTATATAACGTTTAGCTTTCTTTCAAGTGAATTCACTTAAAAAAAATTCAATGGAATTGATTAATAAATGCTACTATTAACAAATTGAACAATGAATTTATATAAAAATTCAAAATTTCAAAAATGTATATTTATAATTTGTAAAGTTTTGCCCAATTCAAGCAGAAAAAGTTTACATTTTGTATTAATTTTTTGACTGCTAAAAATGTTCGTTGAATACTAATAAAACATTTGGTTTTCTTCAAGTGAATTCATTTGAAAAATGCAATTTAATATTACCAAAAAGAAATGCTGCTGGTTCGCTTAGCAATCAATTGGCATTTACCTAATCTGAATATTCATTTTGTGAAATTGCCTTCGGTTGGTTTTTCCTTTGTTATTTTGTCATGTCTCGTTGTCTATGCGCTGCCATTCGAGGTTATTATTCAATTTTCGCACAAATTGTTCATATAAGCGGATTATGTTGACACTCATACAGCGCAGTCACGTTCGCTATGGGGCGGGAGAATTCTAAGCTGCCATTGAATTTTTGCAATACAACGGAAAACAAGCTATAAATCAGCTTAAATTTACACTTTGGCAATGTGAAAAACTCACGCAAAACTTTTGCCACCGACTCAATTTTCCATCGACTTTGTTCACAATAAAATATTCGACTCAAGTAAGTCAGTGCGTACTGTAATCGATATGAAAATCCGCTTAGCTTTATTTGCTTTTTCATCAGCGTCGTATTAAAAGTACTTTTTTTCCCAAGACTTTGTCAACAATTGCCTTTCAATGTGTCTGTGTTTTCCCTCCCTTCTCCCTCCATTTTCTCCTTCTTTGCAATTGTTTAGCAAGTCCAAAAAGTACGCAATTTGAGCTTACAACTCGGTTTTCCTAATGAGACTGAAATTGAATATGTTTTCAATAGCGTAAATCTGCTGAGCAACTCGCATTATGTTGCCTTCTCCGATTATGTTCAATATATTTATAAAGGGTTTATTATCTACCATGGCGACCAGTCGATTAGGCATTGTCTCTGGATTTTCGTGGATTCGTGGATTTTGGGAATCATTGCTCGCAATTTAATCTGCAAATGGAAACGCAATACGTCTGAAGTGAATTCCAAGAACTTGAAATTCAATAAAGTCCGCTCGTAAAACTGCAACAATTATTGGAATTTTCTATGATAAGTACAATTTTGATCATAGAAAGATGTTGTTCAACGCACATATTCTTTGGAAATATATTAAAATATACTACAAATCTCATTAAAATCGATAAATAATCACAGAACTTATTGAAAAAACAAATATTAATTCATTTTAATTATTGCCCTCTATTCACATTTTTATTCGGAATAAGATTTGTATACATATATATTTTACTCATATTTTTTGACAACAAAGCATTTAATAACTATCTCATAACTATCATCATTAAAATTTTTTTTTTTAGAAATTGAAAACTTTTTAAAGCTTAAAATTTTATCAAAAAATTCAATTTTTGTTTCTTTAAACTTTTAATAGTATTTTATTTGTGTACTTAAATGATTGATATATATATGCAAACCGCTTGAAAATCGCTTGAGTTTTAACGAAGTTATGCACATTCAAAGTTGGAGGTGTCTTAAGACTGTCGGGTGCGCTCCGCTGATCAGCTGCGTTCAATTGATTGCATGTGTCTCTACTTTCGCTTTGTTTTTCATTTAATTTTAATTTTTAATCGTCTCTTTGAACTGCCCTAAGTCGGCGTTAATTAAATCGTTACTGCTTATAGTCTCATAAAAATCTGCAAATTTAAAAACATTAAAAGTTTTTGCGCAGTGTGCTCTTTGGCCTTTATTATGCTGCTGCCAAGTTCAACTGGGCTGGCTGGGGCTTTGGGGAATGAGGCAACTGGGAAGCGCGCAGTGTTTCGCTTAATAGACACGAGCGCCTAAAAGCAGGCAATGCTTTTTGCTCTGCAACATTTGTTCGTTGATTCCAAGAGTGTTTCAGTGTGTAGGTTGTGCGTTAGCGTGTGTGTGTGTGTGTGTGTGTGTGTGTGTGTGTGTGTGTGCGTGTAACTGGCAGCATATGAAAAGTTTGGTGTATTGGGAACTGTAACCGCCAAGTCTCTAGCATTGTCTTGGCTTAGAGTAACTTTGGCTTTTACCTTGGCTCCATGGTTTGTTTTATCTCTTAGGCTTAATTGGAAAGCACGCACACTCCCACACCATACACACACACACACACACACACATACATGCACACGCACACACGCACAGCGGGCAAACGTGTTTTCTTTAACGCACGCACGCACTACATAAGCAGAAACAAAAACAAACAGAAAGGACGTAGTTGATCGGTCAAGAAAATGCCTACAGTCGGACGTAACCGACAGTAGAAGACCGTATATTTGGTTTATATGTGCATACTCACACACATACAAAAATCCCATGCATTGGAAATACCATTCTTTGCCAAGACAAGCATATCTTTTGCATATATTCGCTGTTTCTTATCCGATCGCAATGAAATTGCCCTAAAATTGCATTGGAGAACCTACATAGCAAAAATGGTGTCTGATATATCGAATCAACCCATCGTCCTGATTTTTGAGTGTAATACACATTTCCAATTTACACCAACTAAATCGAACCTTTTGTACTTTCTTAAAGTACAGGATCCAAAAACAAAAACCATGGCCATAACAATAACAATAACAAAACTGTGGCAACAAGCAAATGCCTGAGCAAATATTGAGCATTGAGCTCAAGTGCGTCCTGTGTCCTATATTCTATGTCCTCTGTCCTGTGTCCTGTTGCATAGATGTTCTTGCCACACGTAGCAGCATCTGTTGGGGCATCTGCAACGCCGAAACGTGTTCGCCCAACTACTATTTATGCTATTTGCAAAGAGTTGCCCAGCTCCGGCATAGCAAATCATCCAAGTTGTTGCTGTTGCTGTTGCTTTCATTGTTGGCGATGTCCTGAAAGGACATTAACATAAATGCCATGCGTGCCTTGGTTAATGCTCCTCATGCATTAATAATGCCCATTTAAGTGCGAGTCTTGCATGTGCCAAGGTCAGCACTATTATTTCAGCTATAACTAAGTATTCCATTTGACAAATTTTATGTCGAGTATCTGTTGAGATTAAAGGAGAAGAAGTATTTATTTTAGCACAGTTTTTTCACAACAATTAAGGCAGCTAAATGATGAATTTATGTGAATAAATAAAATTTATTGGTATTATATTTTATTAAAATTTGTATAATCAAAGTTATTCATAATTAATAATCTGCTGCGAATGAAACCCACATGAAAGCGGATTTTCTTCAAATCTATGCAGGAATTCAATTAAAATTGCTCAGCAGAAACCGCCAAATTCTCAGCGTGAAATTTAGCGAATCTGTGAGCATTGCAGAGAAATAATTTACTATCTATTGTAAATATATCTACATCGAATATTTCTACGCTCTACATATTTCTCTATGTATATTTAAATGTATGCAAAGTGGTAGCAGCAAATTAGGCAGACTTCTCAGAGCGTAAACCCTTCGATTGATGAGCTAACGCCAGCCATTTGCATTTGGCTTGATGATATGCAAATAAATTGATTTCACCCACAGCAGACAATTGCAACTGAGGGAGGGAGAAGAGAGAGAAGAGAGAGAAGAGAGAGGAGAAAGAGGAGACAAGTGCAGCAGCCAATTACAGGTTCAATTAATCGAAGTCAGAGTTGTGTGAGAATTTCACCTGGTAACCGAACAACATAATCAAATTTACAACAGAATTTGGGGGAGATTGAAAGTCAAATCAATGTCCGGTTGAGAAATATGGATACGAATGATAAATGATGTTCGACATGCAAATGAACAGCAAACGGAAAAGTGACAAATGTTAGACTAACAAAGAAAACAATTTTCTAACATTTCGCGTGCTTTTTTATGAAGCAAAAAAAAGTCAAAATAACACAAAGAAAAACCAAAAACAAATGTGTGTTTCATTTGGCCGACGACAGGATAACCGAAAGGATAACAATGGCAAAGCAAAAAGCTTGAAAAAAAGAACAAATGGTACATGAAAAATAAAATACTCTAAAAAAATAGAGAGAATTAATGTGACTAAAATTTACTGAAATAATGAAAAAGATATGATTGGTTGGCATTTAAATGAGAATTTAATTAGGGCAGCATTTTTAAAGCAATAAAAATAAAAATTATATTGAAACTACAGGACAACTTTTAAGGATAAATAAAAATAATTGATAATCAAAAAATATTCGAAATTAATAATTAATTAATTAGTTTTTGAATTTTTTTGTAGTTTTATTTATTTTATTTAAATTTAATTTATTTTTGAATTTTACTTTTATTTAAATTCCGTATATATACAGAGCGCATAGTTTTTAGCTGAACTGCCTCTCAGACAAAGCATAAAGTACACTACCCCAAAAAACGTTTTTTTTTTCTGGGAAAACTGGCGACTTGTAGCGGAAATTGGTGAAAAATGTGTCTCCGTTTTGTGTGTCAGAGCGCTGCATTTTGTTCCACTTGGCAAAAACGCAAGCAGAAATTTATTTTTTTTTATATTTTCGGTTGCTCTTTTACAGTGGGAAAATTTAATTTCAATCAGACTGTGAGTGCTATGTGTGGCATCTGCCGTTTGCCCTCGTGTTGCAGCCACATAATTTGCACCTTTGGCACGCAGCGGAGAACTTAATGCAATTATCAGTTAACAAGTTGCAATTAAATGTGCGACAGTTGAAGTCAAGACAAAACCCCAAGGCTTCGGGCGATGCGAAGTTACGAACAGAGCAAGAAGACAGTCGACAAATTGTTTTTGCTGTCCTTTAAGTTTGCTCTGTTTTTTCCGACTTGTTTTTCCTGATTTCCTTTTGCTGTGCGTTCCTTCTTATCGCAAACTCAATTTGAGCAAATATTTGTGGTGTCTCTGATTTGATATTGGAGGACAGTTCAGTTAAACCGATTTCCAACTAAAAAGGTATAAAGCAATTTGGCCATGATGCCCTTGATAAAGTGCAACAGTAAATGAATTAAATAAGGTCGGTAGGTAAGTTAAGGCTATAGCATAGTTAATACTTAATGAAGCATGAAATCACATTACGTTTAAGAATAAGCTCCATTAAGTGTATTTTTAGCTTTAAATCCCTGCTCAATGCGCGTTAATGCCTTTATCTCTTTAGTCCAGTTTGTTGTGAATTTCTACTTATACCAAACTCATACCAATAACATATTTATGAGCCATTTTATAGCCAAATATATTTATTTATTCTTGTGACAAAAAAACATCGAATTTATTGGCCAGCAAACCGAAATTCGACCCACATTATCTGCCACATTTGTTTAAGCCTGGCCAAAACAAAAACAATTGAAACTTTCATTAGAGTCAAACAGCCATTCCTCTATTGCTTTCTCACATTCTTACGCTCTCAGTGATGCCGAAATAAGCTAGATTTAATATACAAAATATCTAAAAAAAAAAAATTTAAACTCAAAAAAAATAATGGAAATAAAATTAATTAATTAATCTTTTCAAATACAAAATAACTAACAAAAAGAATAGCTCAAATATTACCAATAAAATAAATAATATAAAGAAAACTAAATAATAATATAATATTAATAAAAATAAAATAATATTAATTCAACTAACATTTAAAATAATTAATAAGATATTATAAATATAATAAAAAAATAATAAACATATAATTTTAAAATAAATACACATTTTTATATTTTAAATAAATGTTTATAAATTAAATAAATTTATATATTTTAAATAAATTGTTGATAAGCATAAAATACATTCTAAAACCCGCTAAATTGGCAACACTAGTGCTACTTACCACACACACTCACATGGACACACACAGACGCACATTTGGCCACTTAAATGACACTCATTCATAAAGTGTGTGGAGTAATTTTCCAGCTGCTTCACTCTCTACATCTTCTGGCAACGCTGCCAGCGTCAACTGCGACGTCAACGTCTGCCTTTGACTCCGCCTTGCGCTTGTACTTACCACACACACACACACACACACACACACACACACACACACAAACACACACTATCACTATCCCGCTCTTCCACTCTCCCTCTCCCTCTCAGCATGACTTCTTGCGGTTTTGGTTTCTTTGCTGAGGCGTGAGCTCTCAGCAGTTGTAGTTGCAGTTGCTGTTGTTGGGCAACAGATGGCGCTTTCGCACTCTCTCGTGCGTGTGTGTGCGTGCGTGTGTGGGCGTCTGTGTGCGTGTGTGTGTTATCATTATTGCCCATCATGCCTTTCTAATGAAGTCGTAAAAATTGAAAACTTTTAGCCTTCTGCTCGCTTCCTGCTTTGAGGTCCTTGCTGCTTGGGGTTTTTATTTTTATGTGGCTTATGTGTTGCTTTATTGCCTCTTACGCGTTTGTCTTCCTTACGTTTGTCCGCTTCGCTTAACTTCACAATCATTTTTATTCATTTATCCATTTTGCCTGCTTCGTTGCAGCCATTTGTCCACATATACCCAGTAGCTATAGAGTGCAAGGCAGACACAGCTGACTATATTTATTTGCTAAATAAAGTGCACAGCTTACTGATAACTCAGTCCAGGGTATTTGCTAGTTCAGCATGCTCTGCTCATTTATTTTTGGCTACTTTTATGTTTGTTCGAGGAGGCGTGTCTTTGGTTTATTTTCGTCTGTTTGGCAATTTTTAATGCATTACGCTTTTATTTGTTTCTCAGCCAAATACGAATGAAAATAAAGTTATATGCTTTAAGCTGAGGCTCGCTTAAATTCTTGTTGAAGTTCAAAGAAATTATTTCAATTAAAATCGAGTGCTAATAACTGGCTTCAAAACGAATAAACAAACAGATTTCATACCATATCAAAAAATCATAGCATACTTACTGGCATGCCAGATATTTTTCAATTCGAAGCTGCAACATTTGCGGGAACACTTTAAACCATACATTATTTATCAAAACAGTCCAAATATTTTTGGCTGCTAGTTTGTGGCATATTCACATTTGATTTTCCGCTCCTAAAATATCACGTTTAAAAATTAAACGTGCTGCCAGTGACAAAACATATCGATGCTGTAAATCCAAACTGAGATTTATTTTGTATGCACACGTTTATTCGTTTTTAATTCAGTAAAAAAAATATTTAGTTTTTTTTAATGGTTTTCGATGATGATGCTGGCAAAGCTGTTACCAGTTAACGCTCCCACTTTCACGCAAGCCCCTGAAACATTTATCAAATGTGACAGTTTAAAAATTTATTTATATACATTCTATTTGTATTTTTAGTGCAATTTGATAGCTAGTGATTTAGCGTTTTTACACAGCACTTACTGGCAAATACCCTAGAAAGGAGTCAACAAAGTTTGGGTATATGAATTTAAAAATTAAACTACATTTTGTGTATGTCTAAAATTGAATTAATTTAATTAACAAATGATTCGAATACGAATATTAAAAAATTAGATGCTTTTTATTTTTAATTTGTTTTTTAAAAACATTTAATTCGTTTGTTTATTTTTTTATTTATTTTTTTTTATTTTTTATTCCAAAAAATATTTCAGCTTACTTCTTTAGAGCACCTTTTACGTTTTAATTTTATTTTGCATTATTTTACAGCCTTTTTGTTGCTTGTTTCCAATGCTCCATTTGTCGGCAGCCATTCCGAAATTTTTTGCTGCCATTTTGCATATTGATGGCGCATTTTGCGTCACTTTCAGAGAGGCCGCAATTATTTCGCTCTTACACGACAATTGCGACAGCATTTGCGCTTTTGCACCTCCCCGCAGCCTCTGCCCTTACTTCCTCTCACTCTCTCTTTCACTGTCTATCTGCTTCTCTCTCTTATGCTGACTGCCATGTTTATTGCCACGTTCATGTCGGCTCGTATCTTTTTGGCTGCAGGCTTGAAGGACCTGCAGCCCATTTGGCCTCACAGCTGCCACGCCCACAAAACCCAATGAACGAAATTGAAAATGACAAAACAAAATTCTGAAATTTGTTGCAGCGGATATCCGCACTTGGAGCCTGAACGGATGTTGGCCCAGCACTTTGTGCCACTGCGTGGGCTTGCCACACACCCATGCCACATGAGGCAACCTGGCCTACCTTGACATAACCCGTCGTAGCATGGAAACAGCGACTCCTACCCCTTCCCCACCCCCTCAGCTAGCCCCAGATTGACACCGTTTCCTGTGCTGTTGGCACTGCAAGATCTTAATTTCGATATTGATGTCAAATTGTCGTTGGGTTTAATTAAAAAAAAAAAACAGCATGAATTGCAGCAAATGTTGGTTATTGTCACGTTGTACTCCACGTGGCATTATCACGATATACTGGGTATTAAAACGGGTATGCTGAATTTGCAGAAATTAAAAAAATACTTATAACTGAAACTAATGGAAAACTGAAAGAAAATGAAAATATTAAAATTAATATAAGAAAAAAAAGTAAAATTACCCTAGTGATTTTTCATTGTAGGGTATTTTCTAGTCAGTTACTCAAGTCCATACTGCACAGATTTAATCTGTCTTACCTCTGTTGTCACGCTTGTTAACAGTTTTCTCTTTGAATGTGCCCAAATGTGGCATTCGATATTTTTCAGCATTTAAATTCAGAGCAAAAATATTTCATAATTTTTTTGCCTTTTATCCGCCTGTCAATCGTAGTTAAAACCAAAACCGTAGGCTATCGAAACTATTGTTAAACAATTGTTCTTTGTGCAGCACAAATCAAAAATATTTTCAGATTTTGTAAAAGCTACACAGCGGGACTTTCGACTTCTGGCATTTTTAATTGAATTTTTCACACATTGTCAAGCAGAAAATCCGTATGAAAAGCTCCACATGAAATAAGTTTTATTAAATAGTTCTTACAAAATTTTAAGATACGAACAATATTTCAATTCTTTTCATTACAAAGGGAAAAATATATATTATTTGGTATTCAATGCATTTTCTGACTCTCCTTATTATTTATTTATTTTTCTCCTTTTCTTTCCTTCCTGCTGCTGCTTTAATTTTGCATTTCTGATAGAGGAAAATGCCTTTAACTGATTGCGATTGTGCCTACCAAGTTTAAAATACATTATTGATTTCAATTTTAAAATTGTTTCACTTTTTCCTGCTGTTGTTGGCGTCCTTTGGGGAAATCTTCTGACGTTGTCAACGCCAATTCGTTTGGGCAAAGCAATAAAAAATTTACAGCTTTCATTCGAATTGCAAGAAATATGTATAAAAATAATGAAACAATGGCCTGCAGCAATCCACAATCTGATTGACCAGCCATACAGATAATAAATTAATATTTATAAATTTTGCAGACGCGTTTAAGCTGTTATGAGCTGCATTAAGGATTTCAGTAATGATATGCTTCATTACATTAAAAAATTATTTTATTACGGATTTTAATTAAACAGCTTACAATACAATTACTACACTAAAAACTTTATCGTTATCTTTATTAATACTTGGAGCCTTCATTGATAATATTTTAGTGAATTTTAAAATATAGATTTTTCAGTAATTTTTATGTAAGGAACTCATATAAGTCAATTATTTTAGATTACTTCAAACTGTTTTATTTGAAAATGGATTAATGATTTAGTCGAAGTCTTTAATGACATTGTTGATGAAGTTCTAGTTTAAAATTCTATTTATGATGATGTATAAATTGTCAATAATTTGCATATAAATTATCTATGTAAAATATTTTAATTACTTTAAAATTGCACCCATTTCAATTGAAAAATGTTCAATAATTAAGATGATTTCAAGAGAATTCAACAATTTGCGTTAGTTTTCAGATTTTGTATTAAAATATTACAGCTTTCTATTGGCTTTCTGACCATAAAATGCTTTCCAAACTTGTGGTTTTGCCCGGTTTGAATTGAGAAACATTTTTAGATCGCATCGCAAATTCGAAAAGGGGTTAAAACAGTTGCCAGTTGCCAGTTTGCCAGTTCTGCCAGTGGCCATAAGTCAGTGGCTGTTGGCTGTTATTATGCTGCTGTGTTTTACTTATTTTTGAAGTTGTTTCAGCTGTGTTCTCTTCGAAGTTTTTTTTTTTTGCAATTTTCTTGCACAACAACTGGGCAGCAACTGGCAACAACTGCAATTACCAAGAAACCAGTCAAAAAAGTTGTTGCTGTTTGCCATTTCCTGTTGGCCAGCTTTCTTGCCAAGAAAAACTTTTCTATCGCAAGTTTTTAGCTGTATAGTATACTATATAAATTTTATAATTTTTAGCTGCGCAGTTTTCAATTTACGCTGCTTTCATTAATCCAATAATTTTGAAACTATCCAAACCGTGCAGTTGATAAGTTTTCCTAATAGCCTTGCCCTGGACCAAAGACCGCATAAACGACACTGTTAACTATTGCTAATTACATTTAGCTCGACTTGAAGGAAAACTGAGCACAGCTCATTAGGTCAAAAGACTTGGCGCATAATTGAGAAATTGTTCAGACTAGTTTAAGTTGAGAGAAAAATCTGTTATATTTAAAATAGTGAATAAAAGATAGCTTTTTAAAAATGGGTAAAAACGGATTAGATTAAAACACGGGATCTAATTAATTATAAAATGTACAAGAATTTAAAAACCTTTTTTGTAAAAATCGTTTACACTCCGCTTAAAATTTAATCTACTATTTTATTATCTATATTTTTGATGAAAGCCCAGCAGATACAAAAGCCTTTCATAATTCTGTGGAAATGTATCCAAGGCAATGCCAAATGACCCCCAAGAATCCCATCGTAATTGCGCGCACTTTATGGCTCATTATATTCAATGGAAAATGGCAAAGTGTTTTCCATTTTGTTTCAATTTTTGCACAATTTACTTGCATGGTATTTCTGCTCATTTGCAACACGCTACATGCAACATTTCAATATGCAGCAGGGGGCAACGAATCCGAATCCGATGTTGAAGCTGCAGCCAACAAAAATATTAAAACTTGTGCATTATGCAAAAGGGCTGATGTCATTAACACTAATGACGTCATGAAATTCAATGCACGTCGCCACCAGAGCTATACACACACAAACACACACACACATACACTCACACACATCCACACACACACACACACACGTAGTGCAGTCTCACCCACGCTGTGATACCCATGGACCAGGGAATACTCGTAACTCTGAATGAATTTACCAGCCTGATATTGGAAACTTTTTTGCACATTGCGGCCAGACAACGTTGGGCATCTATTTTTATAACCAGTTAGCTATACCCTGTAAATTCTACATTTGCAGAGCTTGATGAATCAAAAATGAATATTGAAATATTCAAAAATAATGTGATGAAGTGAGTTTAAACCAAAGATTATTAATTAAGTTAAGTTTTATATACATTTTAGCATTAATTTCCGTACATTTTGTACATCATTTTTTCGGCCTAAAGTTCTATTAATAACAAACTAAAATTTTGGTTTTAAAAATAGCTTAAAATTGTAAAAAAAAAAAACCAGCTTAATTTATTTTAATCGTATGTGAAATAAATAAATAAAACAGCTTTAGAAATACGACCTTAAGGAGTTGAAATTAAATCTTTAATCGTTAATTTGTTGCACTTTTCCTACCATAATTCTGTCAATATTATTCGGAATTATTGTATAAAAATAAAATAAAATATATATTTTAAATATGTTAAAAATTTCAATGCAATCGCAAGTCAAGTTTATAAACAGCTACAAATAAATAGTTGACTGGCGCCATCTAACGTTCGTTGCTTCTACTATGTTGCTTATATGGTATTATATAGAGAATCAAAGTTTTGAAATTAAATTTAAATATTTACAGCATATTTTTAAGTCAACCAACACACTTGATTCCCGTTTAGAAATTGTAAGGAAATGTGAGCTGGAGCCCACGTCCCTGCTCTAAATACGCCTTCCACTTCTGTTCGAAATAAAAAAGAAAATATATTTATAAAAAAAGTCGGCTATATTTGAACTTTTCCATTTGAATTTTGTGCATGGGTCAGGCGACAGTTTGCCAGTTTTTGACCAGCGCACCATATGATTTTAATGACATCTCGGGTTAACTCTTACAACTGTACAGAAACAGGCTAAAAAGTCAAAAACTTGCTAAACAATTGGAACTTTTGTTAGCCATATTTGCCATAACAAAAGCAATTCTACCGAAACGTGATGGAGAAGAGCGCCAAACCGAAACTGTGCTTATCATTTGCAACTCGATGTCCAGCTGGTTTGGCTTTTTTTGTTGGCCAAAAGCAAAGAGAGAAGAGCACAAAGGCAATAGACAAAAAGTAAAGCTATTTATGGTTGACCATGTGAATCAATTGGACTAGATATCGAATGCCAACACAGACAGACAGACAGAGGGACAGACAGACAATATGTCTGTCTGTGAGAACAATGGGCGGGAAGCGAACAAAAAGCTCAAAGTGCATTGACTGAAATGTGCCTAACCAGATAATAGCAATAGTCTGGCAACTACCTTGGAGTTAAGGCATAATTAAAACTTTGCAAGAAGGTAACAGACTTAGAAGAAAGAGCTCAGAATGTAATTGAGATGACTAAGGACTGAGCTTCAAAAAGCTTTGAATTTTTAGTCATAAGACTAGACAGCAAAATTAAGTATAAAATTAACTTAAATTAAATTAAAAGTAATATGTTATCAATCTAGTGTCGTTTAAACAAGATTTAAGCTGCCTAAAAAAGCTTGAATCTGTAAACCAAAAAAAATTTAAGGCCCTAAATATTGCTTTCAGGTCAGTTAAATAAAGCTTCTTAAGATAAAGAAAAACTTTTAGCTTAATCAAATTAAGCTGCTTTAATGCCATGTTGGGAGCTTTTATAGTTTAAATTATACATTAAATATTTCAAAGTTCATTAAAAAGTACAAAAGCTCTTTTAGTAATATTCGAATATTAATTTAAGTTAGCAAATTATTTCCTTTTTATTTAGAAGGCTTAACGCTGTATGCCAAATTGAAAAAACATACCAATATATCTGAAATTCAGATATCTTATTAAATAGTTAAAGCTCCTAAAAAAGTTAACTCTATAAGAAACTAAATCTTAACACCGCCAGCTGTCAAACGTTGCAAAAAGTAATTAAAGCTGCTTTTGTGCTAATATTTATTTGGCAACTTTCAAGTTTTAGCTTCAACAATTGCCGAATCAAGCGCTGGCAACAAAAAATTCAAGCGAAAAGAAGAAAATTGGGAAATTTAATCATTTTCCCTGTTTTCTCTTTTTCTCTCTCTTTTTATCTGCTTCTCTGTGTCAGAGTTTTTTCCTCAATTTGCAAGTGTATAAAATTTTTTTTGGCATTGACAGCAACTGCAGCATCAGCAGCGACTTCGGATTCTGCCTCAGCCTCAGCCGCATTCTTGTAAGCTTTGGGTGTGCACAAGTGTTTCGCAAAGCCGTTTAAAATCCGTTTAAGTTAAACAGAATTTCGCATATGATGTTGCAAATGCGCTCGTCGTTATTGTTGTATTTAGTATGCATCACATTTTCATTGCAGGGGTTTTCCTCTTTTTCTTTTAGACCCTGCACTTGGAAAAAGTACGACAGGGCCTGTAAAGTTAGTGCAAATGGGAAATGTTGTTTATCACGACGACGAGTTGAATCGATTTAGCCATATCGGTATGTCCGTCTGACCATCCGGTCATCTGATCACCCGACCATTCAACCATCCCACCATCCGACCATCCGACCGTCCGACTGTCTTCCCAATTGACCATCCGACTATCCGACCATCCGAACATCCGATCATCTGACCATCCGACCATCCGTCCATCCGTCTATCTGTCCGTCTGTAAATTGCTTTTATATTGGATAAGAAATAGCGAAGATATGTAACGGACAATTTGCTTGACTGGGATGATTATTGAAATGAAGTCTAGGGTCTGCTACTGTTGGTTACGTGCGACTGCAGCCTTCCGTCCGGCTGATCTGCTCCATCCTTACTGGTTTCTTTTGCTCTCTTGCTTTCCCTCACATATGCACATTCCACTTGGCTGCAAATCCACACATGCAAATCCAATGGCAACTGCAACGGCATTTGCCTCAGTGCCTCGTACTCGGCTTAGCCAGAGCACAAAATGCCAAATGCGGATACGGCACGAAGGACGCAGTTCAGAACTTATGAAACCCGTACATATATGTAAGTATTTTTTGGACTACATCCAACGAGCCATGCCATATGACACAAATATTAAATGCAACCAACAAACAGGCAACAAAAAAATAGCTAAAAAAAAAATTGAAAAAAAATGCAACAAATTTTGCATATTTAGTTGCCAGAAATATATGACTTGCTAATACTCTTTAAAAAATGAATGATAATTATACATTTTATTGAGTTTATTCTTTACAATCTCTATGTCACTTTTTAGTCTATGAAATTTATTTTATACTGCTATCGAAATTAATATATTTAAAAATAAAACACATTATAAAACAAATTCTTAAATATGACAATTTATTTTATATTGCTGATACTCTTCAATATCAATTTTGTTTAATTTGCTGGCGATATTCAAAATTTCAGTATACAATTTCATTCCCATAATTTACATATTTAGATATTCATTTAAAAAACCCATCATATAATTACTTTTTTAATTTCTTGCTCTTTGAAATATCCGATTATCATTGTTTTAAATATTTTTTTAAAATTATAAATTGTATAACTCCGATTTAACACATTCTTTTTTCTTTAATAAAACCAAATAATTTGTTACAATTTTTAACCAATTAAAATTTTTGTTTTTATGTTTGTGCTGATTTCAATGGGAAGCCGGAAGAAGCCGCAGCAGCAGATGTTGAGAAAAATGGGAATTACTTCCTGAAAATTCTCCGCAACGAGCAAAATCGTCTGAACGCTATGGTCGCCACCGCTAAGGAGCACATCATTAGCCTGGCCCACAAGCCGGCCATATCCGAGGTTTTTGGCATTCTGCACAGCGCCGCATGTAAGGCTCGTTTTCTGGCTACAGCAACTTTGTATAATTTTTAATTTTTAGCGTGCATTCGGAGGTATATATAAATCATCCGTCGGCGGCTCTTTCGATGTCAACTCGACCACAATGGTCTTTGAGAAGATCTCATAGGAATTGCGATTGTACTTGTGGAACATCAAAATGAAGGCGAACGGCAGAAACAGGGATATGATGACATGTTTGGCCAGTGCTCGCAGTAGGGATCTCATGAAACTTGGGGGCCTGGCGGGATAGAGTTTGGCCCAGAAGGGTTGGGCCTGCAGTTGGAATGCAATCCAGGCGGGTCTGAGGCGTTGCAACGGCACCACAGCCTCCACATAGAGCACACGTAGATTCATGATATATTTTCCAGGAGTTGCGCCCTCATTGAAGGCCATCCAGATGGTTTCGAAGAGACAGCTGGACAACTGGGCTATAACCAATAGGCGAGCGCATTCAGAAGGCACCTCGAAAGACCCTAAATTATAGGCTTTGAAGCTCAATAGGTTTATATTGGGAAATCTGCCAATTGTTATAACCACAAGCAAATCCAATATGGTCATTATGACACCATCAATTATTTCGGCAACCGCACGCTTCCAAAACGGGGCTACCATCATGACCCTACAACGCCTCCGGAGCACCAGAGTCTCCTGCTTCTCCCTCGGCAGCCTACGTAACCAGCTGAATTCGCTCCCTCGGGCTCTTACATGTCGTCGTATTGCCAATCGCCGCTGGATATAGGATATAGGCAGAATCCAGCTAAAAAAGACAAATACATTATGGTAGTAGGAAGCCGATTGCTGGGCCACCGATTCATCCTTCCACTGCTCAAGACGCTCAAAGTATTGCTTCTTTGTCAGTTCCGTTTCATTCTCTATGGTTTTGTTGGCTTGTGTTTCGGGTGTCGACTCAGCTACAGGCTCCGACATTTTAAATTTGTTTTTCCTTACAGATATATTTATATGAGAAAATAATATTTTACTATTTTTTAACACAATCTAACGATTTCAATGAGTAGCTCTTTGCACTTGTAATGAGGGTTTGCCTTTAAATGTGATTGTTTCAAGCATAGAAAAGCCTGGGCTTGCTTTGTTATACAAATTCGGATCAGGCTACGAGTTTACTTAGTATTAAATATTCCATTAAAAAAACGTATATATTAGAAATAAAATAAAAGAGAAGCAATATATATTTTTAGTTTTTTACCATGGTTAAGAAAAAGCAATTCTAAAAGCACGAATCGAATAAACACCGATAGTTTGTTTTATCACATAAATTATATCGATAAGGAATGCAACTCTGAAAACAACCCTTTATCATGACGTGTCTATCGAACACGCATTTATCGATTCTTTTAAGCGTGGCGTCGATTACACGATTCCACATTTCAGGTGCCAAAAAAAAAATAACAGAAATAAAATTTCACAAAATCTAGCAAAAATACCAAACAAAAAAACTTAAATAAAATAATACACAGAACTTACAGTTTATATATATTTATAGATATTATTAATTTTAAATAATAAATGATAAATAAAAAAAATATTATATAAACTGTTTATAAATAAATCAATACAAAAAAAAAAAGATAAATTATAGCTAAACATTTCCACACAATTCAGCAAACTGATATACCCTGTAATAGCTTGAATGCCTTTTATTTACTTTTTCGCAATATTTTACATTTGCTTAAACAATTTCTGCTGGCTGTCAAGGTGTTAATCAAGCAGCCGACACGTTGGACCCTCATAGATGTTGACTTTTGTGGCTTGGCTTTTGCCTCGAAGTTGGCAACAAATTGTGACCTCAAAATTGCGATGTTGCAACACTTTTTATGCAGATATTTTGTGGCTGCTGCAGCAAACGACTTGCAACTGCAATGCGCTCTGAAGTGTGAAGCAGTGCAACTAATTGTTGCAGCCATGTACACCATGTATGCCATGTATGCCATGTATGCGATGTATTATTAGTTTGGTTTGCGTGTGAAACCCCGTTTTGCATAATAAATTAACCGCATCGCTGGTCAGGAGCGCTCATTAAAGCGCATTTGTATTTAGTTGTGCATAAAACATTATGCGAAAATGAGCAACGTGACCACAAGGATATAACAATGCCATAGCCAGGACAACGCTATCAGCTTTCTCTCTCCCTCGCCCCCTCTTTATTCCGCTTGCTGTCTCTCTCTCCCTCTCTTATTGTGTCCGCAATTACATCGTAATGACAGGCGTTGGGTCAAGTGGCATTCATGGCTGGCATACATGGATTCAATTCCATTCTAACGACATTTCCCGTTACTGATACAATTGCGATATATATCATGCTATTTTGTAGTTTAGAATTGTCCGTCTTTTCCGCTCTTTGCGTATTTTATACTCCCTGCATGCTAATTAAAAATCCTTTAACTCGGTTGTAATTTCATTATGCTGTGATTCAGTTTCAATTTGATGCGTAATCAATTCATATTTCATTGTAAACATATATTCATAAATTAAGTTCATAACAAGCGTTATATTGAATGTAGAAAATTATTATTTAAAATATATGTACGTATACTCTCTATTATTAAATTTTATTATCCTGTAAAACACATCTAAATCGGATAACAAAAACAGAATCTGTTATTAAATTAATATTGCAGTGGAACAGACAAAAAAGTAGAAAGAAGCATTGCTGTTGCGCTTCGTATAACATTTTTAAAATAAAATTAAAAAATTTTAAAATTAAAATTTTAAATAATGAAAAAAATGTTATTATATTTTGAACTCAGATACATATGTATATTAATATAAGAAATAAATTCAGCCAATTGCCAGAAGAAATTGAAAAAATTCAACAATTTTAACAACAACTTGACCATAATTTAAGGGATAAACAATTGATCTATAAGTTCTTATATAAGGCATAGTATATCATATTACCTCTAAAAGTCTAGAAAAATTATAATTTAATAAAGATTTATTTATTTATTAAAAATAAATTTATAAAAGAAATTAAATATCCAAATAATCCTCCTAAAAAAACACACAAAAATAGTTAATAATTAATAATAGTGAATAATTAATAATTCATTATAAATTAAAGTCTATTAAAGTTCAAATAATTTTTTCAATTCACAGTTGGAAAGATAATAGCTAATAAACCCTGTTTTAGTGAACAGATTCTAAATATAAAATTATATTCTATATAAAACTATCACTTGAATTTATTGCAAGTGAAAACATTTACGCCCATGGAACTATTTGATTAACAGGTATTGAGTTTTATTTGCAATACTCTGGTATTTATATTAAAACGTGTGTCTCGCCGAAAGGCATTTGATTTTCATTTGTTTTGTTTGCATTGACAGTTTGCAATTCAATATACAATTTCCAATAAGCCGACAACAAAAGCACTTAAAACAGAACATTCAGCCAGGTGATTGTTTTATATATACATCTAAATTCTCTCAGTTTCTCCGTGTCTCTCAGTTGTTTTTGTAAGCCTTGGGGCAATATTTTCAGCAAGCTTGTAAAAATTTATGATATTTTGCCGAGTCGAGAAATGCACAAGTCAACAATAACAAGACAAATACGAGAATTCAGCTCGAAAACAAATGTATAAAAATGTAACAGAAATACTCTTATGATTTATATATTAAAAACAAATAAAGAAATATATATTTTAAAATGTCTCTTGTATGTTTTCGCTGCTCGAGTTGGAGTGTTTGAGTTCATATTGCTGTTGCCATGTTGGGTAATTGCTATTTGATATGCCCACACAGAGCAAAATGCGAGTTGTGTTTTGAGGCCCTGGGCGTATTTGTTTTGCATGTAGGCAGAAGGTCGCAGGAGAATTCAAATTTCCATGAAATTCTTGTTGTAGTAATAATAAAATTCAATTAAAATGCAGCAGGTTTAAAGCCAGTTGACAGTTATGAACTTGCAGATACCCTAAACTATTATTTTTACCAAATTATCAACCGTTTTCTTTGTTAGCTTTTACTGCCTGTTGATATATGGTTTTCAACTATAACAATTTTATGGCGCAACATTGAGATACTTCTGCTCAAAAGCCACTCACATGCCACAATGCAACTCGGCAATCTCTCTCAAAAAGCAACTCTATTAAAAAGTTTGTGCTCTACGCTCGCAATCACATGACCATGCTCAGAGAAAGAGAAATGCCGGAACTCCATATAAGAATGCTCGACAATTTGTTTGTTAGCAGTCATAAACATTCCCAGTGACTTAACGTAATTAAAAAGTTTACATCAACAAACGAGCACAAAAAACATGGAGAAAGCAAAAACTTTATTAAAGACTCCAAGCAGAGTTAGAGACGGAATAAACGATTGCATGATTGCACAGACTGTTGAATGCAGTTGAAGGCTGCTTGGAATGCCACAGATGGAACTGGTCAAGCAAATAAAGCCAGAGCCAAATGAAGATAATCAACAGAATAGCAATTGTAACGGAAATTTAACTTCTTTAATCATCAAATTTAAGTACTGCAAGGCAAGCATCAACAACTTAATCGTTATATATTTAAGTGCCAAGATTTTGGGGGTATTATAATATAATATAATATAACAGTTTGTTTTTAAGTGAATAATGTAATGTGAATAATGTAAAATTTAAAATTAGTAAGGTTAATTTGATTCTAAATTTTATCAATAAATAAATAAATACGAATACATCAAATCAAAGCTGATTCTTTCACATTAGCGATGTGAAAATGTATCAATAAAAAGTGTTGCCTACTTATCAGGGATAATCAATAATCGATTTTGTTAATTGTTAAATCCATACTTTCTCAAATTCTATATAATTTTAAATTATTATTTCATTGAAAAACTACCTAATTTTTAATAATTTCTAAAAACAAACAACAGCATTTCATAATATATATAATATTAATAATATTATTATAATTAATTTTTTTCCTAGTATAATAAAATTTCCATTTTGATTTCTCGTTAAAACTAAAATTCATTATGCCAAAATACATAAATTAATAACAAAATTACAGGTATTCCATTAACCTAGAGCTCCCAATAATCTATTGCTGGCAACTACAAATGTTAAAGTATTTATCTTGTTCACATTCGCAATATTGTTTACTTTTGAGAACATTAATAACATGTGCCATTGATGGAATACATTCCATTTATATTTGTACTTGTCGAGTGTTGCGCATGTTTCGCCTACTTCTATGGCATATTGTATTTCTTGTGTAGCTGTCGTTGGGTTCCAGTGAAACATCTTGTCATTCAGTTGGGATTGTTTGCCATGCACTCGCAATCAGGGAAGACGTTCTTAGCACTTGGCAAAGTTTTCTGCTAACTGCCTTGGCAGCTCGTTAAAGTACATTTCGCTCCATTCTCCCTTTTTGCTGATTGTCTTTCATTTTGTATTCATATTTTAAAAAGTTTCGCATGGAAAACTAAAGCTATGAAAATATAATGACAACGTTCCGTCCTCGAGAACATCCAGTGATAACATCCCGCAGATAACCCGCCGGTAACCTGGCGACAGCTGTGTAGCTATTTTCTGGCTAGAAGTAAAAATTCTTTAAATCCCACAATTAGGCCAAGTGTTTGGCATTTTCTTTTGGCTGGGCGACAACATTAATTAGATTGTAGCACCCACAAATCATTATAACGACACCCGAATGCCACACTGGCAGAAATCTAGGTTTACAAGAGTGGAGCAGAGAAGCAGGGGTCGAGGGGAATTTGGCCATGTAATAGGGCGTCTGGTAACTGCTATAAGCTCACACATTATTCACACGCCTCGCAACACACAATTTCGCACACACAAAATGCAAATTGCGCTCAATTCGAGCCAAAATCCGCGCCCAGAGTCGCCTCCCGAGAGTTTCCATGGCAAGCCAAGCGAAATAAGGCAATTCGAGGGCAACATGGGGGCTTCTGGGAGGCAGCGAATCTGTCTAAAAATAACAACAATAATAAACAACAACGCCCCGAAACAATTACAAAACTATAAGCCTCCAAAGGATTCGCCGGCAAATAAACCAAAAATGTCGACGGGAGTTCAAAAAAATACACAAACGAAACAAGCAACAATAACGAAAGTATAAATAGAACAACAAGTACCCAAATGCTGAGGTGGGGTATGCAGGATTTTTAAATACCCTTACTAAAGTGGAGTAATTTTTTTAAAAATAAATATATAAATAAATTTGATTGACTTCAAAAGAGTCAGAATCAATGGGAATAGTAGAAGAGGAACAAGCACAGAGAAGAATGTAAAATGTTTAAAATTAGGGTGACCATAGTAGAAAATTTTAATAAATATGGTCAACCTAAAGCTATTTTATAGGACAAAGCACTTTTACATAAGTCCATACAGATATTCTAACATATTAAATAATTATTAAAATAAATTTAGGATGACCATGGCTTTATTCTTTAATATAACCATGGTCACAATTTTAGTTTGTAAGTTAATAACTTTAGGGCGAGTGTAGTGTAGTGTAAATATTGTAACTACATTTAGAGTGACCATAACAAACTCTTTAAATTATTATAATTTTTCAAATTGACCTCGCTCTGTCAACAAACACCGTATTTTCCTTCGGAGCTTTAGCTTTTTGGCGGATTCTAATACATATGCAAAACGGGTTTAATCAGCTCTGGGAGCTACACCATGGGTCTTCCACTAAGTGGAACTTAATTGGGTTGCCATGTGAGTACCCAGTGTGTCTATGTATGTGTGTGTGTGACAGCCTAAACAACAACAGCAACAACAAATCAGAGTGAAGAGTAATTAAACGAGCCCAAATTTAGGCAAAACAAAAGGCCACAACCAAAAAAAAAAGGAGAAAAATAAATAAATAAAATTGGAATGCCTGCCACAAGGCATGCATGACTAATGACGGGAGAGAAAAGTTAGCACAAAAGCTAATGTTAATTAGAAATTAAGTATGGAAGAGCAAAACGTATTCCCAGTTATATTTACGGCCAATGAAAAGGCTTATAAATGTCATGGCATGGCTTAGGATATTCAAGCAGCCAGATATCAGATGCTAAAACTAATTTCAGCTCAGTATATACCAATTTGTTATGGAAAGCAGGCAGTAGCTTTAAGGCGGAAGCTGTGATAAGCAAACTTTAAGTTGAGCTTTCATTTGGAAATTCTAGTTATGTTCTACATGATTTTATTTAATTTTCTAGTGAATTAAGTAATAAATATTACTGTTTTTTTTAAGATTTAAAATAAATATAGTACAAGATTAAATAGATTTTATTATTAATGAACATTTATTTTTTAAATAAAACTTGCCCAGAGCTTTCGCTTTGCAATACAAAACTAATTTATTATTAATTTTTTGTTTTTCAAATTTAGTAATCAAATTATAATTTTTTCTCGTTTAAGAGATTTTTCAATGAATAAAATTAAATTTTATCAAGTCTATTATACCGTTTTTTAGGGTATTGTAAGAAATCAACTAAACTCTTTTATTTGGCTTCTTATCTCCCACTCTCATTGCTTTATTTTTTTTATATTTCGTTTGTTTTCTGTACACTGGGAAAAATAACTTTAAGAAATACAAAGAGTTCGGAATTAAGTATAAAATGAGTTGGGTTAATTTTATAAAATTTAAATAAAGAAATGTTTAATTTTTAATTTAGTAATTACAAAAAAATATTCTCGGAGAAAAGAAGTTTTAAATAAATATTTTATTCACAATAACATATTTATAATTACTTTTTAATTAAAAACAATTTTATTTGAAATAGTCTTAAATTTCAATTTTTCTATTTTCAAGTCATATTTTGTTTAGTGTAAACCGCCTCATTGCTTCGCACTTCAATCCATTCAAAATATATATACTGTGCAGGGCAGAGGGGGAACTTTCACTTTCCGTACACTTAACGGAGCAAAGAGCTCTTGGACTCCTTTCTCCATAGCTTGTGGCGCTCTCAGGCATCGTCGACAATGCGCTGAAGTTGCCTTTTGTTTTTTGTCGAGTGGGAGGCGCGGCAAAATGCCTTAATCATGCCTCGTAAATCTTTGATGTTTCATTTGTGCCCAACACTAAGCGATTTTTAAAATGCCAAACTCGAGAATATAGCGATAGCTATAGCTATACGAATACCCAGTACCATGGTCCAAAGACCGTTCCCCTTCCCCTCACACACACGCCCTTCCCTTCGCTGACATGCAGTCCTAATCTGCTAGTTATTTGCGAGGAGGCTCCATTGTAGTCCTCTAGATATATATAGTATAAATATATGGTTTGTTTATTGCTGGAATTTTACCAATGCAATGGCGGCAAGAGCTGACTTTTGCAAGATGGAGGGGGGAGTGGTTATGGCCATGTTCTGTAAGCGTAGTCATAAATTATGGCCCCAACCAAGATAAGACTGTAGCAATCTGCGGCTTTATATTAGCCAGCAAAAAATGTGAATCGAGGTTGGGTTTTGGCGCAAAATATGAGCAAATCGACACAAACGAGTGCACAAATATTTCCTAAAAACTCGTAATACAAACATATCGATTGCTTATATCGTTATTTTATCGATTACTTCGAGTTGTAAGTGTTTAATTTAAAAGCTTGCCACAATGAGAACAATTTTAAACATTTTTTCAAGAATAAAATTTTGTTTAGATTTTTAAATAGATATTTTGTTATTGTTTCTTTGTGATAAAAAAAACCAAAATTTTTCTTGGATATTTTAGACTTTTTAAATAAGTATATATTTTTTTAACATTTTTTAATTCATTATTTTTCAAAGATTTTTTTAAAGCGATAATACCTATATATCTACTCTCTTTGATGCATTCAGAATCAATGAAAGCTCAACAGCTATAATAAAATAAACTCCAAAGAAAAACTCTCGATTCCTTTTACCATTAGGAAAAACTCTTGATTTTTCTCAACTAATCTATAATTTATATTTGGCTTTTAAAAGCAATGCAGCTGCTTCTTTATGGTATTTTCGAATTTCCACTGCTGCCATTTCGGCAATCAACTGCAAATACTATTTGTGGCAATCAAGGAAGACGAAACTGAAAGCAGAAAGCAGCAGATAGTAAAAGCCAGAAGATTTCCAGCTAAGCTAAAAAACCACAAACTGTAAACTCATAAAAAGTATGTAAAAAAAAAAAATAAAGTAAAGGAAAGCCGCAAACACAGCAGAAATCAAAGTAAAATTGAATATAAATACGAAATCAAATTGAATTCGTTGCGCTATAGAACACAAAATTATTGCCAGCCAAAAAGGCTAGAAAAAACAACGTAGAAAAAAATCAAAATTCGAACACTTTGTAAATTCGCTCTTTATTTCCTCAGTTTGTCGGAGAAAACTCTGCATGGATTGAATCAGCAGCCAAAATGCCTGAAATGTTGCCTCAACTGTTTCATTTCATTCCCTGCGGCACTTGAAATGCATTCCAATTAACTGTGCCAGAGGAGCTTTATCCCAGTTCCCCTTCTTCATTCCTACACTCAGAAAAAAATAAAACATTCTAATTTAAATTCGCTTGCCACAATTTTACTTGATCTGAGTAAGAACTTAATTAATTCAAGTCATCCTCATATAATTCTGAGTTTATTGATTTTAAGCATGTTTCTCATTTCAGTTTGGTTTTTAAACTCTTTTGTTTTAAAGATAATTATATTTTTACACTAATTTGTACTTAAATTAATTCTGTTTATACTTGAATTAATCTTGAAACATCAATTAAAAAGCGTAATTATATTCAATTTGGTTTTTAAACTCTTTTGTTTTAAATATAATTATATTGAAATATCAAGTAAAAAGCATACTCTAATTTTGCAAGCATTATTTGGCTTGTTTTAATCTAACGAAATTTTTTTTTTATCCTTTTGGTCTATTTTACTCTCAGTGTAAGCACTCTCCACGCCCATCCACAGCGAGTGTGCTTAATGGTTCGCCCACAAGTGTCACTGTTACGCTATTCGGGGTTAGATTTTGTGGACGAGAACTGGTGAAAATTGTTTTGCTGGCTTAGCTGCTGTCAAAGGCATCTGCTGGAAAACTCGCTTTCCCTCTAAAGCTCTAGCTGCTGAAAGCCAGTTGGAACTTAGCCAGCTTTTGCTGCACTTCCTACTTCTTTTTTTTCTGGGGCCATTTCCAAAAAGTTACAATTGTCCCATTGAACTCTCACTGCATTTGCCACTTTTAGGCCGCAAGCTTTGTGTGATTAGTTGTCCGACCTGGGACAGACAATTGCACATTGAACTCACCTAAAATATCTACAAACTTTGGCTAACCAATCGAAAGAGAGAAAAACATCGTTCGCTCTGCTTTGTATTTGAAATTTGCTAAGACCACAAAGCTCTTGAGTGCCATTTGACAGCATTTCACTTTGCGGTTTGACTCATTTGAGCCACAGTTTGAAGGCAAGTTGTCAAAATGAACAAAGTTCTATAATCTGGCAACCCTACCGAAGGGCATTTAAAGCGCGATGTAGCTTTAGTTTTGGATGAATTATCTGATGCTCTCTTTAACTTTAAGGAAGCTCAACCATTACAGTACAGTTGAACAGCATTGACTAGGAAATTTTATAGTTTAACAACACTGGCGTAGGTCATTTTAAGCGCAGTATAAGTTTAGCTTTAAGAAAACTCTCTTACGTTCTTTTTATAGCACTAAAAGCTCTTTAAAACACAAATTTTGTTCATACTCATACTCTGCTGTTATAACTTTATTCGAAATGTTATAAGTTGCACAGCTTTACAACACTGGCGTAGGTCATTTTAAGCGCATTTTTATAGCAGCTCTCTTACGCTCGCTTCTCAGCGCTAAAAACGCTTTTAAAACAGTTTTTCGCATATCTTTATCCATATTCGTACAGTCACAGCTGCTTTGACTATAAAGTTATATAGTTTACCAACACTGGCGTAGGTCATTTTAGCTTATTGAACTGCGGTTTCGCTGCGGTTTTAGATCAATTGCTCTTCATAAAGCCTATTAACATAGCTACAGCTATCAAATGAATCAACTTAGCTCTTGAGGAAGCCTCACAATCTATAGATATAAAACTGTTTGCCCTGACTGACTGACTGACTAACTGACTTCTATCCATATACAAACAGTTGCAGCAAGATTGCAGTGTTGACACTCCCTTTGTGCCCTCGTAAATATCGATAAGGAAACATATTTCCCCTTTGCACAATTTGGTGTTCTTTGCACCGTTGATAAATCAAATTTCCGCTTCTAAATTACTTGGCATACAAATTGGCGTGTAGCAACAATTTATGCCGACACATAAACAGCACCTCAAATAAATATAAAAAATATAAAAAACGCTGTTGAAAGTTTAGGCAGCCCTGGGAATGCAGAAGTCGCAGTGGTTGTAGTAGTAGCAGTAGCAATAGTAGTAGAAAAGGAAGTGGCAGTAAAAGTAACACGGCAGCTACAAAAAAAAAGTAGTTTATTTAAGTAGTTTCAATCTGTGCGCGAAAAAAAATATTGTTTTGCTTTTTTATGCCACGGTTGCACAGGGCGGTGCAAAGTTGCCATAAAGAATTTTATTTTCCTCAGCTCAACACTGGTTGGCATCAGAGTTGCCAACGCGAGTTTCAAAAGTTGGTGGGATCTGAGCAACCTAGAGTATTATTAAACAGTCGGTTGTGCCCGACTGATCAGCTGATTACGATTCGTTTCATATATATTCTATTAGACAAAATTCTCGGAATATTAAAAACCTTTTATGCTCTCTGTATGTTAACAATATATGTAGCTAGCTTCCGAATTCTATTTATGCTTATCAAAAATCTATTTGAAAATACATATTTAATTTAAATATTTTGTATTCATTTAATTTTTATAATTTTTCGATTTTTTTTAAAAGGTATTTTTATTTTTTCTGTTTATTTTAAGATATTTTTTCAGCTATTTTCTATTTTAAATCTGCCTACTTCATGCAACACTGCATAGGGGTTGTTTTTGCGTCGTATATGAAGCATTTGCTATAATTCCCAACCGGTTCTTGTTTTCGGGTAATGGAGTGCCCACAGAAATTTGCTTCAGGTTATCGCTTCTCGGCCTTATGGCTAAGATCAAAGTGTAGTATCTGTTCTTATCAGCTTAACATCTGATAGTTTCTCCATTGGAGAACAACAAATGTTAAACTGATTTTTGGAAATAGACGGAGTGCTAGGGGCTTGCTCCACCTCTGTCACGGGTTGGCCCGGTATTGCAGTACCGCCGGGATTCGGCCCAATAAATAATACATTTCAACAATAAGCAATTTAAATAGCCAATTTCGTAAATATATAAAAATGATATTTTTAATTATCTTTTTATAATATTTTTTAACATCGAGTTGGCTTTGCTTTTTGAAAGCAGTTTCTGGCAATATATTTGTTGCTAATTCTCTTCTCTCATTACAGTTCCAAAAAAGCTATAATATGGAAGATACTGGATCTTTCTGCATAATTTGCTGTAATGGAGGGCGCAGGGTTGACGAGCTCGTGTGCAGTACAACCGAAATCCCCCCAGCTGAAGTTCCACAAGATATCGGGAACGTTATGGATGTGGCTGGTGGTATCGAAACTTTTGACAACACGCCGGATAGTTTTGATAATTTTGACGACACGCCGAACATCTGTAATCAGTGCAAGCAGAAAATGCGCCAATGTATGACAGCGATTGCAGAGCATGGAGAAATTATAGAAGAAGAAGAAGAAGAAGGAGGCCAGGAGACGAAGCATCTCGTCGTGCGCTTCACCTAAGTTCAAACTGGACAAGAAGAGAACGCTAGAGCTAGAAGGATGTTTTCTGATGAATTCCTAGAAGTAGACGAAGAACAACTGATTGTAGAGTAGAGAGAAAAAATAATAAAAATAACGCTCGAACTACATAAATAAAAATGTTTTATTTGGCATGTAAACAGTGAAAACTCTCACTTTATAAAATTAATAAATACGAAATACTAGTTTATACATGGCTGCAAATCAAAAAAACCCAAAATTTTTTTCACGTTTTTCTGGTATAGTTTTTTTTAGGAAATTTATAATAGATTTTAATTTGATAAATATGAAGAGTTTTAATACAAAGCTTTTATAACAGCACTATATATGTTTTTCGATGTTCGTCTGTTGAATGCTCAGCTGACTATTTCCGCCAACACTGAATAGGGATTGTTTTTAAGGCATATGTGAAGCATTTGCTATAATTCACAACTGGTTCTTGTTTTCGGGTAATGGAGTGCCTACAGAAATTGGTTTCAGGTTATCGCTTCTCGGCCTTATGGCTAAGATCAAAGTGTAGTATCTGTTCTTATCAGCTTAACATCTGATAGTTTCTCCATTGGAGAACAACAAATGTTAAACTGATTTTTGGAAATAGACGGAGTGCTAGGGGCTTGCTCCACCTCTGTCACGGGTTGGTCCGGTATTGCAGTACCGCCGGGATTCGGCCCAATAAATAATACATTTCAACAATATATTAACAAAGGGAGTTCGGAGAATTCCGAAATTTTATAAGATTCACTGTTTTGCAGATTAAATAATTTATAGGAGAAATGCAAATAATTCTGTTGATTCGTTGATATATTGTCATTGAAAGACAAGAAATGAATTTCTTGAATACCTTTCTTTCGTAGGTATTGTGTAGTAAAATTTTGTATCCGTCGTAATACCGAAATTTGATGAGATTTTGTCATTGCGCGAGTTTACGATATAGCCTGAATTTCTTCTTGAAACCATAGGTAAGGAAAATTTGTTTCCATGATATAGTCGCCGTATTCTTTCCTCTTTCCGGCTTGATCTCGTTTCTGTAGTGATGAAATTTGACAACACTGACTCTGACTGCGTCGCTCTCTCTTTTACGCTCTTCCACTCTTTCTCCTCTCCTCTACTCTGCTGCAGTTAACGTATGTGTGTGTGTGTGTGAGTATGTCTGTGTATTTGTGTCATCTGTTTGCTTATTTAAGTCGTTTGCAATTTCTGTTTTGCTTTTCTTTGCTTAGTCAACGCATAAAAAATAATGTAGAACTGCAGCAAACATGTTCCGTTAGGTTCTGCATGTGTTTTTATTTGCGCGCTCTCTCTCTCCCTTTGCCCCTGTCTTTCTCCTTTCTCTCTTCTCCTTCGCTGTAGTGGAAACCCATGCAAATGTTATTTTGTTTCCTCTTACGTTTGTTTTTTATATTATCGCAAAGTTTTCGTTTTACGTTTTGAGGCAACTTTTGCAATTACAAAACTTGCAAATACCAAAAGCAAATATGATGTTCCCATTAGCATTTAAAAAAAATTAGATGTTTCAAAATCTCGATCGCTATAATATAAAAAAAATAAATATTATCAATTTTGTTATTGTTAAAAAAAAAATTTACAAAAAAATAAAAATTTTTTATCGTAAGAATTGATGCTCTATGCAATTGTATTGCAAAATTATGACAGCCTTTGGTCAATAAATTTAGGTTTTAGGGTCAATATTGGTATCCTGGGGGAATTATCTCTACTTAAACGAAGAAATCCATTTTTGTAGAACTTTGAATGCCCATAACTTGACCAAAACTCAACCGATTTTAAAGCGGTATGAATATTTCTCAATCATTTGAGTGTAAAAGTAAAATTCAAGAGAAAAATTAGAGATAAAAAATTTCAATTTTCTTGCGAATTTTTTAAGTTTTTACAAATATGAAATATTAAAAAAAAAAATTTTAATTTTAAAATCATAAGAATTTAAACGTCAATAAATTGTGTTTCAAAATTTTGTAGAAAAAAACCAAACCTGACAGCATTTGGTCAAAAATTGTAGAATTAGGGGCCAATATTGGTATCATGGGAGTATTATCACTTATTTAACCAAAGTCGTTTATGTTTAAATTTGAATGCCCATAATTCAAAAGAAGAATCAAAAAAAAAAAAAAATTGAAATTTTTTTGCAAAAGTGTAAAACAAAAGCGTGCTAGGCAACCCTGGTTGTAAGTGTGTTAAAATCTCGTTTCCACACACGCCAGTGTTGCCAGCCTTGACAACTTTAAGCTCAAGCTGATGATGCCTTTTAGCTATTCCCTGCTTTGTCAATCTGCTGTAGCCGTCGCTATCTGCCTTTCACTTACAATGCAATATCAAACTGGACTACCGCAATGACAGACAGAGAGAGAAGGGAGAGAGAGAGGGAGAAGGGAGAGAGAGTGAGAGAAGAAACTTGTTGGCCCCCACTAAAACGCCATTTTTCACTCTATTCGAGCGGAAGTTGAGCGACAGCGCAGCAGCAGCAACAACAACAGCAACAACAGCAACAACAGCCGGAGCCGGATGTTTTAACATGCTAACAGACAGACAACAACTGCAGGCAAAAGGCACAATAACAACAACAATAGAAACTGCAACAACAATTGCAGCTACAACAACAATAACAACAGCAAAAGTAACGGCAACAACAACAACAAGCAGGAGACACGCGAAACGCGAATCGCAAACGCTCTGCCGACGTCGACGTCGCTGCTGTGACAACAACTGTGCATTTGAATGTCGTTTGTGGAGAAAGAGGGGGAGGAGGAGAGAGTGCGAGAGGAAGAGAAGAGAAGAGAGTAGAGTAGAGAGCTCATGCCTGCCAGTGTTGCCAGCTGCATAAAATGGGCAAGATCGAACCTAAAAAGGCTAGAAACAGAAAATTGGGAAAAACAAAAAAAAAAGTTCAATAAGGACGCTGCAGATTAGACGGGCAGAAGGCTGCAGTCGGACGCAACCGACATAAGGAGAATCTGTATTTTCTGTTTCCATGATTACTAAAACACTGCCTCACATACAGAGTCAATATATGAGCGAATAATCTAGAATCACGCCACAACTCGTACCGTCTTCCATTTTAACCGTTATTCCGATCTGTTAAACACACGCTCACAAATACACACACACACGCATACGCTCAGTGAAGCATTGCTTAACTGTCGTACCACTGAAGCACTGCACTGGCTACCCCCCCCCCCCTTCTGTTCTCTTGTTCTCTTTTTCAGCCTGCAAATTTTCTAAATGTTCAGTTTGTAAACTTGTTTGTTTGTTATTTATACCAGAGTAATAAATCGAATTAAAAAAAAAAAAAAAAAAACGCATACGTGTAGTTGCTTGCGCTTGCTTGGAGAGCCAGCGTAAGCGAGCAAACAGGAGAACTGCCAAGCGCTCCAGATGAGCGTGCGCATAGAGAGAGCTTCGCAGTCAGCAGCGGGCGGCGACTTGTTTGCTTACCACAGCAGCGAACTGGTAAGGGGTTTTCTGTTAAGCTTTCTCTTTGATGGGAACTGATCGAGAGACAGCGACGGCGACAGCGCTGCCGGTAAGCACTATAAATACGGCTGCTGCTGTGCTGCTAATTACAGTGCTGTGGTTGCAGTCGTGTGATGCAGTCGTGTGGTGTGTGCTTAAGTGAACGAAGCCGTCTGCAGTGAATCTCGGGATCGGCCCAACTCTCGTTAGCCGAACTCTCTCTGGACTATCTCGCGCTGCCTCAACTCTCACTGGCCGAACTCTCGCCAGCACACTCTTGCTGGCCCAACTCTCGCTGGCCCAACTCTCGCTGGCCCAACTCTCGTTAGCCGAACTCTCTCTGGACTATCTCGCGCTGCCTCAACTCTCGCTGGCCAAACTCTCGCTGGCCGAACTCTCGCCAGCACACTCTTGCTGGCCCAACTCTCGCTGGCCCAACTCTTGCTGGCTCAACTCTCGCTGGCTCAACTCTCGCTGGCTCAACTCTCGCTGGCCCAACTCTCACTGGCCCACCTCTCGCTGGCCCAACTCTCGCTGGCTCAACTCTCGCTGGCCTAACTCTCACTGGCCCAACTCTCGCTGGCCCAACTCTCACTGGCCCAACTCTCGCTGGCCCAACTCTCACTGGCCCAACTCTCGCTGGCCCAACCTCTCGCTGCACAGAAACGTCGGGAAAATTACTAGATTGGCAACACTGGTGTACACCCACCCCTCTCCCTCACATGTACTCTTTTGTGTAAGCAAAAAAAAGGAATGCTAACCAACATATGCAGCCGCACACATCTGCACACACACACATAACGACACACACATTCCCACACACACACACACACTCACAACTACTGGCAAATGGCAATCCGCAGAACTTACAATACGTAAAACGCAAAGCGCAGTAACGTAGAAAGGCAGCAACAAAACGTATGTAAGTATGTACGTGCGCTGGCGTTGCCACTGTGGCTTAAAATTTCAAATGGAATTTTTAAAGGACTGCACCACGGTCGAAATTCATAAAACCCGTTGACTTCAAAACAGTTGCTTAGCTTGTCAAACATATCAAATATGGCAAATATTCCAAGACACAACAAGAACAACTACAGAAATTCTAAAATAATCCGACAGAGCAGTACAGCAAATAGAGAAAGAGAGAGAAAACAGTGAACGCTTATTGTGCTTACAATGTAGCTTATATGTAAGCGGTTAGAACAGGGTGCTATTGAGCGTGAGGTGGTATTAAAGCTTAAAGCTTTAATAAGCTGTTTTATTTATTAATGTGAAATTTTTAGAAATTGTAGAAATATATTTAATATTGATATATTTTAATTATATAAAAATACAATTTAATTAAACTCAAACTTAATTCAATCTAAATTTATTAAATCAAGCTTTATAGAAGTTAAATAAAAAATTAATAGTTTTCTTTTCGGCTGTAGAATTGAATTATATAAAAAAAATTAATATATTTAATGAAAATGGATAACAGGCAGAAAGAGGCGTGGCAGACCCCATAGGGTCTCCTGATATAGGATTCTGATCTTATCTATTTTAAAATAATGTTTTCTTAAATTTTAAATGAACTTAAACCGATTTCTAAGTTACTTTTATCTAATCTTCAATATTTATTTTGTAAGCTCAAATTACAGAAATGATTAATTTCAAGTCTGTCTATACCCTATAGATTAACTACAGGGTATAACAAATAAATGTAGAACTAATTGAAGTGCAGCTAAAGCTGATTTGTTGTGCGACGAACGCTTTAAGCAAATAACAAACTTCGCTCGATAAAGTGATTAAAAGCCATTAAAGGCAGTCGAAGCAAAACAAAGAGACAGATGGCGACAGCAAGCGAAAGAGAAAGTGAATAAGCGAAGCCCAGAGGTAAATACAAAGACAAAGTGTGATTACCAAAGTATAGAACAAATTGATACAATTACTTGAGTCTCTGTGAAAGTTTGGCTTAAACACACCTCCTACGAGCTTTTTGCCACGTTCCATTTGCTAATTATTAAGTTTGACACCTGACCATGCCACATGCAAGGCGAATGCAGCCAGAAACAGGCACGTAAATCCCATAAAAAATGGCAAAAGATATTAAAAAAAAACAAAGAAGCGATACAAAAGCTGCTAATGAGAATAGAAAAGCTACGCACGAATGCTATTTTTTATGCTTTTATTATTTAATACATATTTTGTAGATTACCATGACAACAAGTTTTGGATTGTTCTATATTAATAATATTTCTTAGGCAAATATTTATTTTAATATCATATATACCATCTTTACCTTCAAATTGAATCTTAAATCTATTACTAAAACAAATTTCACTTTTAATAATTTTATTTTTTTATTTGTTTGTATTAATTTTTTTTCAATTACTAAAAGACAAAAATTATTCGTTATTTCCACAGTTTTACTTTTCTTTCCTTTTTTTTTTGGCTCGCGGCCAAAGCCCATATCGATGGTCATGTAATCCGGATGAGATGAGCAAATGCATTTGCCCTCAATGGAAGGCAGCTGACTGTTTTCCGGAAAACCGGATGTGCGCACAGAGCATCCGTCAAGGGATAGAAAGCATAAATGAAAAAGTGTGTTAAGAGCGGAGAGAAAAATTCGGTAAGGCTGCAGTCGGTTGCAACCGACAGTAAAATACTCTGCATCCACTTTATAAAATCGTAAATAAATACAAAGTGCTGCAGCAATGCTTCATCTTAATGTTTTATTATTAACTTCTGTAATTATTAGCCGATTTCAATGCAATTTTGAGGATAGGAAAATTTATTTTAAAAGAGTGTATATTCTGAATATCAAACCTATATGTTTAATATTACGCTTGTTATTAGGATTTAAATGATTAGGGCGTAAAGGGGCGTGCCATTCAACAATTAAAATAAACTAGATACTCATGTCTACATATATGCCAACATTTTTATCAATTGCTTTTATACTTGCAGAGATCGACGCGTCTGTTGAAGAACATATATTTTCACAAAGTTATCATACCCATTTTCAAAGGTCACAGGGTATACAAAAAGGTGAGAGTGGCAAGCAGCAATGAATTGGAAGCTGGTAAAAGCAGCTACAGGCAGCAGGATAAATGCAATTTGCCCCGTTGCATCTTATGTCCGACAAGCCCTCAAGGCACCTACATCCCACCCTCTGCCTTCCCCTCGCTTGCCTTGCCTTCTTTCCACCCACTGCCAAGTCATGTTTGCATGACGAACTTTACGTTGAGGCTAATATTTTAAGATGCTTCGTAGCAAACGTGCCAGATGCTGCGGTAATTCGCTCTGATTCCTGCCTTTTGATGACTTGACGGATTTCCATGGAAAACTCGCTTCTTTTGAATCGAGCACTCGTAATAAATGTGTGTTTTAGCTGAATGTCTGAGTAAACGCTGGCGATTGAAACGTTTTACATGCGAGCCACGCGGCGTATGAGTAATGTGTGTATAACAGAAAGAAAAAACTTTTACAAGTACAACATTTATGCACTTAATAGGTGCCTCGTTCTCTTATAACTCTTGTGCCCTCAAAAGTATGCTACAATTTTGAATATGACACAGTTTGACAGTGTGCAATAGTGCGTATGCGTAATGTAAGCATTTCAACTAACAGACAAATCAGTATGAAAGTAGTCGTTCAGTCGAACGCACCTGATTGTGGAATACTCTGCACCTACAAACGTAACAACCATGCTTTAACTGATTTTATCTTCGAGAAGAGATAGAAAGGAAAAAACGTATAAGAAGGTATGTAAAATTGTTTCTTTAATAACTTTTGTATTTATTTACCAATTTTATTGCGATTTTCAGCATAGGTTAATATAATGACATATAACATATATGCCATATATGCAAACTTCTATATTATAAATTTCAAGTTATAAGGTTTTTAACGATTTGTGTGCGAACTGAGCGTGGACTTTAATTTTTCTAATAAACCTTCTATTCATATGGCTTAAACCTATCTGCATTTTCAATTTGGCCGCCTTAGCTTTTATAGTGGCTGAGATCTATGGTTTTAAAGAATACAAAAAAAGTTATCATATCCTGATTTTACCCTTTCGCTGTGACTAATGCTTATTGCCTAATACAGCTTGAAATTGTTATGATTTGTTTACCGTTTGCGATGAAAACATGCTCAGACGTGCGTTAACTCATTTGCATATGAAAATATATTAAAGAAATTATAGAACCCATTGAATAGAACTTTCTGCTGCGCACAAATGTCTGTTAAAGTTTATTAATTTCACCAGTTAAAGCTCTAATATTTGGGCAGTGAATGCTTTAGTTAATTAGAGACGCAAGCAACAATTTAGCACGTTTAAACTTGTGCGCAAAGTTTGCGTATTTGCCTCATCGAAGACCTTGACTCAAGTGCCTCTCGAACTGTGGGCATACACGGAGAACTTTTGCCAGCAAACTTGTCGCTCAAAGTTTCACAAACTATGCTTTTTTTGTGTGTGAAAATTAGTTATTGTCTATGGGAAATGCGTTGGCCAAACAATGAATTCCTGCAAGAGGTCAAGGGGTCAAAGGGGCCGGAATGGGTGCTTGGTTACCTAGGGCAAAAGTTTTCGATCAACCTGCTTCGGCGTCTTCTGGCTTTTTGTTAGACAGTTTGTTAAACTAAGCACAAATAAAACTAGCAAAAATAGCAGAAAATAGTAAAGCAAGTATGTAACAAATTTAAATCAAAACTTGGCAACTTTGACTTTGACTAAAATCAATTCAAAGCTCTTTAGACCCCATGTAAACGCCAGTAAACCCTTTCGTCTAGCCCCTTGATGCTGGTGAGCATTTTAAATTAACTTCAGAGACACTAAAATATGCTTTTTTGGGGATTGTTCGACTCCATAATGTTGCAACAGCTGACGCCAGACGGGCCCAGAAAAACGTAAAATAAACGCAAATAAATGAAATACTCGACAGCACCCTCTCTGCCCCTACACCCCTCTCAGCTCTGGCTAAAGACCCACAAAACATGCAGCGCATTGTTAGCCCAGCAGTTGACCAGCAGCACCCTATGAAACATTTGCTCTCCCAACAACCCTACCAACTCTATCCCACTTCCACTGCTCACAGCTGGAGCCCTCTGAACATACACAAATCATAGTTTGATGTAGGCCAAAATAAGCATATTTCTCATCATTTAGAAACGAAAAAACAAGACAGAGTAAAGCTCTTAAACTGACATGTTTCGGAAAACCCTGAAATAGTATACATAATTACATTAAATCTATTCACCTATTATTGTGGTTAGCCATACAATTTGTAGTATTTTCTTTTATATTTTAAAATTCATTTATAAAATGTTATTTCTAGTAATTTTGAATTGATTCACAGCATAGTTTCTGAATTCGGAATCATTAACGTATGATTCCGAATATACAATTTTAGGTATTTTGGGTATTTTGCTATCTTTTGAAACAATTTGATGATTTAATTTTTTAGATTGCAACTGACGTCTTGTTATTTACAAAAAAAAAGGGGAAAAATGGATACAGCAAGGGAAAAAAATATTGCATATATTTATTTATGGGGAATTTAAATTTTCGGAAAGAGTTTCGGTATCAAATATGTTCTTTAGACGAATGAAATGGATTTAAAGATACTTAAGTAAAAACATGGAGCTTATTAAATTTGTTCTAAAATAAACGGCAAACTGCGAATATAAAAATATTTCGGAGTAAATTTCGGTAAGCAGTTATGGTAAAAAATAGCTTTGGGATTGCTCTTTTTAATTGACCAAATGCCTGATGTTTAATCTTAAACAGTTAAAGACTCTGATAAACTTTAAACTGTCTAAATGCGCATTTGAGAAAATTTCCATTATGTGCAAATTTGTATGCACAGTATTATTTCACAATAGACATTTATCGTTTCAATTGACAGTTTCAACAATTTTGAATGCAAAACCATCTAAAACCTCTAAAACATTCCAAACGTCAGTCGAAAATTTCATTTCATTTGTGAAAACAAAAAAAATCCAGCTTCAGGCTGAGGTAAAAATTGAAACAGAAAAATTTGTTGCTCTATTCTGTTCTGGGTTTTCATCATTCCCCCTTGACATAACAGCTCCTCGCCCCTCCCTTTAAAGTCTTCAATCAAAATGCGTCGGGAAAGTTTTAATGCAACAACTAAACCGTATGCCATGGCATTATGGCCCAATTTAGTGGGCGTGGCATGATTCTGTTGCTGTTTCTGTGGCTGTGATTAATGATGTGTCGAAAATAAATGATTATTTCCCTTGCTGCTTTTTGTTTTCTTGGTTTCAACTGGCGAAAACTTGGGAAAACCGTTAAAATCAACAGCCAAAAGTTGGTCCATTCGCATTGATTTTTGTTATTCCAACAGCTGTTACCGGAATTCTTACAAAAATTCCATTATTTGCACAATTATTACCAGTTTTGTAAGATTTGAATAGCAACACAATGAAATGCGATCATATAAACGGACAGACAGACAGACGTACATAACTATATCAACTCTTTTTGGGGCCACGCCCCTTCGCTCAAAGTTATTAACCCAGTTCTTAGCAATTATATAAAAATATATATTTCAAATCGGTAAAAAAAAAAAAAAACACTGAAGATATTAAAGAAATAATATTGCCAGTATTTTTTTGGCTCATCCTCTGGCTATTGAAACGTAAATACAGATAATATTTGATAAATAATACTGAATTGTATTTTATAAATTAAATTTAAAATATAGGGAAAGGTTTATCTATAGTCAGGTGCGTCCGACTGATCTGTTCGGCCCATTATTCTTTTTTTTTAAGTTTAAGATATTTTTTTAAAATTTTGTAATTTAAATCTGGCTATTTCCGACAACACTGAATAGGGGTTGTTTTTGCGGCGTATATGAAGCATTTGCTATAATTCCCAACTGGTTCTTGTTCTCGGGTAATGGAGTGCCCACAGAAATTTGGTTCTGGTTATCGCTTCTCGGCCTTATGGCTAAGATCAAAGTGTAGTATCTGTTCTTATCAGCTTAACATCTGATAGTTTCTCCATTGGAGAACAACAAATGTTAAACTGATTTTTGGAATTAGACGGAGTGCTAGGGGCTTGCTCCACCTCTGTCACGGGTTGGCCCGGTATTGCAGTACCGCCGGGATTCGGCCCAATAAATAATACATTTCAACAATAAGCAGTTTAAATAGCCAGCAGTAGACCAATATTTTACAATATCGTAAATATATTAAAATGATATTTCTAATTATCGTTTTATAAAATTTTTAAATTTCTTAAGAGAATATTTACGTATATTGTATTTTACGCTACTTACACATTTATTCAATTTGTTGTCAGATTTTAAAGTTAGTTTCTGGCATTATATTTGTTACTAATTCTCATTCTCTCATTTCAGTCCGAGGCTTCAACTGAACGGTTCGAACAGTTCCGAAAAAAGCTAATACAATAATGAATAACGGATCAACCAAGAAGCAAGTTTCCCGGAAGCCTGGGAAAAATCAGAAGGCCTGCTATATGTGCAATTATGAGAAAGACGGTTGCAACCACCTCTGTGATAAGTGCAGAGCGATTGTCGAGTATGGAGAATGAACAAGGAGGGAAGAGGAAGAATTAATCGCCAAGTACCTTCTGGATGCAGAAAGTGGACAAGAAGAAGAACGCTAAAACGATGTTTTCTGATGAATTCCAAGAAGTAGACGAAGAAGAATAACTTTTCAATTCAATCGGAAATTGAAATTGGGTTAGAGCTCGCATCCTGATTGGCTTGCCGTTTTTCCTCCTTCAAAGATTATATCATCTGCAATTTGAAGGAGGAAAAACGGCCGTCAAATCAGGATCCGAACTCAACCGCATAAATAAAATATATAGAAATAAATTGAAAAATACGTCATTACTGGAGTGTTACATACGAGAATAAAAATAACGCTCGAACTACATAAATGAAAAAAAAAATGTTTTATTTGCATGCAAACAGTGAAAATTAATAAATACAAAATACTAGTAGTATACATATGGCTGCAAAGCAGAAAACCCAAAATTTTGTTCACGTTTTTTCTGGTATATTTTTTAGGAAATTTAGATTTTAATTTGATAAATATGAAAAGTTTTGTTACAAAGCTTTTATAACAGCACTATAGTATATGTTTTTCGATGTTGGTCTGTTGAATGCTCAGCTGACTATTTCCGCCAACACTGAATGGGGATTGTTTTTGAGGCATATGTGAAGCATTTGCTGTAATTCCCAACTGGTTCTTGTTCTCGGGTAATGGAGTGCCCACAGAAATTTGGTTCTGGTTATCGCTTCTCGGCCTTATGGCTAAGATCAAAGTGTAGTATCTGTTCTTATCAGCTTAACATCTGATAGTTTCTCCATTGGAGAACAACAAATGTTAAACTGATTTTTGGAAATAGACGGAGTGCTAGGGGCTTGCTCCACCTCTGTCACGGGTTGGCCCGGTATTGCAGTACCGCCGGGATCCGGCCCAATAAATAATTCATTTCAACAATTAGTAACTTAAGCAATATTTTACAATCCGTTAAATATCAGAATAAAGTTGTTTTAAATGTTTTTCTGATAATTTATGTTTTGATAGCGTATAGTTTTTGAAAAAACTCTATAACTAGAAAAGAAGATATGCTACGGAAAAAGATGCCCATTAGGAAAGATTTTTCAACTGCTGGTTGGATTATAATTATCGTAATAATATAATTTAGGAATACATTTCAAACGACATAACGACTGAATATTTGATATAAATTACGCTGTCGTTGCGTTCAGACCTTGGGTAGCTCCGCAACGGCCGGATTACTGGACTTATCGCCCGATCCCTCGGCTGGAGATTCCGTCGGAGTTCGGAGTACGACGCTGTTATCGCTGCTCTCGCTGCTCGAATCGCCGACGTTCAAATCGTTGTTGAGGGCCTCCGCTGGCGGTACCGAAGCTACAAGCGGTACAGGAGGCAGGAGATTGCCGGAAGCGGGAGCCGAAGGTGCGATGCAGACGCGCTTGGAGGGCGGAGGCGCCACTTGGCCTAGACGAGCGTTGCTCAGAGTTGCGCCAGCGGCAGCTGGAGCAAACGACATCAGTTCACCAAAGTAAACATGCTGAATGACGGGAAACTTGGATAGTATCTGAAGAGAGGAGAATCCGTTATAGATTTAAAGATATTAGAAGAGTATTTTGAGACGCACTTCTTTCTGGTACATTTTGACGAGTCCCGCGTTAATTTTAATCCAAGAGGGCACCGCTGAAATGCTCCAGAGCTGATTCGAGTGCTCTCCAAAGTGTCCGGTCTTCACCTTGCAGATGTAATCGATGCAGCTGATGAACATGAACTTATCCTTGTAGTCGTTGATGATCTGTTCGTCCACAAACTTGGCGGGATCGAAGGGCGGCTTGACTGTAAATTGAAAAACAGAATTTGTAATCGTGTAAACGATAACTTAGGCTTATCGATTGCCAAAATTATAGATAGTGTCTAGAGTGTGGTAAATATTGTTAATGGATATTCACCATCGATCGTCAATCCGATTAGGCAATCATTGAATGTCATGCAAAAACTTGATCGTGTAAACTTAGACGTTTTTTGTTTTTGATTTAAAACAGTGGTGTCAAAACTGAGAATACAAAAGAGCACGCACTAATACACACAAATAAAAACACCAATACATAGACGGAAGTTTTTTTTGTTAGCAAGGCATGTCGTGCAGAAACTTCAACGTGTAAACGACGAGTTGGACTTATCGATTGTGCAAATTACTTACACGATGAAGTTTTTGCACGAAGTTTCCATTTGGTTAGTTTTGTTTGTTAGCAATGCAAGTCATGCAAAAACTTGATCGTGTAAACGTAGATTTGGGCACTTACTTGCCAGCTGAGCGCTGCCCCAGATGAAGGGCACGAACTGAAAGTCGTCCAGGGCCCAGACGCCTTGACTCCCCGCCGGCTCCATGTTGTAGGTGCGCTGCAGCTGCCGGGCGAACTCCAGATACCGATTAAATAGGCGTAACGCGGCGCTTACGATATCGGACTCTATCAAAACCTCCGCCTTGAAGAGGGCGCAGAGGAAGAACATGAAGGAGAGCTCGTGACCCGTGCCGTAGTCGATGCGTGTGGCGTTGCCAAAGGACTCCGTCAGATACTGCAGCAGTTCGTGGCGGTGCCGCTGCTTGGCGGGGGGCAGCAACTGCGTCAGCAGCTGTGGCAGCCCCGCCCTCATGCTGCACGCCCACTCGCGATACGCCTTGTTGCCGAATCTTTGCGGCTGCTCCAGCGGCGGATGCTGTTCCACCATCTGCTGCAGCGCATCGAATAATCCCAGCAGCTTGCGCAGCATCTCCGATTCGTGCATCTCATCCGACGTCTTGATACCCTGTATGGCGGCGCTGGTGCCGTTCAAATACCCTATTAAATCGTGATAGGCCCGGGAACGCGTCCATTGCGCCAAGTCGCCCAGATGTTGCACGCGCTTCTCGCAAGCCGGCAATTGGCCTAAATTACAGTTATATTAATTTAAGTTCACTTTGTTTTAATTTAATTACCTGTTGCATCGGCCATGCTTGTCACCAATTAATTTCGTTTTTGTTTATTAATTTTATAATTACGTTTTGTTTTGACTATTCTAACAGTGTGACCCTAAAAGTTGCTGGAATAATTGCGTGCAATATCGATAAGTGCCGGCAGTGTTGCAAAATGTTTTTCAGCTTTGAAATGCTTGGCGCGTAAATCACCTTGCTTTTATCTGACTTTTGTCATATGCATAAACTATTTAATATTCTTCCCGTTCTCTGCTGTCAATCAAAAAGTAATTTTTTGTAACTAGTTTCAAATATTAATACACATAAAATGAAATAATAAACTAATTCATATGCTCGATAAATACGTGTTGCACAAATTATCGAGTCACACGTTCGATAACACCTTATCGATGCGCAACGAACTTGTTCGCGGAACTACACAACGTCAACAAATAAAAAATTTCGCCCACACCGGCTGCAAATTGAAACGCGTTTGTTTTTTGTGTATAAATAATTAAAATTAAACAGCCAAAATGCTGGAGGCGCTGTACAATCTGCCCTTTCACATACTGGTGCCGCCCAACATCAAAGTGCGTCGCTTCTCCGTGCCCATGCCCTCGGCTATGACGGTCTTCTCGATAGTTTTGATCTCCTACTTTTTGGTGACTGGCGGTGAGCATGTGCAACTTGCAGATACCCTGTTTTTAAATATAAATTATAAAATAAAAGTTATATAATGATAAAAATATTGATTTATGATTTTCAGGCATTATCTACGATGTGATTGTGGAGCCGCCCAGTGTGGGCGCCACTGTGGACGAACATGGACATTCCCGACCCGTGGCCTTTATGCCATATCGGGTGAACGGGCAATATATAATGGAGGGACTGGCGAGCAGTTTCCTCTTCACCATCGGCGGACTGGGATTTATCATTATGGATCAGACCCATGCGCCGGGCAAGACGAATCTCAATCGTCTGCTTCTTACAGCCATGGGCTTTATCTTCATATTGGTTTCCTTTTTTACCACCTGGTTGTTCATGCGCATGAAGCTGCCCAGTTATCTGCAGCCTTAAAAAATGGCTTAAATGCTGATAAGTTGGCTTTAAGAATGACGGAAATCTCTTATTGTTAGTATTAACATGTATATCATAAAGTGTAAGTCGAAAGTCGAACAAGAAACATGCTAATAAATGTCGCTAAAATCGTGTAATTATAGCGTTCAGATCTGGCTTTATAGACGGTAGATATTGGAGAGAATTGAAAGGCAAGATTATATAGATGCAAATACGTATTACTATATTGTATTCATAAATTGTAAGTCCAAATTTTCAAAGTAAATACCTCTACATTTTTTTAACTATAGCTTTTTTACCAGTCTATATATACTGCATATTGACCAGATATAGGCATACCAGAACCAAGCATTTACAAAGTTATTAATCTTAAAAAAAAGCTGTTCATTCAAATTCTAGAGACAAAAATCACTTCATTTCAATCCAAAAGTTTTAAAAAAATGTCTGAAACTATAGAGTCTAAATTAGTCTTAATAGCCGAATGTTTTAGGTAAATTTGAGCTTCCCAGGGCCAAGAATTACGTTCAATTATCTGCATTTTTAGATTAGAAATTAGAATAGTAAATATATTATAAATTTTATATTACAATTTATTTGCTTTAATGCAAGTCCAAAGTCTCAAACTAAATACCCCAAAATTTCTCTAATTATAGCGTCTAAACTAGTCCCTATAGCCGAATCTCTTTTAGCCAAATAAACATCAAGATTTTGGCGTCCCAGGGCAAGAAATTTCGCTCAATTCTGCTCAGTTTTCAACGCGTTGTCGGCGAAGGCAGAAGACGAGCGTTTAAATATTTTATTTACTCTATATTTAGCAGCATAAAAAGGCTATTTATAAAGCAATAATATTATGCATCGCGTATAGAAACAGTTTTCTCGTAGTTCCCGCATAATTTATATATTTAATTCCGCAACAATTAATGGTAATTATCCAATTGATTGGATCAAAAGTTATAGCAAGTGATGTAACCGACTGAAGAAGCAGCAGCAAGTGGCAACTGCGTCGCAGTTTGTTTACAAAACAAACAAAAAAATTAAGAAATTTAGAAAAAATACAACAATAATAATACTCCGAATTTAAAAATATAATAGTATAAAATTCAATTAAAATATAATACTAATAATGCTCAGCATATGACTTTGGGAATCTTCAAGGAAATAATTGCCGCCGATTGGGAAATAAACGAAATAAATTTAAAAAGACTGCAGTAGGGAGCAACCGACAAAATTGAACGCTGTGCTTAGTTTTTTTTTTTTTGCTACAAAATAAAAAAACATAAAAATAATATTCTTTAGTTAAAAGTAACAATAATAAACAAAAATTATAATTTAATCAAAATTTAACAATGCTCAGAATATCAATATGATAAATAAGTAAATAAATAACTGCTTGATTTACAAATAAGAGAAATACATACATATAAAAAGGCTGTAGTCGGACGCAACCGACAGTAACGAACTTTGTGCTTTATATTTTCCTACAATAGAATCAGAAACATAAAAATAATGATAAAAATTAAATAATAAAAAAAAATTCTTAAAATACCAAATAATTAAAATAAATAAGGAAATACAATAGAGATTGGAAAATGCGCTAAATATCTATAAAAGGACTGCAGTCGGACGCAACCGAACGTAAAAGACGGTGTGATTTGTTTAAATGCACATTTACAGTTTAAATAAAAAAAAAATAAAACTATTTTGAAATTAAAATTTTATAAAAATCATATATTTATGATATAAAATAAAATATAATTAAAACATATATAATATTATATGATATATAAATTTAAATAAAAGAGAAATGTCGAAAAAGTGCAGCGTTCGGAGCTTGAGCGATAGCTCCCTGGCGGAATTGGCGAATCTCCTGGTGTCTACCATTAGCTACGTGCAGTATGCCCCGGATGTTCAGATAGATATAGACGTCCTGATGGTGGAGCTGAATGAATATTTATCTCAGTCGGGCGCCACCTCCAACATCTATCAGGATTTGCTGCGCGTGATCTTGAGCTCGGATTATCTGGAGGCCAATATGCGATTCATCTGCCTGCAGATGTTGCTCAATTGTGGAGTGCATTTTCTGGTAACCGAGGTTTTTCCTCCCAGTTACTACGAGAAGATCCTGCAGGTGATTGCGGCACAGGGCGGGGGGTTGCGGGTGCTGAATGTGAAGGGCGTTTGGGTGAAGGAAGATCACATGCATTATATGTACGAGATCGTGAGGCGTTGCAAGCAGCTGGTAAAGCTCTATGTGCCCTATATAGCCAACGATCAGCTGCTGGAGGAGATAGCGCTAAATTGTCAACGTCTGCAGATTTTGGATATATCCGGGGAAACCGATATTACAGAAATCGGCATAGATCAGCTGTCTAAGGGCATTTGTGCGCAATCTTTGACTGTTGTGGATGTGGGCATGCCCGGAGAGGAGAATATCTGTTATTCGGATATAGCACTGATACTGGAGCATTGTCCTAGGGTGGAAACCCTCTCCACGTACTCCTTTGTGGGCGCGGCACTTAAATTTATTCACGATAATGTCGATACCGAGTTTAAATGTCGCTTGAAGTATGTGCACGATAGGGGCACGGATGAACCGACGCTACAAGTTATTTTACAGACCTGTCCGCAGCTGGATACCCTGTATTTGGACACTCCCAAGCTGGGTTGCCTGCGCGTTCTACAAAATCGCTATCTGAGAAAGCTCAAGATCTGCAAATTCGTTGTCGCCGAGCTGCTTTCACTTTTGGAACGTCCTGTGGGCAGAAATCTCCGACATCTGACCATGATCAAGGGAAGTGGGAATTTGGATCTTAGCAAGCTGGCACGCCTCTGTCCCTGCCTGATAGATCTGGACTGTTATGTCGTCGATAGCTTAAGCTATGCGCAGTCCCATGTGCGTTTCCCGAGTTTGGAAGGATTGGAGATTCTCAGCTGTGATATGTTGAATAGTTCCCTCAAGGCCTTCCTCTGCAATGCGACGCAACTCAAGCGATTGGCAGTGGATTCTGTGGACTTTACGGACGATGATATCATCAAGTAAGTCTTATACTATCTATATCTACACACTCTGGTTAAAATTTGATTTTTCTAGCATGTTTGTGCAGCATGACTTTAAGGTCTTGGAGGATATTTGGTTTACGCTGGCGCCAGAGCTCACCGTACAGGCCGTGGAGGTACTACACTGAAAAAAATACACATATTTATAGATAATTTATTGCCAATTTCTTCCAAATTTTTTAGATGCTTATGGAGAGCTGCCCGGAGCTGCAGTCGGTGGGACAATTGACGGGATGGTCGTTATCGCCGGATGATTTATCCTTGATCCGGGGAATGCTGAAGAGCGGAAACTCTAGCCTTGTACTGACTACAAATGTTTTACTTGCTTGAGCACTAATTTGCAGGGTATTTTAATCACGCAGATTTGCACGAAATCATTAAAATGCACCTGACAATTGTTCTTTATCATCGCCGCATGTTTTACAAACCCCAAATAGTTAATAATCTGTTTCTCTTTTTAACTTTACAGCGCCTGCAATGAAAACTCGGCAAAAAACCAGCTTGAAAATATTTTTTGTATATTTTTATTTTTGTAAATTGAATTTTCTTTGTGATATTAAACAAATAAAATACGTTGTAACGAAATAAATTGAAAATGTGCGCACTGTGTGACCAGCTGCGGCAAAAGCAGTATTTTCTGTTGGTATTTTCTTGCGGCTTGCAGTCAGCTGGCAGCTAGGGTTGTCAACTGCATTAAAAGCTGGTTTCATCAAATTGGGTAAACTTTTTGTGACAGAAAATATAGCTAAATTAAAATAATTTGTAATTAAATAATTGCAGCAATTTAGCAACTATTATTTTATATAAGTTAAGTGCATTAAATTGCAACTTGAATTAATTTATGCAAATTCTTCAAGCAGGCTTGACAACCCTGCGCGCGATGAATACTTTTCATGCGCAATAAAAAATAAAAAACTAAAAAACGCAAAATTTTGCTGGAGGCAACGCAAGAATTTATTGAAACGAATCTCATTTTAGGCTTAATTTATACAATAAATGCATTTTATAAACTAACTCAAATCGAACGTGCACAGTGTCAGCAAATGTGAAAATTATGAAAAGCCACAAAATTAAAAGGAAAAAACAATTTCCGCAGACGTCAGCAGCGCAGCATCAATAAAAAAGCAGCGAGAAAAGAAGCAAAAAAATAAAATTAATTTGGCAACTGTAAATCTCAGTGTAATAAATTTGTAATTGTGCGAGCGAGAGGCGTGTGTGTGTGTGTGTGTGTGTGTGTGAGTGTGTTGTAGGTGTGCGTGTGTGTGTGTGTTGTCATGCATTTTGTCACACAACAACGACAGCAGCAGCAGCAACAACAACAACAACAGCAGCAACAGCAACAACAACAAAAGTCTTTAGCAACAACAACAACAAGCGGCACACGTTTCGTCTCCCTCTGCAAATCTTCCAGCCAGGGCGCTCTTCCCAAATCCCTGGCCACCGCTCAGCATCCCTCCCCCCGCCCCCTCTCACTACAGCAACAACAATCTCAACAGCAACAGAAGCAACAACAACATAGGCGCACAGCGAGCCTCAATCTGCACTCTTCGCACATGTAAGTTAACAGCGCCCTGCCCCTCTTGCCATCTCTTTCTCTGTTCTCTGAACTTGAACTAGTTTTTAGCTTTAAATTAAAATAAATTAAAAATATATATAGTTATCAGCGTTGCCAGACTGCAATTACAAAATATATATAAATATCAGTGTTGCCAGATTGCAATTGCAATACATCGAAACAACTGTTAAAATATCTTTACATAAACATAAAAAAATATAAAAAAATATATTTAAAAAAATACTGTTAAAAATAAATATTATAAAAATATATATTACACAAAATAAATATTTAAAAATGTTTGAACATCATATAATTATTAATAATTCAAAATCAAAATAGATTATTAAAAATAAATATATATTCATTCACATATGCACCATATGATTAACATAATATAATTATAAATAATTAATCATTAAATATTATTATAAAATTTTGAAAATAAATATATATTTTTACACAAGCATAAATAACATTCTGAAACTAGCTGGCAACGCTGATAAATATGTATATGTATACAACTATATGTTTGGTGTAGGTTCTTCTTCTTGCTGGTTTGCATGCTAACTTTACTGTTACTGTTACCTTTACCGTTATCTTTACAGTTATCATTACAGTTACAGTTCAATTTGTGCCTAATTTGCATGTCGTCGTTCCTTTTTTCCTATATACTACATAGCTGTATATATTATATACTTTTTACTAGAGCTGGCAAAAGTTTAATTAATGTGTAATATAATTTTGAAATCGAATTATATCGATATGTCTAACATGAATATCGATATTTGTTCAAAATTCCAAACATCGATAGTATCGGTATTGCTAGCGATATTTTACCAGCCATACTGTATGCCAGGTCGTAACTTATCAGCAAAACAGATAATACACAAAAGTCTCTCTGTATTTATATGCTGTATATATAAATATATATGTATATACCTTGTCAGGTTCCAGTTGAACTCGATTAAATTTCAAAATATTTGTTGCTTGTGAGCATTTGTTTACACCGATTGCATGCGATTCGTCTTGTTGTAGCGTTCGTTACCATAAACATTTGTGTATTCTATTAGAATTTTGATACACTTGCTGTTTATTTATTTCATTATATTCCCTAGTCATGTTTAATATTATTTATGACAAACGCCAGCTGCAGCAACAGCAGTTTCTATCAAAACAAACGAATTGCTTCACAGTTTGCTTTAATAGAGCGATAGTTTGTCTTTGTTCCTGCCCCAGAACTGTTGTCGGGAGTTCCAGAGAACTCGAAGTACTCAAATTGATTTAGTTTTAGATCAGTTGATCGCATTCGTTTGGTTTCGGGTTCGGTTTAACGTTTAGTTTCAGTTCCGGTTCAACCTCTTTAATGGTTGGTTTTGGTTCCGGTTCTGGTTCGGGAACTTTTTAAGGATTTATGTAGCTGTATTATTGTTCTAAAGTTTATTTTAACAGAAAGTTAAATAAAGAAAAGGAATATTATTTATTTGGATTTTATTGAACCTCATTGAAGGTTTGGTTCGCACCAGGAACAAAAGTATCGCGTCCTGCTTAAAAAGCCTATTGTATACCCTGCTTAACCTAAAATTCATTATGTCTAATTCTGGAAAACTGAAAAAGTATACAAATTTTCCGAACCGGTTTATTTCAAAAACGGTTTGCAGCCTTGAATTGGAAATATTTCAAAAATATAGTAAACAAAATACCTAAAAATTTATAACTTTTAAAAAATAATGTATAAATAATAATTTACCTGAAAATTATAAGCATTAATAAAATAACAATAATCTCTTGAAATAAAGTGTTAATTAAATGTATGTTGCATGAATAATAACTGACTTTAAGCCAGCTTTAAGCGCTATTGTTTATAGCCCACAATTTGAAGCTCGTTGTCAGCTATTGCGAATGCTAAATTACAGACATTTGCATATAACTTTAAACAAAAAGGAAAAAATTACTGAAGCGTATGACTACAAGCTTCCTAGGCAGCATATTGTATATGCACTGAGAGAAAAACAATCGAAAACTTTGTTGAATTTCCAATATTAAATAGTAGAATAATATTTTAGCATTTTGGGATTAATTTAAGAATAAACAGGGATAGATTTCAGCGAGTTTAATTGTTTCATTAAAAATATAATTTAATATAAAACAAAAAATATTTAAAATAATTTTAATTGCATTTAAATTATTCGGAATGTGTTTCAAATCTAAAAATTCTGGTTTAATAGGGGATGACTTTACTATTTGATATTACAGGATTCATTTAAGTTAAAAATATATTTTAATTTAAAACAAAAAGGACTTAATAATATTGAACGCACTTAAAGTATTCAAAATGTGCTTAAAAATGCAGAAATTCTGATTTACATGAGAACTACTTTACTTAAACTCGTTCTTACTCTAGTAAATTGCGGATAGCGAATGTAAGTGAGAATGTCTTGGTTTTTTCTCTGAGTGTACTATATATGTTTGTGGAATTTGCCGGGTCCGCTCGGGGTCTTTCGCTGAGTAGATTCGAGTGCAAATTCAAACGTCGCGCTGAAATGACGTCGAAAACATCGCGTGTCTCTGTTCAGACGGAAAGAAAAGGCCCGAAAATTAATTAAATAATTAATCAGGCTACGTTTAATATTATTAAAATATTTTTTTGCCAAATGTGCTAAAAATAACGTCGAAAGCAGTCGAAAGAGGAACTCGGTGCCGTGTGTGATTTTGCTCTATATTTTTGAGACGTGTTTGGTCATCGTTTTTCCAATGATGACATACTTTTCCGATGACCCCAAGCAACGACAACAAAAGCAACAACAACTACAACAATGACAATAACAATAACAATAAGAGCAGCTGGAACAACAATAGAAAACAATAATTTAACCCAGAGAAGCTAAACAACAACAGTAAAATGTAAAACCTTTTTTTTTTCTTATTTTCCGCTTTGTTTTTGTGCATAGTTTATTGATTTTTCGCTAGAGAATAGCTAGAGAAATAGCTAGAGAGAGAGAGAGAAAGGGGAAGCATTTAGTAACTGGCTTAGTTAGTAGCTTATGGCCTTTTGCTATTGGCTTTTATTATGGCCAAGTTAGTGACACGAGTCCAAGTGTTAGACGGAGGCAGGCGAATGTCATTGAGCCAATTAAACTTTGATTTTGATTATACAGCAGGTTGTATGTTAATTACAATTGTTAAGTGCATGATACGCCTCGCTACACTCAGAGAAAAGCAGCAGAAATTCTATGAAATTTTTGAGATTCAGATATATCGAAATTTAAATTCTTTTAAAACCAAATTCGTATGCATTTCAAAATAAACAGAATTGATATAGGAAGAGATGAGAATATGTTCGATACATTAATTATTTTATTTTATTGGTTTTTTTTCTGAGTGTATATATAGTTCTTAGCGCTCCAAGTTGATTGCCTGATACAGAAGTTTACAACTTAATAAAAGTTTAAAAAACTCTTATCTTTAGTATGCGGTTGTATACTTTTATTTACGCCCCATTAAATATTATAGTTAGCTTATTCAAATAAATTAATCTTTAACCTTTTTCATTGTGTATATACTTGCAACTTGATAAGAAACACAATTATTTCCGTTGAGTGTTAGGTAAATGCTCTTTTGACCCTCCCATTATTGTTTTATTCTCACTCGTCATATAATTTAGCAACAGTTGCAGTTTCCTGAAACTATCTTAAACAATTATCATCTAATACTTCGTGCTGTTTTATTTTTTATCTCCATTGATTGCCCAACAATGGCAATTAATGAATCATAACACAGCTGCAAAAATTCTAGATAATTTTAGAGATGAGTGCCAACACTAGGCAGCAGGGTTTAGGCCTTTTTGTGAGGTCTAGAATTTTTAGTTAAGAGTTGAGTGTATTTATTGGTAATGGATTGGGCGAAGATCTTTTGTTTTCTCTTCAAATTTATTCGCATCTTTAAATACATATTTATATATAATATATATTCAAAATTTTGTATTAAAACCAATGAATCAATCAGCTTTTCCATATATAGAAAAGAAAAATTTAAACAATTATTTAAAAGTTTTAGAACTTTTATGATTCTCTACATAAACCGAATATTCTGCTTAGAAAGCAACCCTAAAATTGGTTTTTATAAAAAAAAAGTAATACAAAATAATTCCAGTCTAAAATTCCATAGAATTCTCTAATTGTTTCTGAAATTATTAAATTAAAAACAATATATGCTTGAACTACAATAAAAAAAACCCATTTCATGCAATTAATTCTTTTAAAAATAATACTTATAATTCTAAGAAAGCTAACCATTTATGCAATCTTTTAAAATGTCGTTTAAATGCTGGCATTTCTGACTCATCGAGCTTATTTATGATATTATAAAGCTTTTAAAATTCTGTTTAAATTTAAACAGTTAAACCGCATTTCAAGAGCTCAATAATTTTATTCAAACGATCTAAGTTGGTGCAAAATTCAGACCTTCCTCACTAAAATGCAATTTATGAATCGCAGATGTTGGATAATAAGTTTGGTTTTCTCAGTTCCCAGAGCAATCAAATAAGCGTGGAAAAACTGGAACAATTTCAATGTTAACGAGCAGAAATTTCAGTTTCATTTAAATGCAGTTCTATTTAGAAGAAAAAGCCGAGTGCAGCTAAACCAAATACAGCTGTTTTAAGCTAAAAACAGAGAGCAGCTGGGCAGCTGAGTGCAAACAGAGATAAATGTGCAAATAAATATTTATAAATACAGCTTGAAATAAAAGTTAAGAATAGAAATAAGCTGAAGCTTGCACTTAAAGCTGTTTAATTGCCACTTAATCCATATGGCCAACAATTAGTTGAAGTTTAATCATTTAATCATTCATTCAATGCAGCTGCTTTGCGACTGTCTTTGTCTCTAACTGTAAAGGGCATAAAACCCAATATATATAAATATCTTATCGCGGCTTATCTGACAGTTTAGTTACTTAGTTGTTGCTACAACAATATCAATAAACCTGCGTCCGCATGGGAAATTGATTAACATCGTGAATGGCAATTATTATTATTATTGAAAATTCATTCTCCTCAAGTCATTCAAACGAGACAGACAGAGACGCAGGCGGAAAGGCGTCACAACAAATGGAAAATTATCGTTTGGCCGAGCCTTACGTGGTCTGGTAAAAATTTGGTCAAAATCTTAGTTAGTTAGTTGTTAGATTCTGTAATTTAAACAAGTGGAAATGGATCTATTAAGTAATACATATAAACTAAGCCTATGCCATTCTCTATCGATGCTGTAAAGCACATTATAATCGCATAACAAACAGCAAAGATATGCAACAGACAATTCGATAAATTTAGTTAGAGTGTAGAAGATGCGATTGATTTGCTAGAACCATGCGTATAATTTTGTAAATAATTAATTAGCTAACAAACTTTAATGTATTTCAAGCATAATAACTTAAATTAGCCAAAATAATTAAAAAAAAAATTTAAAAAAAATTAACTACACTACATCACGTGTTAAAATAAAAGTTTAAAACATAATACTAATAAAATTATATAAATAATAAAACAAAATATAAAATTAAATTTAAAAGAAATAATAAAACAAAATAATTAAATAGATTTAAATATTAAACCTGTTTTACCCATTTTTCAAGGGGTACAGGGTATAAAAATCAGACAATAAAAAATAAATTAAAACAAAAAGAAATATGAAATTAAGAATTACTACACATAACAGTAATAGTATACCATAAAATATAGTATAATAAAAATTTTTATATTTTCACAAAAAAAAAAAAAAGAAGGAATTTGAAATTTGAATTGATAAGGTTTCTTGTCTATTTAAATATATATTTTACATAAATTATCTTATCAAATTATTTAAAATAATTTCTGTGATACAAAAATAAATGTCACAAACAAACTTTATTAAAATAAAATAATAACAAATTCAAATTAATTTATTTTTCGACATTAGATGCCAGAACTTTGTGATCATTTTAAACGGAATTAAAAAAATCGCGTTTGTTTTGCAAAAAATTTCAACGTTTGCGTTTAATTAAATTCGCTAATAGTATATAAAAATTGTATGTAGTATTTTATCTCTTGTGTTTGGGTTGGACGTTGATAGCTGGTGATAAAGTCAGTTAGTGAATCAGTCAGGACAAATCTAGTTTTAAGCATGCTAATGATTTCTTTTTGTTTACCCAATTTGCCATTTGTTTTCTTTCTTTTATTTTCCATGTGCATTGTATTGTAGGATTAAAGATATTGATATAAACATAACAACCGTAACAACAACAGCTGCCGAAACAGCAGCAGCAGCAGCAGAAACAGCAGCAGCAGCAGCAACAGCTACGACAACAACAATTGCTGAAACTGCAGCAGCAACAACTGCAGCAACAGCAGCAACAATTGCTGCTGCTGTGCAATGCCTTGAGCCAGATCAGGCAACAAATATGATTTGTGATGCAACAGAAGATGCACAGCAGCAACAGCAGGAATCACAGCAGCAACATGCGCTGCAGGAGCAACAGTTGCCGCCAGCTGAGCCTGCAGAGGACGAAAGATCGCTGCCAAGTAGCAATGGCGACAGGTAGGTCTCCAAATAAAGTCTCTCGATTCCCGTTTCCGGCCTCAAGCGTTAAGTATTAGCTGCTTTTTAACTTTTACAAAATTTGCATGCTAAACTTCAACTAAAATAAATCAATTTAAATTTATTAATATTTAAAGCAACTTGGTATTAATTTATTTCAATTTAATTTTGCTTTTAGGCGCGATTCCATCAGCGAGGAGTTCACCATAACCAGCACGCTCAGCAGCAAGCTTTTGACCATACAGGAGGCAGCTGACAACAGCAACATCATCAACAATCCCAACACCAGCAACAATTCCAACTCCAACTTGTCTTCAACGCAGGTCAACAACGCCTCAACCGCTTCCCCTACGGCTTCCATCCACACTTCTCTTGCCCCCGACGCTCAACAGCATGAGGCAGCTCCCAGCAACAACGTAGCCGCTGCTTGCAACTCCAGCAGCCCACAGGCCACGCCCAGCATCAATATTGTGCAGGCGGAGGCGAAGGAGCAGCATCCTCTGCAATCCCACAGCGTCGACTCCAACGGACAGCAGCCACCGTTGAGCACCAGCTCCTGCACCGACAGCCCCAGCAGTCGCAAGAGCTCCACCAGCTCCAAGGGCAAACCGGCCAAGCTTTCCACCTCGAGCAGTGGGCGGGATGAGGTGAGAACTTTTATAGTTAATTTTTTTTAAATTTAATTTTATATTTAAATGAATTGCGCCAAAAATTAAGCCTGGAAGGAAAAAGGGAAAAAATCTTATATCTTATACCCTGTACCACAGCTCACGCTCGCCCCGTTTTGAATCGTAAGAATTGTTTCGTAAACGAATTGTAATGCAAAATTATGCCGAAAAAACCAAACTTGACAGAATTTAGTCGAAAAATTCAGATTTTAGGGCCAATTTTGAATTATGGGGGGGATTATCACTCCTTAAACGAAAAAATCCAATTTTGTTGATCTTTGAATGCGCATAGCTTTACCAAAAATCAACCAATTTTCAAGCGGTTTGAATTTTTCTTAATAATTTTCGTTCGCAAATAATATTTAAGTAAAAAATCAAAGACAAAAAAAATAAAAATTTTTTCGAAAATTGTAAGCTTTACTTCCCCTTAAAAAATATAAAAATTTTCGGAAAAAAAGTTTTTGTTTGAAAATCGTAGGAATTGTTTCGTAGTCGAATTGTATTGCAAAAAAATGCGGAAAAAAGCAAACATGACAGTATTTGTTCGAAAAATGTAGATTTTAGGGCCAATTTTGGTTGCTCAATTAAGCTCTTTATTTATAAGCTCACTCTTCAAACGCATATACCCTACAGAAACTAAATTAGACCAGCTGAAGTCTGATTTAAAATACGCTCTTTATCCGCTCTTACTTGACTTTACTCCACATTCAAAGTTTACAATTTGTAGTTTTACAGTCGTTCTCCCTCTCTCAGAGTCTTTACAAGAGCTTTAAAGCTTTTTTTTAGTGTTTGTTGCTCATTAGCACGTCACAAGCGCCAAATCGAAATGTGTGAAAAGCGATAAAACCAAATATTGGACATATGCCTGATGTTGAGACTACAAACTACAACATTGGGTTGATAGGCTGGCAGTTATCTGATGGATTATTTCGAAACGGGTTAGATTTATACCTACATATGTATACATATACCATATGTATGACTCTTATCGATTAACTGTGTTGCGACAGTTGTTAATGGTCCCAAGTGAGGCCATGGCGCTGATTAGAGTGATAAGAATTACCCTTCAATGTTGACATAGTAAAAAGACAATCAAATGCGCATAATTAGCTTGGAAATATTCCAGTGTTGGCAAAACAACGATAGTGTGCGAAATCGATAGTTAATTTTTCGATTAATCGATTAACATTAAATATACGGCATATAATTCAAAAACAACCAATATTTGAGGAAATTATTTATTCCTCATTAGGTTTTAGACAGTAAAAATTGTTTTACTCGATTAATCGATTAAGAATAAACGATCGGTGGTCGGTTTATTTGCTAGCTATCGATAATATCGATAGAATATATTCTTGTGTCGTCAAAACGATGGAGTTCGCCATTTAAAAAAAATATTTAGTCCTCTTCAAAACCCTTTTGGGTTTTAGACAGTAAAAATTGTTTTACTCGATTAATCGATTAAGATCGATGATCGGTTTATTTGCTAATATTCTATAATATCAATTGATCTTCCTTGCTTCAGCTAGGCACGCATATACCCCTTTTCGACTGCGGGGTATACACAAAAAAAGCTCGAAAACTGATTGGTAGAAGCTTTACCACATTGATAAGGGCACATTGGTATTGTCGCTGTATTGTGTGGGGTTTTGTCGTGTGGCGTGTGTCGTTTTTGGCTCTCGAGTTGCAAATTAGAATTCGTAGAACGAATGCACAATTTAGTGGGCTAACACAGTTGTTGTGCGGTCTGATCGTCAGTTCGATTATACAACCCGAATATTTAATGCGAACGTAAAAACTAATACGAAATAACAATTAATTTCGTCAATGATAAGGCGGCAAACATTTGGTTCTCCTCGGTGTATGATTCAGTTTATGAGTAATATAAATACAAATCTAATCAGCGCTAATATCTGTCAATTTATTACAGGACGCCCAGAGCAAGCTAAGCGAACCAGGTGTTAGCACCGAGTGTAATTTTGTGCGTGGCGAGCAACAGGTGAGCAGCAGTTCGACATCGATAGAGAAGCCCGCTAAGTCAACCTCTCGCCTATCGGAGAGGGCCAAGAAGAAGTCCTGGTACAACGTCATCTATCCCAACTACAAATCGCGCGCCGAGGACTTCAAGAAACTCTTCAAGGAGGTGCCCAATGACGAGCGCTTGATTGTAGGTAAGGCACGCTGAGGGGATTCAGGGAATTAAGTAAAAGTAAGAATAAGTTCACATAGATGCATCATAGCTAGTGATGGCAAAACAATTTTACTAATCGGTTATCGATTATTATCATATGATTGATTGAAACCGAACGATCGTAATTACTATTTAGTTAATCGCAATTAAACAAAGAAATGGGAAATTAATCGTTTCACAAAGTAATTTTTACTGTAATCTTTAAAATTCAAGGGAAGCAGTTAATCGAAAAAAAAGGCAAATAGTCGTTTTATCAAATGTTTACTGTAATCTAAAAATGTATGCCTTATTTTTATGTTCCTAGAAATATTTGTCACGTTACGTCAAATGTTTTTAGTGAAGAAAACAAAACTGCGGAGTTAAAATGGTTAGACCTATTGACCTTACATTGCATTCGTTTGTGAAAATAGAACTATAATAACTTCGACTTTCTAAAAATGTGCTAAGCTTTTACATATTATAAGATGCTTTTAAAAATAGATGACTTGAGAGCTTGCTACGTTCGACATGTTTGCGATCTCCATCCAACTCTTTTCCAGCTATACTATTTTAGAAGTACTTCCAACTGAAGTGTGATATATTTTGCAGATTACTCGTGTGCTCTGCAACGGGATATTCTGGTGCAGGGTCGTCTGTACGTGTCACAGAACTACGTTTGCTTCCACGCGAACATCTTCAGCTGGGAGACGTATGTGAGCATCAAATGGAAGGATGTGACGGCCATAACCAAGGAGAAAACAGCGCTGGTAATACCGAATGCCATCTCCATATCGACGGCCAAGGAGAAGTTCTTTTTTGCGACCTTCGCATCGCGTGACAAGTCGTTTTTGATGCTCTTTCGTGTCTGGCAGAATACGTTGATGAACAAACAGTTTTCACCCCAAGAGATCTGGCGTTATGTGCACAATTGTTACGGAGAAGAGCTCGGTTTGACGACAGACGACGAGGATTATATAGATCCAACGCTGGACGCCGATACCGAAACGGATGGCGATTTTCAGACAGCCATCGACGATCTTGAGCACTGCAATTCCAGTCAGAACATCAACAATCCAACATCACAACAGCAGCAACAGCACAGCGGCAACAGCAGCGCCAGCAGCGGAGGGGGAAGCACAGCTCGCAAATCGAAAGGGAAATACTTTTTCAATTCGAGCAAATCATCGAATGTGAATTCATCGGCCAACGCATCGGCAAGTGGATCGGACAATAAAACCAGCGACAGCACACGCAAATCCAACAAGAAAATGAAGGCCAATGCCAAGGAGCTGACGCTCAGCTCCGTCAAGGCAGCGGAGCAATCTGTTGCCGTTACGCTCACAGTGCCCAGCAGCAGCAGCAACAACGGCAGCAGCAGCAGCAACAACACCTCAACAGCAACAACAGCTGCCACAGCCACAACAACAACTCTAACAACAGCAGCAGCAACAAACACAACAACAGCAACATCTACAGCAGCAACATCTGCAGTTGCAACTGTTGCGCCCAACACTAGCAGCAGCGATCGCAAGTCGGAGAAAATCAGCAGCAGCAATAGTCCCGATAACAATCACGGCGTCGATATCAAGCGTAAACTCAGCAAGAATCAGCGACAGCGGGAGGTCGAATTGGCCAGCAAGAAGGATGAGCAGGGACCCACGGATGTCTCTGATTCCTCCGATTCCGAGGAGAACAGCGTGCCGTAAGTAGAGCTATCGATATAAATCGATATTTGGGAAATTGTTGCAAATGAATACTAACAGAACGCTAGATTCGCATGAAGTAGAAAGCTAAAAACATCGATGTATACTGCCAATATCGATATTAATTAAAATCGATCAAAAAATCGATATATTTTAAACATCTTCAATTTTTTGTTGTTATTGATTTTTAATATGTTTAAATATTTCCACCAATGTTCAATCTAATGCCAGCTTCCTATATATCATATTAATTCGATGTTTTTATCGATATATAAATATCGTTATATAAACCTTGTGAACTTGTATGCCTAGCTCCTATTAAAATGCTCTTCTTTTGTAGATTTGTGCCCACCACCGAGTGCACATCAACGCACGAGGGACGTCAGATTGTGCATACGATACTGCCCATACGGGTGGACACCCTGTTTAATTTCCTGTTCTCGAAATCGAAATTCCTCACGGACTTCCATGACATGCGAAAATCGACGGATTTAACCATGGGCGAATGGCATAAAAACGATGAGGGACAAAATGTGCGTCTGGTCAATGTGACGGTGCAATTGGCAGCCTCCGTAGGCCCCAAGACTTCGAAGGTAAATGATCGTACGATAAATTTTTATAATCGATAACAATTTTATATCAAATTTAAAGTCCTTTTGAGTATTTCTTAATCTATTAACACCCGATATTCTGCTTCCTTCCTTCAGGTCACCGAATATCAGACGATGCGGGAGTGCAGCAAACCGGGAGAACTTTATTCGATAGACGTGAACAGCGTGAATGCCGGAATTCCCTATGCGGACAGCTTCAGTGTGCTCATCCATTTCTGTTTGGCGCGGTAAGAATTTCGATATCGATTCGATTTCGATTATCGATATTAATTGTTATCGTTTGCTGTTAGCACTGTGGACGATCACACGATGCTGTCGATACATGCACAAATCAAGTACAAGAAGTCCATTTGGGGCGTGGTCAAGGGCTTCATCGAGAAGAACACGTGGGCGGGGCTGGAGGATTTCTTCTGCGCCCAGCTGCATTCGCTGCAGAGCGAGACGTGCATTCCGCCAGCGAAGGGCAAGGGACGCAGGCCCAGACGGGGTAAGCGAACATGACATTAAGCTAAGCAACAGCAACAGCAACATAAACAGCAGCAATAGCAACAGCAGCAACAGAAACAGAAACACAGCAGCAACAATGCCAAATGCCATTGCTTTTGCTTCTTCTAAACACAAGCACAAAATGCACAACAATCACAACTAACAACGACAACTGCAACTGAACGCTCGAATTCTCACCAATTCTCACAACAAACAGAGCAACAACTTCACCAACAACAACAAGAACAACAACATCATCATCAACATACTCCTCATCATCATCATTCACAGCACCAACAGCAATCGCCTCATGCAGCTCATCATCATTATCAACCAGCGCCTCATCATGCTCAACAAGCTCAACAACAACAACAACATCATCATCATCATCATCATCATCTTCCTAACGCACAGCAGCAGCAATCTGCACAGCAGCAACATGCACAGCAGCAACATACGCCAGCACCAACATATCCGCAGCATCGTAAGGCCTTATTGCACACTTGCGAAGGTAGAAAATGCTAAAAGTAAATCCCATTTTAGCCCATTTTAGTCAGTTGGCCTTAAGCAATTAAATATATTTTGTAGCTTTGACATGTTTAGCTTCCAGTTGAGTCAGCTTTCTTTGCTTTATCTTTTCATTAGCAACAAATTGTTAATGCTTTAGTTTCTGCATCATTTTGTAATATAAAACGCATGTTTTTTAGGCATATTTTATCTAAGTTTCAGCATAACATTTTTAAATTACTTAAATTAATACCTATGTTCCTCAATTAAATGCTTGTCATTTATGTAATAATATTTATACACCTTAGCTAAAATAATTCCATTTCATTAATATTTATTTGTTAATAATAATATTAATAAGAATTCGCCTGCTGCTGTAATTTATTATTTTTTATTTATTTATTATAATATATTTATTTATATTATTTATTTATATTATATATTTATTTATTATAACATATTTATATCAATATAAATTATAAAATTAATATTTATACTAATTTCTCAGCTGCTGAAATTTATTATTTATAATATTTATTCTAATTTTTATGTTGTTATTTATTATTAATAATATTTGTTAATTCCTTTGCTGCTGTAATTAATTATTACTAATATTTATTTATTGATATAATGATAATTATTTAGCTGCTGTAATTTATTGTTAATAATATTTAAAGTAAATACTCAACTGCTGTAATGTAATTTAGATATAGTATATATATTTATTTATTTAATTAGTTATGTATTTTATGTCTAGTAAGAGTAAATTAAAACAATTTTATTTTTATCTATTATCAATAAGTATAGAGTATAATTTAGCATACAATTAATTTAATATATTAAGTTAATTTAGACTAATGAATAATCTGTTGATAAATCAATTCATGAAATTATTTTTAATAGTTATATTGTTATAGTTTTACGTAAAATACTTTAAGTCGCTTTGAGAATATTATTGCTGCTGCTATTTGTAATAGTTATAGTTTTAATTAGTCAAGTTTGCTTCGAATCACTGCACGCTCATCTCCTCATCAATAGGCGCATTTTATATTGTCTATAATTTTAACACCTGATTTCTGCAGCTTGCGCTTGCGTATTCTGTTGTAACTGTTGTGCTTTTGTTGCATTTACTTTAATATTTAATTTGATTTAAAACATTTGTCATGGCCATCGTTGCAGGTACCGCCACACAAATTCGCCCCTCGGAGGAAGCAAACAGCGCGGCGCAGTCGGCCAAGGGGGAGGCGCGGGACAAATTGTTGTCCGCGGGCGGAGCTGGAGCTGCTGCTGCTGCCGCCGCCGCTGCTGCTGTTGCTGGCGATGTTGCACTGCGGCAGCAGCAGCAGCAATTGCTGCAGGCGCAACAGCAGCAACAGTTGCTGGCGGCGGCGGCAGCAGCTGCCGCTGGCGGTCAACAGCTGCAGGGTAGATTCAGATACAAGGGCCTGTCGATGTTTGTTGTGTTGCTGATGTGCCTGCTGCTGGCGTTAAATGTGATATTATTACTTAAGCTCTGGAAGCTGGAGGAACACATTGATGTGGATCTCAGCAGGCGGGCGCGCATGCCCAGCTTGGCGGCGCTCAAGTGAGTAAAAAAATAATAAAAAATTGAATTAAAACTGAAATTACAGTAACACTTCTAATAAAATAGAATCCAGGTTTAAATACAATTCCTATTGAAAAATAATTCTACTTACATAATTGAATTAATTATAAAGCATAAAATAAAACTCAAATTACAATAAAACATAATAAAATAGAATTGAACTTAAAATATAATTCAAATTGAAGATAAATTCTACTTTTAATTATACTTCAAATATTTTGAATAAATATAAAGACAAATAAATTCAAATATAACTAAATAATATCAAAATGAAATAACATTTCAATATTAATTCTTGGAATAACTATAAAAAATGATATTACAGTAGAATCCGGTTATAGCGACATTCAAGGGACCGACGATTTTACGTCGTTATATCCGGCAGACGCACTATCCGAAAGGAGCAAAAAAAAAAATTTTTTTTTATATTATGGATGCCATGTTCGTAATAGGTTTTAAAATAAAACAAATTAATTTTTTAATCAAAACAAAAAATTTAATACAGTAGAATCCGGTTATAGCGACTTTCAAGGGACCGACGATTTTTCGTCGTTATATCCGGAAGACAAAATCCATGATTTTGTTTCTTTTTCGTATTGAAAAAACACAAAATCCATGATTTTGTTTGCTTCTTTTAGCATTGTTAAAGAAATCAAATTTTCCTCTTTAAAGTTTTTTTTTTGTTCGGCACGTCGCAATATCCGGTTGAATTGAAATGAAAAATTGAATTGAAATTGAAAAATCTCGTCGTTATAAGCGGTTTGTCGCTAAAAGCGGAGTCGTTATAAGCGGAGGCCGTTTCATATAAGTTTGTATGGGGACCAACCAAACCATCGAGTTTTCGTCGCAATAACCGGTCGGACGCTATAAGCGGCGTCGTTATAACCGGATTTTACTGTATATGGTAATAGAATTCAATTTGAATCATAATTTAAATATAATTAAATATCTACTTTAAATAAAAATTGAGAAATGGAAACAAAAAATAAAATAAAATACTTAAATAAAAAAATAATATTTACATGACAGTAAAATGCAATTTGACACAATTAAAATTTGATTAAAATTCTGCTGTAAATACAAATTAAAAATTGTCGATTATATGTATAAAATATGTGCTAATAATCCCTGTTTATTTCAGGGAATTACCGAATACAAATCAGGATTGGCTGGAGCTGCTGCGTCAGCAGGAGCTGTCGCACGAGTCGGAGCTGCGCAAGTGGCATCAGGTGCTCCAGGCGGCGATTGAGCTGCTGAAAAAGGTGAGCATCGTGTGCGAGAAGATCTACAACGACGGGGAGCTACGTCAGAGCATTGAGGCCATGCATACGGAATTCTAATTAGAGAATTAAGCGAACGATACTCGAAATTAAATGTAATTCATATGCATTGTTTGATCTCATGGAAACCAAATGTAGCAACTGTAGAAACTGAATTGTTGTGCTTAGAATTATGCAATTGAAACGCTTCCGATAATTTTAGTTAATTTTATACAACAACTCCCATAATTATTTACATAATTTTCTTCTTTCTTTCTTGCCTTTGTTTAATATATATTTTTTATGTTTTCTTTATTGCAGACTGAAAAGACTTTGGCTGAAGTCATGATACCCTAGCAGCTCTTACAGCACAATTTCCCCTCCTACTCCCAAATTAATCCATAGTTTTCAAATTGCAGCCACCAAAAAAAGAAAAACAGAAACTGAAATTTAATTTCAAGCACTAAAATTAGAAATATCAGAAAATTATAGTCACAAAGCGAAAAAACAAAAAAAAAACTGTTCAGAGAGCGCGATAAATAGTTGTGTTAATTGCTTAAGTAGGTATTTGATTTTAGTTTGTGCTTAGTTAATTAATAATATCCACACGCTGTACTAGTTTAACTAATGAATTTAATTTATATGATTATTAAAATTTATATTTTAGTTTAGTATACCACATAAATTCGTTTTAGTCGCACTGCATTTATGTTTAACGTTTTGAGTTCAAGCTTTAGACAAAATGTTCAAAAGTATTCTGCAAACACAAATAAATAAAAAACATGTAACATCCACAGCTCGCGCAGCGCGCTCACCCTTACAGATTTAATAAAAATAATCAATAAAAATCACGCATGCATCCAAAACTAAATCAATAAACTGCGCCTTGAATTTTTGTTTTAAAAAATTCATTTCAATAATTAATAATAATATTCAAAAAGGGGATAAACTTTATACCAATGTCTGATTAGCGCAAAAAGTTGTTAAATCATTTTTTGTAAATTACATTTGATATGAATTATACCAAATATTTACAATATTTTTGTAAAATCCAAAAACCAACAACAAAAATGTGAGCAATGTTTTTTATGATAATATATATATATATACTATATTTCCTGTCTTGATTTTTTGTGTTCTTGGATTTCTTTATTTGTAATACCTCTTAACAAACTTTTTGGCGCCCGTTTACAGTCGAAACCGAAACAAGTTTGAAACTATTAAATATAAATGCTAAGCAAAATGGATAATACCAATGGCATAATACTATATAGTACTACTTATATTTATATATCAAAATATATATATATAGTTGAAAGTATTGTTAGTTTGTAGTAGTTGCATTTTAATGTGAACTTTGTGCGAATCGTGAACAAATCGATACATTTTGTTGCCCAGAAACCCCGATACGAAAACGGAATATTTAAATATAAATCCCAACAAATACAAGATTATATATATACACAATTATGTATGTATTATGCCGGCTATATTGAAATGTCAAATTATATTTTGTGAGCCATGGCAAATCGGCTGCGAAAGATAAATAAAACTGTGTCACAATTTAAGTGTAGAGCAAAACAAAAAAAACAATTGTTAAGCTGCTGTAATGGAAAATCTAATTTATTATACAAAAAACCGAAAAATATAAATAAAAAAAAACAAATGATGTAATTGAAATGTGTTTTTAAATAATTGTGGAGCGATTTCTGGAAGAACGGATAGAGGTTTCAAAAAACTAAAACGAATTTCAGTTGCGCTTACTTAAGAAGCACCTAAATACAAAATTTGGTATCTCTAGCTTCTACAGATCTCAAGATCTATTTATTAATACTAACGAACCAACGAATATTTCGACTGTTCTTGCACTTGTTTATTTAATACGCCTTGACAAATACTCCATATAGATTGCATAAAAACAAAAACATTAAAAAACACTATTAATTTGTAAAAATCGCTGGATGAACTTTTGTAGGCGATTGAAATCGGTTCACTTAACCGTTGGTTTCAGTTTGATTGGAGTTTTGGATATAGGTATTCCTCGTCGCGCCTTTTCAGTTTCAAGATTAATGGGTCTCCTACGCCTCAAAGCTTCAAAAGACTCGGGATTTAAACTTTCCTCATGTCTTCGAGGTTTTAGAATTTTATTGGTTGTCTGCGCTTTGGATGAAACTCTCGGAAGTTGTTTTAACTTGGATTTGGATTTCTTCAACTGCAAAGTTTCCCCTGCATCCCCGGCACCCTCCAAAGATTTGTGTAAACCAGCATTGGAGTTATGTATCTCCCGGGTCTTCTTGTTTGACATGCGTTCTACGAGTTTATCCAATACGTCCTTTTTGGTAATCTGGGGCAACAATATACCCGATTGCTTTTTGGTCAGATGCTTGGCAGTTACCATAGTCCTGGACGACTTTAGTTTGGTCTCCGCTCGAACTGGTTTCAATTTGGCCTTCTTGGTCAGATCTGTGCCAGCTGGAATTCTAGGTAAATTGGGGATTTTAAGTTTATTTTGGGTATTATCCTTATGCTGCTGCTGCTGCTGTTCGATCTTCCGTTGCCTCTGACGCTTCAGTAATAAATCATAAATCGATACAATGGGCTCTTCCATGTTTTCACTGTTTAAATTGTATGTATTTTTGTTGAAATTTGTAAAAGTATAACAAATCTGGGGAGCTGTTGCTTGTTGGATTTAAGTTTATGAACTGAATAGCCGAAAAATATTGAATATTGATATTGAATGCTTTGAATAATTTTGACTGAAAATCAAAGGTCTACGTTGCTAGTATAACACTATTATCCAATTTTAGATATATTTTTTATGTAATTCAATAAAATGAAACAAATATAAAATGTGCAAAATTAAAAATTATTTTTGAAATGTAACATGGCAAGCTGAAAATTAATTTTTCTTACAAAATTAAGTATAGGCCATAGTTCCAAAATTTTCCAAGTATCTACGTTTTTTTAAACAATTAAAATGATCAACTTTAAAATTAATTTTGAAAAGTAACATTGCAAGTCGGAAATTTATTTTTTTTTATAAAATTGACCATAAATTTTGGCCAACAAAAATCCCAACTTCGTACGATCATTAATTATTTCGATTTTGCGCGTTTGAGGTTTCTATGGGAGCTATAGGATATATATAGTCAGCCGATGTTGCCCATTTTTTTGTAATATAGTTAGATTATTTTTCTAGATTTTTGGTGAAAATTTCATAACGATAACTCTACTAGAAGTATTTATTTATGGCGCAGTTTTTTGACTCAAACATTTGGTTTGCCCTGTTTTTTGACTCAATAGGTAACCAAGTTGCTAAATTTGTTGATATTTTTTGTAAATTCACATTTAAGTCAATTTTATTTATTTCATATTCAGATTATTTTTCTTCATTTTTGGCGAAAATTTCATCATTGAGAACTGACAACGGCGCATTTTGCGGAGAACACGAATAAGTCCGTGCTCTCAAGTTCAAAAGTCGGCAGTCGACTGACGTGCGTTTGAAGCGCGTTCGTGGCGAGCTCGCTTGCAACCATTTCTATACATTTTCAAGGCGGCTGTTCGGTTGCGTGTTCGACTCGCACAGGTTGCATGTTGCCGAGCAATAAATGCAGCATACTTTTAAGCTGGTCTTTAAATCAACAAGTTTTTGAATCACACATGTGGCTGAAATTTTATTTTGCTAAATTTGTCAATATTTCCTTGAATTCGCATATAATGCAGCCAATTTTATTTATTTCATATTCAGATTATTTTTCTGCATTTTTGGCGAAAATTTCATAACAATAGTAATAATAGAAGTATTTTTTTATTTTGTTTTAATTTTTTGACAACAACAACACCCCCTCGAAAGTATGCAACACGACAACTTTTTTATTTATTTTATATTTAGCATTTTTTTCTGGATTTTTTGGAATAATTAACGATAATTAATTCTAATTAGAAGTATTTTTTTTATTTGTTTTAAATTTTTTATTATTTTTCAACACCAGCTCGAAAGTATGCACTAAAAGCGCAGAAATCACTTTAGTACAGCTTAAATTATTGCACCAGCCGAAAAGAGTGCCACAGAAATGTATGCGAAATTGCAGCGAAAGAGGCACTTGGAGCAGCCAGCTCCTGTCATGCTGCCTTGCTGGGTTTGTTGCCTCTGCATATAAAACTAAACAAGCACATAACTCCGATGTTTCTTAAGCAATTTTAATGAAATTTTCAGCATAGATCAAGAGAACTTGAATATATTAAATAACTATTTTCTTAAAACGATTGCTGATAAAGTTTAAGTTTATACGCCTAAAACTTAAATAAAAAACTATCAATAAACATACAAATCTGCCAATATTTCTACTTAAAGTTACTAAGTGTCAATGGCCCTAATCAGCGCTGATATGGGTTAAGTTCAAGGTTACAATCGAGGCACATAAACTCTATGCAGGTCTTGTTGATTTTGTAATCAGATAAATTTTGTTTAAGGTCAAAAACCCGCTCGATCCCGTTTAGAATAGAGCTGTGCGTTGTGACTAAAGCCTCTTGTATTTTGCGATTTTATTATTTTTATTTTTTCAGATTGCATTACAGCTGACAGAGTAAACAAATAAAAAGAATAAATGAGCAAAAAAGAGAGCATAATAAAAAATACAATGCATGATAAGAGTTCATTAAACGCACGAAAATAATAATAAAATAAATACGCAAAATGGTGACAAGAAAAAAATACAAAATTCAGGAAATTTGGCGAGTGCAGAAATGATGAAAAAATTAAGGGAAATTATGACAATTAATTGAATTATATTTAAGTGTTTTTGTAGAATTTATTTTGTGAAGTAAAAGAAAAATTGAAATATGAAGGGAAATTATGCGAATTAGCTAGAATATGAAAGGTATTTTTTTTAATATTTTTTGTTAATTAATTAATAAATTAATTAAAAATTTAAGAATTTTTTGTAAGTGCAGAAATTAAGTGAAATTTCGCAACTGCGGAAATTATGAAAAATGAAATGTGCGATTTAGCAAGATTATTTTAAAGTTTTTTTTTTGTCGTTTTTTATTGTTTTTGGCTAATAAAACTATAGAAAATTCTATAAAGTACGCAAATAAATAATAACAGTGTGTGTGTGTGTGTTTATATGAGGATATGTGTGTGTGTGCAGAGCAACGAACGCACAAAAAAGAAAGAAAGCAAAGAAAGCAACAACAATAATGTTATCAGCATGGCCGAAAAAAAAAACTCGGTACAGTAAACACCTACAGACGCACACACACACAGAAGCACACACGCACACGCACGCACGTACACGGCGAAAAAAAGTTGGCGCGTCACAACAACAAAATGAAAGCTGTTTGCGTCTCGCTCTCCCTCAGCTTTTTTCAAGGTTAAGAGCAAGTGCGTGCAAAAGATGCGTGCGTGTGCGTGCGTGAGCGAGATCGCGAGCGTGCGTGTGAGAAGGAAGCAGCGGCAGAGGCACCGGCGGAGGCAGAGGCAGCGACGGAGGCAGCGGCAGAGGCACCGGCTACGCACATAATTAGAAAATATTCAGAAAAGAAGCGAAAACAAAATTTATCGCAAATGTTTATGGCACATGCTATAAAAATTACACACTGACAAAGCGTGCGTGTATTAAACTAAGAAATCATCGTTATATACGCAGATTTTTCTATTTTTCCTATATATATGTATATATATTTGAAACAGCTGACACATTTTATGGTTGTCCCAGTTTATTTCTCTTTCCTAACCTAACTCTTCGCTTCCTGCACGCATACCCGTTGCCAGTGTTGCCAGAAAGGCTAAATTTTCATTTTTATATATATATTAAAAATAACAGATATAAATATATATAAAAAATAATAAAAATATTTAAAAAATAAATAACAAAATATAATATGATCAATATATTTTTTTTAAATACAGTAGAATCCGGTTATAACGACGCCGCTTATAGCGTCCGTCCGGTTATTGCGACGAAAACTCGATGGTTTGGTTGGTCCCCATACAAACTTATATGAAACTGCCTCCGCTTATAACGACTCCGCTTTTAGCGACAAACCGCTTATAACGACGAGATTTTTCAATTTCAATTCAATTTTTCATTTCAATTCAACCGGATATTGCGACGTGCCGAACAAAAAAAAAAATTTTAAAGAGGAAAATTTGATTTCTTTAACAATGCTAAAAGAAGCAAACAAAATCATGGATTTTGTGTTTTTTCAATACGAAAAAGAAACAAAATCATGGATTTTGTCTTCCGGATATAACGACGTCGGTCCCTTGAAAGTCGCTATAACCGGATTCTACTGTATTAAATTTTTTGTTTTGATTAAAAAATTAATTTGTTTTATTTTAAAACCTATTACGAACATGACATCCATAATATAAAAGAAAAAATTTTTTTTTGCTCCTTTCGGATAGTGCGTCTGCCGGATATAACGACGTAAAATCGTCGGTCCCTTGAATGTCGCTATAACCGGATTCTACTGTAGTTAAAAATGTATTAAATAAATTTAGGATAACCATTAAACACGACTAAATTGTTAACGCTGGTATATACAAAATAACTTAAAATAAACGTAAAAAATACATACAAAAAATTATTAACAACAAAGTATAATCGATGCTAATTAATTACAAATTTTATTAAATCAATTTATGATAAGCATAAATAGGTAAAATTCTGAAATTCCGGCTAAATGGGCAACGCTGCGTGGTGCGTTATCTATCATTTCTCTGTGCGTTTTGTTGTTCTCGTCTGCTGCTTTCTAATGTCAAGTTTAATGACTGATAACAATTAAAGGCCGAAGTTCTATATAGGCCTTACGCACAACGGGTTTTTTGTTACCCAAAAAGCTTTTTTTGTTGGAATTATTCATATAATACTTGATATATGCCAAATTTTCGACATGCGTGCCGGAAATGTTATACAAATAGCCAGCAAAAAACCGAAATCTGCAAACTGGTAATATTACTTCTCAAATACACTGTACCAAAAAGTGCTATACATCTAAAATAACGCTAAAAATTCAATACAAATTGACATAGATTTGAAAAATTGTTTTAGTTTAAAAAGTATGCAAAAGTATTGGTTTTAGTTCTGGTTCGGGTATATGTTTTATTAAGTGTATTAAAAACAAAAAAAATAAATTATCTTGTAACTTTGATCCCAAATAAAAAAGCTTTTGTTTTTTTTATCGGGTAAATGTTAACAAAATCGTTCATTAGACCCTGTATTTTAAAAAAATAAAAGGGTCTATTAATTTAGTGCAAATGACAGCTGTGTGTAACAGGCAGAAGGAAGCGTGGTAGACCCCCCAAAGTATATATATTCTGACTCAGGACGACGAGCTGAGTCGATATAGCCATGTCCGTCTGTCCGTCTGTCCGTCTGTCCGTCCGTCTGTATGAACACCTAGATCTCAGCAACTAAAAGAGATAGAGACACCATTTCTTGATATGCAGGTTCTCTATTATCCTAAGCAGCACGAGTTTGTTTCAGATTTTGAATATTTCGCCTCCTTCATCCGCGAATCATCAAAAATCTACACCTACCTCAAAAATCTCAAAAACTAAAAGCGCCACAGCAGCCACAATAATAGCGCTACAGCCTTGTAATTTGGAATGTACGTAGTCTATGGTATTCTCCACCGATTCTATAAATTAATTTGTGAATTTAATTAGAAGTAGTGAAGATATGCAAGAGACAATTCTTTTCAAAATGTGTATATTTGCCACGGCAGCCACAATAATGAAGCTACAGACTTGTAATTTGGAACGTACGTAGCCTATATAATTATCCGTCGATGGTGTGAATTACATTGCATTCGGACTTAAAACAGCGAAGTTATGTAACAGACAATTTTTTTATAAATGTATGTAAGTGCCACTACAGCCATAGTTTAAAAGCTACAGACTTGGGATTTGGCATGCACGCAACCTATGGCATTATCCGTCAATGCTGTGAATTACATTTCAATCGGTAAAGAAACAGCGAAGATAGATCAGACAAAGAAACCACCTAGATCTTGCAGACTATAAGAGCTAGAAATACCATTTTTTGGTATTTATGTTTTCCTATGCAGCAATCAGATCAAGTTAGTTTGGGTTTTTTGATAACTCCATCCATTCTTCCACTAACCGAAAAACCAAATTAGTAACAGTTTTCAGTTTTAAAGTTACAGTTTAACAGCTAATGACTTAGGATGTGGCATGTACGTAGTCTATGACAATCTCCACCGATTCTGTGAATTACATCACGATCGGATAAGAAACAGCGAAGAAAACACAAAGTACAGGGTCTCATACAGTCGGTTGCGTCCGACTGTAGCTCCGTCCTTACTGGTTTTTCAATATCTTTGACTGATTACAGAGAAAAAGGAAATGAATTTCATAAGAAATAAAGCCATGTATTAAATTCTGCAGTCATTTTTATAGATTACATTTTGTGCACAATAGATCTTTTAGATCGCAGTGAAAAATAACTCTTTAAATACAACAAAATTATTATACAATTAACAAATGTACAAATATTAATACATATTTATATTTATTTAATATTTATTAAAATTGTTCCGTATATTAACATTGTTTTCAAACTAAAGCAATGTCTTAAATTTTGTTTACAGTAATTTATTAAATTAAATTAAATTAAATTAATATATTTTTTATGTATATTTAAAATTAACATAATATAATACATTTTCTATGCCTATTTTTTTTTTTTTTTTTGTGAAAATATAAAAATTTTTATTATACTATATTTTATGGTATACTATTACTGTTATGTGTAGTAATTTATACCATAGTGATGTGTAATATTTCAATTTATATATACAATTGTATATATTTACTCCTAAAGAATAGGGTTTTTACAAATATTAAGTTATAGTTATATTCGTCTGGGCCTATTAAAATTTTATTTAAAATACTTTACTTAAAAATGTTTATTTATGGCTAAAAACACCAAATGTAACTGAGTGGCAACGCTGCATGCGCCTTACATCGCGATGTAAAGTGAAATGTAACAACAAAGAGCATGGCGCTTTTACAGCAGAGAGAGAGAGCCCCAAAGAGAGAGAGAGCGCAGAATAAAGCTCGGCAAGCACGTGCAGTGCATGTTGGGGTTATGGTGGGGAGCGAAAGAGCGAGACAGACAGAGAGAGAGAGAGAGAGCTTGCTAAAAATTGTCATTCATGCACAGCGATGCGCGCTCTTCGCCGCCGACTGAGGCAGCGGCAGAGGCAGCGACTGCGACAGCGGCAGCAGTGGCAGGCAAAGCAACGTTTAACGGTGATCAGTACGAGATCGAAATCGGCCGACGTAGGTTGCTCGTAACGCGTATCGTTGTCGTTGTCGTTGTCATCGTCATCGTCGTCGTCGTCGTCGCTGTCGTCGTCGTCGTCGCCGTCGTTGTTGTCGTCGTTTAGCTTTCAATTCCAATTCAGTTTAGTCGCAACATGCACTGAGAAAAAAGCCTGCTGCTTTTTTACATCTTTTTTGTCGTTACGTTTCGTTTCGGTTTCTGTTTCTGTTTCGGTTTTCTTCGTTCACGTTCGGCGCCTCCTACTCCTGTGCAGCGAAAGAGAGAGAGAGAGCAGAGAAAGAGAGAGAGAGATTGCGAAGAGAGCCCATAAAATATATTTTAAAAAAGTGTTGTTGTTGTGACTCGTGTAAAGGCGCAGCTGATTTTAAATAAAAATAAAAATTCCAAAAAAAAAGGAAACAAAATTTTTAATAGCCCGCAACTCGTCTGCCTGCAGTGCCCCCCTGTCGCCCCGCCTCGCCGCGCCCACAAACTGCCAAATGCAACAACAAACCGACAACGAGATTCTTCGTCAAGTTGCCGATTCGTCGATTCGCTGCTTTTGGGTGCGTGTTTCTGCTTCTTCTTTGCCCCCTTCTTCTGCCTCATGCCATTGTTGTTGTTGTTGTTTCTTGACACTCGTTTGTTGTTTTTGCAATGTTTACATTTACACGCACACACACACATGCATGTAAGCCAGCGTTGCCAGAAAAGGCTAAAATTGCAATACATAAAAAATATACCAAACAGCTGCAAATAAACATAAAAAATATATAAAAATACATAGAAAAAAACAAACAAAAAATTAAAAATATTTAAAAATTATTATTAATTTAATAAATAGGATAAATTGGCAACGTTAATGTAAACTGTCGTATCATCAGCAAACATAAAAAATTAAATAAAAATACACTAAAACAAATAACAACAATTGAAAATACATAAATATAATAATAAATATTTTAAATTCATTAATGCTAAGCATAAATTAAATAAATTGGCAACTCTGATGTAAATACACATTTTGCTCCGGCAAAATATTGATAAATTTTGACTACATTTAAAGCAACATATAAACAATTTAAATAGAATCACAAAAATGACTAACAAAAATGTATAATCAATATAGAATGATAAAAATAATTTAAAATTGATTAATTAAATCTATGATAAGCATAAATTGCATAAATTGGCAACGCTGTAAACTGACATTTTGCTCTGGATCTTTGCTTCGCGCGGGCAAATCTTTGATAAATTATAACAGAATTTAAAACTAAAAAGAAGAAGAGAAAAGGAGACCTATCATGCTCTCTCTATCTGCATATTTATCACTCTCTGCTAGACGGCGCTTAGACGTTTGCCTGATTATTTCGCTTATTTGTGCTTCGATTTGCCTGCAATTCATACTGCGAAGTGAGAGCTAAAAAATATATATAAAAATATCAACAATTGTGAACAAAGAACAGAAAGACAAAATAAAAAAAAAACAAGCGAAATAAAAAACGAAAAAAGCACAAAAATCAAACAAAATTTATATAGACATTTTGGTGTTGTTGTACTATGGAATACAATCAGTTTTTAGCGAGTGCGAAAATAACACAAAAAAATTTGCAAATAAAAGAAAAGATTGTTTCAAAGAGCTCGTATTTATTTAAAAGTAATCTTTTGTGCAAATATTTATCTATTTTAAATGTGAAAAAAATATAAAAAATAGTATAAATATGATAAGCAATTAATTTACATTGCTACAAGAGTTTAAATTTAAATAAATACATTTTTTAAAACTAAAAAATTATATTTAAACCAAAAATTCGCTAATTTTCTAAAATAAATATTGCGACATTTTTGTTTATCTTTAATTTACTTTACCGCAGCAATCTCCATTTTTATTAAGTAACGTTAAACTACACTGAAACAAATTTTAATTTCATTTTAATTTTAATTTTTAATTTCACAAATAAAATAAATAAATTAATAAACAATAAGAATTAAAATAAATAAATAACCGAAGCACAATTGATTTAAAAAAAAACAAACTACCAAACTGTCAAGAAATCATTTTAAGCTTTATCAGAATCAGTTTAAATCGAACTAGTTTAAACCGGAAATACCAAAAACTATTTTTTTCTTCAACCTGAATCAGATTTTAAACCAAATTTCTAAAAAGCCCCTTTAATTTGGTTTAAATAATTCTAAATTAATTAAAAATCGTCTTTATGCTATTTGTTTTCTACAATTTTACTTCAATAAAAAAATTAATATTTTATTTTGTTTTATTTGCCTTTATTATTTTTATTCATCATTTATTTATTTTATTTTATTTATTACTTGCATTCAATTGTATTTTTAACTTTTTATCACATTTATTTCATTTATTAATTTATTTCTTAATCAATTTTTTAACTTGTTTTCTCTGCTTTTTATTTGCAGCCAGCGAATTATGAAATGTGCGCCAAATAAAGCAAAAGTTGCCAGCGGGATAATTTTAAAACGTGTTTTTTATAAAATTCAATAAAAATACAATTAATAAAGAAACGTTTTACATTTACTAAATACAAAAGCGAGCCAGCAAAAATCAACAAGAAATTCAAGAAAAAGAAAAACAAAAAAACTTAATCCAAAAACATCACAAAAAGGTGATAATGATTATTTCCAAGGATCTTTTCATATTTGGCGAACAAATTTTTGCAACAATTATACCAGAAGGCGGAGTCGCAACGCAGCAGCAGCAGCAGCAACAGCAGCAACAGCAACAGCAGCCGGCAATTATAAGCACAACAACAACAACAACTGCAACAGCAGCAGCAACAACAGCAGCAGCTGAACAAGTTGTTGCTGAGGAGTCATTAAAAGCCGCAGCAACATTGCCAGCAACAGCAGCAACAGCAGCAGCACAACAGCAACAACTGCCAGCAGCAGTTAATACCAAAACGTCGTCATCAACAACCTCAACAGCAGCTAAACAGGAAACAGTTGCAGTTGCCCACAACAACAACAACAGCAACAACAACAACAATTGCTTGCCAACAAAAATTCCAAAAATTCCAAAGGCAGCTGAAGAATTGAAAGCCAAGAAGAAGCAACAACAGCAACATCTGCAACAACAGCAGCAACATCAGCTAGCCAAGTGTGAATACGAGTACGAAAAAATGCCAATGAATTTGCTGGTGGCTGAAAGTGTTGATGAGGAGATGTTGGCCAAAATCGGCGGCAATTCGGACAGCGAATTGGCCATGGAGCAGGTACCGTTGGTTGCTGCCACCTCGCGACGCAATCTGCCCAAAATTGTTGCCGATTGTCGCCTACAAATTGAAGTGCAGCCAATTGCAACAGCAGCCGCAGCAGCAGCAGCAACATCGATAGCAACATCAGCAACATCGACAGCAGCAACATCGATAGCAGCAACATCTGCAACATCAACAGTTGCAACAGCAACTTGCAACAACTCCTCAACATCGGCTTCTCCATCATCATGCTCTACCTCGTCTTCGGCCTCTTCCACCTCCTCTTCTTCCTCCTCTTCCTCCTCCTCTTCATCGTCCGCCTCTTCCACATCCTCGGACTTCACGCACACATCACAAACGACATTGCCAAGTACGGATAATCTGAGCAAAACTTGCATTTTAGTTGATGCCAAAAGGTGAGTTTTTTTCGCTGTTTATTTGTAGTTTTTTTTTATTATACGTTTATTTTTTAATATTATTTCCACAACATGACCCAATTTGTATACCCTGTAAAGGCAGGCCATCAGCCGCCTTGACGTTACATTTAATTTATATTTATTATTTGGTTATATTTGTTTTTTATTCATTTTCATTCAATATTTTAGTGTATATTTTATTGATTTATATTTATTTTTGTTAAAGTTGTATTTAATATTTTATTTTTATATTTATTTTGCATTCATTAGGGTTTTATTTTTTATTTATTTTTTTATTTTATTCATTGTTTTTAGACCCTTTACTTTAAAAAAGTAAAAAGGGTCTATTAGTTTAGTGCAAAGAAGAAATGTGTGTAACACCCAAAAGGAGGCGTGGCAGACCCCATAAAGTATATATATTCTTGATCAGGACGACAAGCCGAGTCGATATAGCCATGTCCGTCTGTCCGTCTGTCCGTCTGTCCGTCTGTCCGTCTGTCTGTCTGTCCGTCTGTCCGTCTGTCCGTCTGTCTGTCTGTCTGTCCGTCTGTATGAACACCTAGATCTCAGCAACTACAAGAGCTAGAGACACCATATTTGGGATTTAGGTTCTCCTAATCAGTAAGCAGCACGAGTTTGTTTTAGATTTTGGATACCACCCCCCCTTTCCCCAAAAACCGCAAAAAGCTGCTGTAGCCACAGTTTTAAATCTATTGATTTGTAATTTGGGATTTAACTAGTTTATGACATTCTCTATCGACGCTGTGAATTTTGTTTCGATCGGATAAGAAACAGCGAACATGTGCCACAGACAATTTGCCGCACTAGGCAGAGGGGGGGTGGTGTGCCTTGCATATGCAGGTAGCTTAGTGTGTGTGCGTCTGAATGTGTTTGTATGTACATATACTCTAAGTAAAGGGTCTCTTACTGTCGGTTACGTCCGACTGTAGCCTCCGTCCCACTGATCTGCCCCGTCCCTATATTTTTTTTTGTAACTATTTAATGTTTGTTTATATTTATTTTTTCATGCATTTGTATTTATTTTTCATTTATTTATTTTTATTTGATACTATTTATATTTATTTCTTATTTATTTATTTACGTTTATTTACAATTTTTTTTTTATTATTTTATTTGATTTTATTTTATTTTATTTCAAATTTAAATTTAAATTAAGAATGCAAAATAATATATTTTAAATGATTAAAAATTAATTAAGAAAAACCTATAAGTTCTAAATAAAAGCACATAAACCATTTTCAAAATATCCTCAAATAAAATCAGCATTTTTGGAATGCCAAAGTGTAGAGCACACTCGACTGGCTGCTGCCTCATTGGCTTGTCTTGTCTTTTCGTCAAGCACCCTCTAGTTAGAACAGACCCAAGTCCAGTTTTAAGCAGACGACGCTACCAAAATTCTCTCTTTCCCCTCCCGTACCCTCAAAAAAAAAGGCCAAAAACTGCACTCTGTATATAATTTCACCTACTAAATTTGGGACACAGCAAACTGCATACTGCATGCAAAAACAAAAAAAAAAACAAAAAACTTTATAAAAAACAGCAGAAACTAAAGAATTCTGGGCAAGGAGCAGGTTTTCTTATTTTTTTTTGTTTTTTTTTTATTTTTTATTTTTATTTTGAGTTAAGCTGCTGTTGCTGCTGCTGCAGTTTTGTCGCTGTTGGGGGGATTATATTCATATATATATGTATATATATGCATATATATATGCAGTTATATATCGGTGACTTTGGGATCTACTTCCTTCACAGTCTCTCGCTTGATGTGGCATCTTCTTGTTGTGGCATCTTCAAGTTGCATGCCGCCAGGCTCAGAACATTTTGTTGCATCAATGCAACTTTTATTAATTCACTTTAATTTTTTAATTTTTACAATTTTTTTATTTAAATGTTAATACATTTATTTTTAAATTCTGTTAATAAATGCATATAGAATAAATTTTTGAGCTATATAATTTTGTATGCAAAAAAATGATAGTTTTTTTTTACGATTTTTTTGGCTATAAAATTCTGTACAAATTAAATGTTTTTTCTCTTGTTTAATTTTAATCTAGAATATTTTTAATATTCACATTTTGTGCATATGTATTTAAAAAAAATTCAATAGGTAAAAATATGTATTATTTGATATGTGAAAAAAAAAATATTTTTTTTTATTTTTTTTTTTAGTTTTTTTTTTGTGGATAATTTATATTTTTATATTTTTTTCCGGACTCCATGATGTTTACTTTAAATTGCATTAACCGTAAATGCATAATTGACATTATTGACATTCACACTTTTTGAGTGTATTCACATTCATTCAACAGCTAAACAAATGCACTCATAAATCTCGAGTTTCGTTAGAGAAAAAGTGCACTATGCCGTTTTCTCCCATAAACATTTCAAGAATTTCTCCCCCTGAACCACTTATACACTCACACTCGTATTCACACACATTCACACACACTTACACACCTACTGAGACAAGAGCGGTTCTTGTGGTTGTCTGTCCCAGTCTGTTAGTCTCTTTCTCCACAGATTCTGCTCCACATTTTGCTGCAGTTTTTGGTGCCAATCTGATATATATACGTATATATCTTTCTTCTGTGTGTGTTGTTTTTTATACGTTTTTTCGCTGTTTTTTTGTTGTTTTTTTTTTGGCCTGGCAGCTGGCAAACGAGCAACAGATCCATTCTACCACTCGAATCTTTCGCTCGCTCTCCGTCTGTCTTGCAACTACCAAAAAAATACATAAAACTGGGTCAACTGTGAACCAATTTTCAGGCATTATTGCGACAACAGATGTACGAGATTTCCAAAAAAAAAAGGAGCAGAAAAAAAAGAAACTGCAATAATCGGCAGAGAGCTAGAGGCAAAAAAAGCGAAAATAAAACGTGCCACAAGATAAACAACAACGGCAACAACTTCAAATTAAAATGAACTCTGCTTAAACCAGCAAGGACGCAGCGGAACAGTCGGGCGCATGGCTGCAGTCGAAGGTATTCTACCGTAGGAGAAGCTGTAGTTTGTCTATCAATAATTACACAGCGAAATACAATTTTTTTCGCCACTTTTTAAAAGTTGAGCAAATTGTCTGTTGCATATCTTTGCTGTTGCTTATTCGATCGTAAAGCAATTCATAGCGTCTATAGAGAATGTCAAAAGCTACTTATAGTACATGCTAAATTACAAGACTGTAGCTCTTAAACTTTGGTTGCTATGGTTTTTAGTGATTTCCGGAGAAAGGAAAAGAGGTATCAAAATTCTACAAAAAACCTGATCTGCTTGATGCATAGTAGTACCTAAATACCAAACATGGTGTCTCTGTCTCTAATAGTTTTCAAGATCTAGCCGATCTGCCACGCCCCCTTCTGCTTCTTAAACACATTACCCACTTGCAACAACTTGATAGACCCTTTTGTACATTTCCAAAGTGCAGGCGCTAAAAATGCGCAGAACTCTTACAGTGAGCTATAAAAGTAGATGTAGCGTGCACTTTGAGTGCACTTTAAATCGCATAATAATTGAAAATTTATGCTAAATGCACATAATGAAGTTGCACTTACCACGTACAACAATGCGCACATTGTAATTTAATTTACTTAATTTTGTTGCAACTAAATTGCCAATCCGAAACTGAACTCGACTCTGAACTCGCCTCAACGGCGATGTGCGAACAAGTTCTTCATGTGGCTCAATTGTGGTTCAACCTTCTGCATCTGCATCTGCATCTTCTCGCTTGGTCCACTTTAATTGAACTGTTGTGTCTCCGACTGACTGACTGACTGACTGCCATTCAAATTAACCGAAATATATGCACTTGAAGACATTTTATTGCCTTTGCTGCATTTGCTGCATTTGTTGCATTTGTGCATTTGGTAATAGAAGTCGTCAGCTTGGCAGTTAGATTGTCAGCCAGGTAGTTAAGATTTAAACATTGCAAATCCAACAAAAAACCCAAAAATTCTTGCAACAGTTTTACAACTAGCTGAAGTCGTTAATACACTGCGCGAAAAGCTACAAAGGCATAATTATTTATTTTTTCATTTAGTTGCTTAATTAAACAAATTAAATATATTTTTCTTGTTGAATTTGTATTCTCTTGTGTGTCGAATTTTCTAAAAGTCGCTTCTTATTTTATAGTTTCATTAAATTTTCTTATTTATAGGATTGTTTTAGTTAGTCATTCAGTCGGGACAAACTAAAAAGGGCAAATACATATATAAAGGATTTCAAAAATTATTTTTAACAAATTGTAAAATAATTTTAAATTTTTTTTTATGATTATTTTATTTTTAAAAGACTTTAATGCTGATTTAACTAAATTTCTATCATTTTTATTACATTCCTAAAATAATACAAATAATTTTGCTCATATTAATTTAAAAGTATTATTTTAATTAAACTTAGATTTATTATTTTGACGTGATCAGGCTTGAAGCTTCTCTTTTATGCATTTTACTTTTAATTTTAGTTTCAGCTATAAATTAACATTTAATTTTGTTTAAATACCTGTTTCATCATCTAACGACATTCCCGATATTGATTTATCACATTAAGTTAAACAATTAATTTTTGTTTTTTTTTTTACCTTTTATCGATCTAGTTCCCTCTCTTTTTGTTCTAACTTAAATGCTTCTTTTATCTTATTGGCAGTTTAACTTTCAGCTTCTAGTCTAAAGTTTTATCGCGAATTTTAGGCATTTTGCCATTTGCGGTTTTCGTTTTATGTCTTTGAAGCAATTTAAGATCAGCTGAGAACTGAGAATCGGTGCATATTTCTGGAGATTGATTAAGTTTATTGTGTCTATCAAACAGACGAATAATAAAACTTGTTTTGCCTTTAATTGCTTTTCCAGCTGGTTTGCTGAACTAGTTCCAACTGCTTGCCATAAAAACATAAAAGGAAATAATATAAATTACACAATAAATATATAAAAAAAAATGTAATTAAATTTACAATTCTGGCAAAATAAACGTAGGCAGCAGCAACTTAATTAATATGATAAAAAAAATCACTTGATGAAGCGTAAATTATTGGTTAAATAAATAGAATTTTTCATGTGTTTTTATTATTTATAATTCTTTTCGAATTATTATATATTTAACATTATTTATTTTTTATAAATTAAGAGGTTTTTATATTAAAAAAATTTTTTTTATTGATATTAATTAAAACTTGTAGATCTTGGGCTTGTTCTTTATTTTATTTTTCATTTTCTTATATATATTTTTTAAATACATTTTTTAATTTAAAAAATTTATGTATGGTTATTGAGGAAAAGTTTTTAGAGTTTTCAGAATTATTTTCAATTAGTATTAATTAAAACTTTAAAATCTTAGTCTTGTATCTTATGAATTTCATATTTTATTATTCTATTTTGTCTTTTTGACACATATTTAGCCGTAATAAATCAGGCTGCATTCGGTATCAGATTTGGAGTAGAAACTATCTGGTTTAGAGGCCCAAAAATAGAACTAGAACTGTAAATACGTTTTGGGCCATAACAAAAATTAATTTTTTCTCACATTTTTATGATGATGCGATGCGATTTGTATGTGTGAATGCCTCGATTTCATTTCCATGCGATCGAATTTTGAATTCGAGCGGTTAATGTGCGATTAAAGTTTGTTGAACTCGACAGCAACAGCAACAACAACAATAACAATAACAACAGCAACATGTGAGAAGAATGGACAGAAGCAGCAGAACAATGGCAAGAAGAAGCAGCAGCAGAAACTGAAGACAGGCCAGAAGACGCATTCTTGGCATACAAACAAAAACACAAACACAAACACAAACATTTCATTTAATTTTGTGATGCTTGGCATTTTATTTATTTTTGTTTTGGTTTCATATTGAAGCACTATCGACAGCTGCCCAGCCCCCGCCCCCGCCCCCGCCCCTGCCACGCCCACATTATAGTTTTGAGCAGTAGCGCCAACAGCAGCATCAGCATCGAAATGAAAACAAACAAATTGCAACTGAGCTGATGCCGAAGTTTTGAAGTTGAAGTTTTGCTATCGTTCTGAATCGTAACGGATCGTATCGCCTGCTCCATGGGCATTATATCAGATTTTTTTTTTCCAATTCTATTTCTTTTTATTTTTGCCTAACTAGGCTAATGGCTCATAGCTGATGTGGAATGCCCGATTGCCTGCAATTCCCAGAAGGGAGTTTGAAAAATAAATCAAATGAAACGCCACATCAGCGAAACTTAGGAGTTTATTAGGGAGCTTAAGCTAAACAATAAAAGCTAAACAAAATAAATATTTAAAGCTGCGTGTTTGCAGAAAAAAGCTTCCTTAAAGATTTCAGTTCGCACTTAAATAATACAGCAAATTACCTAAAGCTCTGCTTAAATAGCAGACCTAAGCATAAAGCTTTATTAACGACCTCAAACTTTATACAACGAAATTAAACAGCTTAAACATCATACCTAACGATAACTCATCTGACAGTATAAAAAGCTTTTAGAACTCAATTTTATATATTCAATATTTTCCAGCGAATTTAAATTTCTAAACATAAGTTCAAATTGCAATTTAAAAAGCTCTTCTAACTTTATATTATTTTTAAATTAAATAAACAGCTTAACGAAAGCTCATTTGACAACTTAAAAAGCTCTTTGCCCTAATTTAAAGAATTTTAAACAAGCTTTTGAAGCTGCTTTTTTTGGCACTTTAATATTTGTAGTTTGTTTTTTACGGCAAGCTTTTTGTTTAGATTTCTAATCCAAGAATTTGTTGATCTTAGAAATATTTTTGCAACCCTTTTGCGCAGAGAGAAACCGGTTAATAAACTTGTATGTAGGTCAAGTTTTGTCTTGATAACACACGCACACACATACACACACACACACACACACACTTCTCTAAGAACAACAATAACAATAACAATAAAAAATAAAAGCAATAGGCGTGTCAAATGCAACAACAACAACAACAACAACAAGCAACATTAAATGACGCATTTGAATTGAGTTTTGAGTTGGGTTGGGCTTTTGCCTCTAGCTTCAGTTTTCTTTTGATTCAGCTAGTTTCGTTTAGATATTTTTGGAATAGACCCATAACACTTCATTGTGCCCATCAGCCAACATTTGGAATCGAGTTTCAGCTAGGATGGCCCAACGAATAGGACATAGATTTTGGTCTAGGGTTACACGCAGGTAATCAAGCTCAACTATTTTCGCAGAATTTCAAATGCAAAAAAATCTAAACAAATTTAGATCCTTGGCAGCTGTTGCCTAAAAAGCAGCTGCTGAGAGAGAGATTTTATTCTATGGAATGGATAATACAATAGATTGAATAGAATGTGCTCTTTAAAAATATTTATATAAGAGAAAAGGAAAAATATTTATATCTAGACTTTTTGCATGCTCATTTTGCACTTGGAAAAGTTCCTAAATAAAATGTCTTTAAATTTTGAAGAGTATGAATTAAAAAATAAAGTTATTAAATAAATTATGTTTAAAGAGCATTAATCAAAAAATAAACCTTAAGATGTTACTAAAAACTATTAAATTATTGAAATAAATTTTGATTTGAATTTAATACAACTAATTTAAATTGAATAAAATTAAGAACAATTTAAATAAAATCTGCCGAAAAGTTTAATTGCATCCAAATTTGAGTTGAGCTATTATCAATAATGCTTGTTGAGTTTCAAATTTGTTTAAAAGCTTAAATTCTTTGGAATTTCAGTTTCGATCCGATTCGGTTTAGATTTATATTGCATATACCTCTTAAATAAATTAGGCGGAACTAGAATGCATTTGACATTTATGCCCAACTTAAATCTGCTTTCAAACAAGTTGAATGCACTTGGAACACTTGGCTGGAGAGATTACAAATCTTTTTCAATTTCTGTGTGGCTTGTCAGTTCAGCTTGTTATGATACAACGTGAGTGTGTGTGTGTGTGTGTATGTGTGTGGTGCTGTCTGTCAGTCAGTGTGTGTGTGTGTGTGGGCGCCACAGATGTCAACATTGAGGTCTGGGTCTCTTTGCCATCTCTTTGGCTCTGGTTATGGTCCAGTGTTGCCACAAATCGCTAGATTTGCAATTTAAAATGTCTAAAAAATAAAATAAACAAAAAATTAAAATAAAAAAAAAATCAAAATAAAAATGCAAGACATAAATTAAAACAAAATATTAAATTTTAAAAATTGAATAAAGAAATTTTAAAATCAAAATTAAAAATAATTATTTATTTCTAAAAAACATACATTTTATATCTGCAATGTAAAATATTTAAAAAATTGATTAAAACAAATGTAAATAAAATAAACACAAATCAAATAAAAATGCATACAAATTAAAAAAAAATTTTAAACAATATTGATAATAATTTATTTTTTAAATCCAAAACCCGCCAAATTGGCAACTCTGTTGCGTTCTGATCTTGTGGCAAGGCGCATTAGCATGCGCAATAGAAGATGCCATGGGACGAGGCAAGCGCATTGCGCAATGCAAAATGCAAAAAAATACAGGAGACTAGAGAGGGGAAGGGGGGGGGGGTGGTGGAGAGGGGAGCGTGGGGATGGCGGGAGCTTGAAGAAAATTGCAATTTATTATAATTTAATCTAGAATAGAAAATTAAACAGACGCATACATTGTTATAAGTTATCGCCTGGATCTTGTTCGGGTTTTATCTACCGTTAGGCCGTGTCAATAACACGTACAGAAAGAGACAGATAGAGAGGGGGATAGAGAGAAAAAGGGAGAGAGAGAGAGAGAGAGGTAGACACACGTGTGTTTGTGTGCGTGGGGGCGTTGATGACGCCAACAGAGGGCGAAGCGAGCGACGTCAACTGTCACTGTCACAGTCACAGCTGCAGTCGCAGTCGCAGTTGCAGTCGCAGTCGACGTCGCACAGTGGGCATTGATTCGCAAATGGGTCGTTTAATTCAAAGTACAAAATTTATAAATTTAATATTATTATTTAAGTTTTTAAAATCCTGCCTTAAAATAAAAAAATTTGTTTGTTTAGGTTTTTTTTTGTTTTCCCCTACATTAGATAAAATATTACAACTAACTATTTATGGAATATTAATCGAAGTGCAGCAGCAATGCTTCTTCTTCTTACTTTTTTGTACCATACTTTAATGGAACACGGATATATTCAATTAAAATTGACTTATTTGTTCGATTTCTGTAAAAAAGTATGGAAACTTGACCATTTTGTTTAATAGAAAACTATTTTTTTTTTATTTTATCAAATAAAAAAAATTAAATTAAAAATAAATATTTTTTTGTTTAAATAATTTTGCATTAAACATTAAATAATAAAAAAAGAAAACTTTCATTATTATTGTAATTAATAGTTTTGCCTTTTATTACGTATCAGAAAAATACAAATATTATCTATTTAAGCTGCATTCAATTAAACGACAATTTTGTTCCACTGTGCAGCGGCTGTTGTACACTGCGGTTGAAAGTTGTTGCATATCTCTATTGTTGCTGTCGTTGTTGTTGCTGTCGTTGTTGTTGCTGTTGTTGTTGTTGTCAGTTGCCGCTGCTTAGCAAACGAATAAGAATTAATTCAAAAATAAATTATTGTCATTGTCATTGTTGTTGTCGTTGTCTTTGTTGTTGCTGCTGTTGTTGTTGCTGCTGTTGTTGTTATTAGTTTAAATTGCGATTGCGGTTGCAGCAACTGTCAGCTGGCATTGTTGTTGTTGTTGCTGTTGCTGTCGCTGTTAGTTGATTCTATTGTCGAGTGCATTCACTTCTATTGCATTTGTTTGACCTTTGCAAGTTCAAGCCAAACGAACGTTCTTGAACCTTTGCTTGTATTTATTATACTAGAATATTTTCCGCTGCTTGGATGCTAGATTTATTATTGCCTGCAATTTATTTCAGTTGCAGTTTTTGCAGCGTTTTACGAGCAGCCAAAAATGTGCTTGAGGCGCACGTGGCGTATGCTTAATGCGCGGCCATTACTCATACGCCCAAGTAGCCGTAATGCCATTTAAATAAATCTAAATAAATGTAAATCTATTCTACAAAATTCTCACAGTTTATCACAAGCTAAATTTAAATGATGGCGAAACTTTAAATGATTTAATTTAATGCCCAGCTTTTAGATTTTATAATAAATAAATCTTTTATAATTGTAATTGAATTTTACAAAATTCTTGCAGCTCAAAATTATTAATCTTAGAACTAATTAATGACATTAAAATTATGGAGAAACTTTAACGAGTAATATTATTTGATATAAATAAATCTAAATAAATGTCAAATTGAAAAATACAAATAAAATATATAAAATAAAATTGGATGTATAAATTTATTGTTTATTAAGCTTTAACAAATATCAAATATAATTGAATTAAATGGAGATTTATTTTCAAAAGTTCTTACAGTTGCCAATTATTGAATTTGGCATGCCAAAGAAATTGAATTAAAAGTTTAGCATTTTGCTTAGCTTGAACTAATTGCTTGTTATTGTTAGTTAGTTAGTTAGTTAGTTAGCTTAAACCAACAACAAATATTTTATACAATTAGCATTCGAAGTGCGCTTCAGTTTCGTTTCTGACATTTAATTAATTTACTTTTGCCATTTTGCTTTGAATTACTTTTACAAATTGCATAACACGCACATAAAATGTGCAACTAACTATTCTTGTTGGCCAAAACTGCAGAACCACAAAATGCAACAAAAACAACAACTGAAATAAAAACAAAATATCAAAAAAAAATCTCAAATCAAGCGAACTGTTTGCTGTTCATTAAATCATAAAGATTTGGCATCTGCTGTAAAATGCCCAATGAATTTGCAGGAAGCCGAAAAATATGGCTAAAGAAGAGAGAAACAGGCCGAGGCATTTAAGCAAATTGTTTTGGTTTACTTAAAATTTACCAATCTCTATATGTATGTGTGTATCTGTCTGTATGTATGTGTGTGTAATGACATTAGGCCAAAATAAATAAATAAAACAGCAGCTGAAAACTGCAAGACTGCAAAATGCGGCGCCTTAACATCAATTCAACAACTTTATGAGTTGCAATTTTAGACTGTTTTTTTTTTCTTTGGCTTTTTTGAAACAACTCAAATGGTTTTATTTGCTATTGGCACACACACACAGACACACGAACAAACACACACACATTATTACATTAAGATCAACAGCAAAGATTCTAAAATTCAACTCAACAAAAAAAAAAAAGGCGGCTAATAACCTTAAGTTGCTTTTGCTAAGAGTCCAAATAACGAACGTCTGTCTTTTTAAAGTATAAAGAGGAAATAGAGGTACACTCAGCGCAAAAATGTGTTAAAATTAAATGCAAATAAATATAAGTAATAATAATATATTTTATAATATAAGAAAATCTAAGTAAACATAAATAAATAAACAAAATTCAATATATTTTAAAATTAAATTTGTTTTTAGGATTATCTAGTGCCTATTAAAATTCTTATGCTAATCCTTCGGCAAATAGAATCTTGGGTCTTACTGAAAAGCGCATTCCAATCGGTTGATAAACACCGAAGTTATTAAAGAAACAATTTCTATGTTTTTCGCATTCTAGCAAACCAGTATTTTGGTTCTTAAGAGCACACTTTTAACCTAAACTAATACTTAAGATTTTTTTTACTGAAAAATTTTACAGAGGTAGATATTAACATTTTCGAAAAAAATTTTATTTGTTTTGTTCTTTGAAATAAAAATGTTATTTTACCTGTGTACTAAAATATCTTGAAAATCGCTTGAGTTTTGGCAGAGTTATGCGCATTCAAAGTTAGACGGTTCTTGCAAACTGGTCAGGTGTACCCGACTGATGCGTCTGATAGATGTGTTGTAATTTTTATTTTACTTAAGTTTAATTATTTGATGAATTTATATTTATGCATAAAATATTTTAAGCAAATTTAAAAAGTATGTGGAATTTTGTTAACATTATTTCTCGCTGTGTAATCGCGTGTATAACATTAAATGCTGCCAGACATGGGCATACTACGTGTGTGTAGCCAAATGATGGGGGAAAAGGCATTTAAAGTGTTTGTTGTTGTTGTTGTTGTTTGTGTTGTTAGCCGGCTGTTGTTGCTGTTGCCATGCCATGTTGCTGCTGCTGCTGCTGCTGCTGCTGCCGCTGCTGCGGAGTGTCTTTCACATGGGGTTTTCGAGAAACCTATAGACCTACATTTTAAACAAATTGCGTTTTTTTGTTGTGTTTTGTTGCTGTTTGTTATTTGTTGTTGTGTTTCTTCTCGCTTGTGTTTGTGTGTGATGTGATCAACATTTGTTTGCTCATTGTTGCCTTTGTTGCTGTTGTTGCTGTTGTTGTTGCTGTTGTTGTTTTTCTTGCGTTGTTGTTGTTGTGTGTTTTATTATACGAATGCGTTTGGGTTTGCTTCCAAGAAGCGACTGCAGTCAGAGATAATGATGATGAACAGTGCAAGATGATTATCAATTCAGCCAAGAGTAAGTCAGTCAGTCAGTCAGTCAGTCAGTCTGTGGGTCAGTCAATCTGTGAGTCAGTCAGTCAATCGGTCAGACAGTCAGTTAGCCAGTCAATCTGTGATGAGTCAGTCATTCATTAAGTCAGTCAATAAGTCATAAAGGCTGTAAGTCAGTCAGTCAATCAGTCAGCTTGTGGATCATTCATTTGATCAATCTGTAAGTTAGTCAGTCAGTCAGTCAAATCGTCTATCAGTTAGTAAGTCAGTAGGTATCAAGCAGTCTGTCATTCATTCAGTGAATCAGTCTGTAAGTCAGTCAGTCATTCATTAAGTCTGTAAGTCAATCAGTCTTTCAGTTACTCAAGTCAATCAGTCAATAAACCAGTCAGTCAATCTATCTATCAGTTAGTAAGTCATGCAATCAGTTAATCAGACAGTCAGTATGTGTCAATCAGTCATTCATTTAGTGAATCAGTCTGTAAATCATGCAATCAGTTAATCAAACAGTCAGTAAGTCTAAATCACTTAGTCATTCATTCAGTCAATCAGTCAGTCAGTAGGTCAGTCAATAAGTAACTCAATAAGTGAGCAAGTAACTACGTCAATTAGTCAGTCAGTCAGTCAGTCAGTTTGTCTGTAAGTGAGTCAGTCAGTCATTTTGCCTGTAAGTCAGTCAGTCAATCAGTTTCTGAATCTGGCTACTGTCTCAACTATTTTTTGGCAGGAAGAGCACAAAGAAAAAGCTAAACAAAAATTTACCAAAAAAAGCAGTTAAATTATTCTCAAATATCACTTAAAATATTAACATTACAATTTCTTATTATAATATAAATATTGTAAAATTTAAGAAAAAAATTAAATTATTAAAAAAAAAACAAAAATTCCCGCTTTTCTTAGTTTCACAAATTTCCTAACAACTGCATTTAAAAAGCAGCTAAATCTGGCGAGAAAAAAGCGCATTTGGCAACAGTGGTCTCAACTGTTTCAGCTTGTCTTCAGTCGCTGCTCTTCTTCGTCTGCTTCGTCTGTTTCTTCTGCTCTCGCTGTTTCTCTGTCTCTCTCTCTAATCGCACTTTGTTGTTTCTGCACCATCATCAGCTTTTGTGTTTTATTGTTATTGTTGTTGCCTTTTGACGACTGCGTCATCAGCGCATCACGACGATCTTCACTTCAAACTCCTCTCTCTCCATCTCTCTCTCTCTATGTTGCGCTCTCTGTCTCTGTCGCTCAGTGTGTCTGTCTCTTTCTCTGGCTTGCGGCAGTGGGTCTTCACTTTCGCCAATTCTGAGCTCCACTTGGCAGGTTCAATGGCCTAGCCAACAGTTGCCGGCGTCGCTTCGCTGCCGCTGCCTCAGTCGCTGCCTCTGTCGACGTCGACGCTGGCGCGCGCTTCATTCGCACGTTTTTTATGAACATTGTTTGAAAGCTTTTGCGGCATTTGGGGCTTGGGTTTTTTTTTATTTTTTACCAATTTGTTTGAACTGCATTTGCTGAATTTCCTCAAGATTGAAAACTATTTCAATTACTTGCGTACGAAATTTGTTTCGAACTCAATTTAAAATTCTGAAAACTTAATTCTTATTCTCATTGGAAATGCAAAGATTATGCGGCAAAGCGTGAACTTAACACACAAATCGGTTCACTGAACTCCAAACAACATTCATATGCATAATTTCTATTCCCACAAACAACAGTCGAAAATTATGAAATTTTGTTATAGCCTAACAAGTACGCCCAAAAACAAAATCAGCTAAAAAAAAATAGCTAAAAATACAAGCACATGCCGAAGCGTTCAATGGGGCCAATTTGGCTACAAATTAGCCGGTTGTATAATAATACAAATTAGACGCATGTTTGGTACGTCATAAAAACGCCCATTTGAGCCGGGCTCTTTAAGGCCTATATTTAAACTGTTTATTTGCCAAATTGGCCAGCAATTGGCCTCGTTTTCCTCTCAACTCTCAATTATAATGGCTATAGGCGAATCGGAAGTTTTGGGTTAGCCAACAAAAGAGGAAACCAATTTTAGAGATTTTTTTATTTATCGAAATCTAAACCGAAAATTATAAAGATATTTTTGTAGATATTTATTTATTTATTTATTGAATAACTTCCTAATGCTACAAGTACAGAAAGACTTATAATTTAGAGCATTAGTCACATAATAGATTAAAACCTAGATTTTAAAGCTTGAAAAACAATTTTTAAATTATATTAATTTTCTTCTGATTATTTTAGTTAAATTTACAATTTATTTATGTATTAATATTTATAGTTTTTATATTTCAGTTTAATTTATAATTGTTTTAAAAATAATGTTTGAATTTATTTAATTTTTATTAATTTTTAATTTTATTTTTTTAATTTTATTAGCTTAAATATATTATATAATACATTTAAGATGGTAGAGTGCTACTATGGCCTTATTATTTTTTGATTAAAACAATTAACTATAGTAAACATAAATTAAATTATAATAATAATATTAATCAATAAAATCATAAACCAAACAAAATATAAATGTATTTTTAAATATTTATTTAAAATGCATTTATATATTTATAATTATGTATTAAGATAGAGTTTTTTTGGGCAAATTGATTAAATTTTCCTTGAAATTTGTTCTCAACTTAAATTTCCAATTTGCTGCAACATTAAGGAACTATCAGGAATAATTAAATAGAATCTTTGTCATTTTCCAGCCTAATTTTTTGTCATAATTTGTATGAACTTACAACCTTTTTTCCTATCAATTTCTAATTGAGTTTTATGCATAAAATTATGGATGCTTGAAGCTACACGTTTACTTTTCTTATGGCAAGTTGAGTGCACATTTGATTAACTCAGTTACTAGATACAAGACACAAGGCCATGGAAATTATTGTATACTATAGGTGCATATATTTATTGTTAATATTTGCTAAAAAGATTTCACAAATGCTGCTGCTGCCACGGCATACAAAGCTGTGATTATATAGCTAGAAATCTGACTGTGGACCAGTGTTGCTTTTAAATTATTTGGCTGGAAAGTCACAGAAAAAATTTGCAAAAAAAAAAACAGAAAACAGTCAAGTAATTTTTAATTTTAATTAAAAACTTCTTATGCTAGTGTAAATTTTTAAAAATTTAAAAAAACAGCCGACAAAAAACTGAAAATTTTAGAAAAGAAAATCAAAAAGTTTTAGATTTTTGCATTTTTTAAGTTTTTCTATCAAATGCTTTTAAAAAAACAGCTAGATCTGACGGAAAAAAGCGCATTTGGCAACAGTGTTGTGGACTGTAGACTGTATAACTCTTCCTCTCTCTTTTTCGCTCTGCCTCTATCTCTCTCTTTTTGTTTCTCTCTCCCTCTCTGTCTGTGCATTTATGGGCTTTTCTCCACCTTTCGCCTATTGCATTGTTTATGACATTTCGCCTGCCTTATTTTTCCGCAGTCAAAGACATTTTTGTGTCTGACTTTTTCCTTGACAAGTTTTCACTAAGTTTTCTTTTTGTCAGTTGTTATTGCCGCGTTGTTGTGTGTGTGTGTGTCGCTGTGTGTGTGTGTGTGGGTCGCATCTGTATAAACAAACTGATTATCACTTTTCGCCTCTTCTCTCTGTCTCTCTGTCTGTCTGTCTGTCTGTCTCTCTGGCACGCGTTGTTATCACTCAAGCGACAGTGTGACTGTCACTTGACAGTGGGTGAAAATGCCAATGAATTTCATTTGAATTGCAAGCAGAGCATACTGGTTTCCCCTTCACCCCCTCTCCCCACTCCCCTTACACTCACTGTTCATTTCACTGATAAGCAGTGATAAGATAACGAACCGAAGCTCTGAACCCCACGCAGCATGCAATTACTTCTTTCGCTTTCAAATGCAGCTTATTAAACATTTTCCATCAAATGTGAAAATCGCAATTAAATATTTTTCACCTCATTTATTGATTATATGAAATGTGATTTTTTTACATGCTTTTTGCTAATTGAAATGGAATTGCATTTGATTCGTTTGCTGTAAATTCCTTTTTATTATTGCACTTTTGTTTTTTTTTTTTTAGAAAATAATATACTATGTTTTTGATTTATAAATGAATATTATATTAATTAAATTTGCATATTTGCCAAAGTTGCCTTTTTGTTGTCTGACTTTTGTATATTTTTTCGTTTTTTTTAATAAAATTCAATATGCTTTTGATTTATTAATGAGTATTATATTAATTAAAACGTAATTGGTTTTTCTTTATTTGCTGAAAATGGCTTTTTGTTATTTGACTTAAAATCTGTTTGTTTAATGGTGTGGAAAATTCGAAAAGCTATTTTTAGCTTTTAATTGAAACAATGCCATTGATGGTCAAATTAAACTCTACACCGACAAAGAAAAATTCTTCAATTGGAACTATAAAATTTCTATGAAATATTGAAATAAATATTAAATAATTATATATATATATATTTTTATAATTTATATTAAGGCTTTCGAATTAATTTGTATTTCAAGTTATTTGCATATTGTTTTATTATTATTATTATTAATTTATTATTTATTGTATAGTTTTTTAGTGTATTTTCGTTTGCCATTTATTCAATTTTAAATTTCATAAATACTTAAATAAAAGATAAATAGTTTAAATAGTTTTTATTGGCATTTAAATTATTGGATTATTTAAATCCCTTGCAAATGATGTTAAAGCATTTCTGGTTGCCTTTTGTCTCAGTTTTTTCAAGGCTCTTTGGATGCACCAAATTGCAGTTTTCAGGTTTGTTTTGTTTTGTTTTGCGATTACTGTTTACTTCCGCTCGACTCAAACTGAAATGCACTCAACTGCATTTTCAATATTTGCGCAACTAATTCACTTCGTGAAGTTTGTTTTGTATCGTTTCGTTTTGTTATTAGACCCTGTACCTTAAAAAGTATAAAAGAGTTTATTAGGTTAGTGTAATAGGCAGAATAAGGTGTGATAGACCCCACAAGGATATACCCCATAGTCGATATAGCCATGTCCGTCCCTCTGTTCGTATGAACAACTAGATCTCGAAAACTATAAGAGCTAGAGTCACCAATTTTGAAATGTAGTTTCTCCTATGCTGGGCGCTGAGCAGATTTGTTTTAGAATTTTGATACCTCCCCACCATCTTCTGCAAACCACAAAAAACCATAGTAGCCACAATTTTAAAGCTACGGATTTGTATTTGATGATTTACGTAGCCTATGGCATTTTCTATCGATGCTGTAGATTACATTACGATCGCATAAGAAACAAGGAAGATACGCAACAGACAATTTGCACAATTTGTTATTTGAAGGAGGTGGGGAAGTGGGTTAGCTATTATTGATTATCAAAACGCAAAGTCTAGGGTCTCTTACTGTCGGTTACGTACGACTGCAGCCTTTCGTCCGACTAATCTTTTCCGTCCTTACTGGTCATTTTGATGTGCTCGTATTTACTTTGCAGGTATTTCGCTTTGAGTCTATAATGGATGTTTAACTGTTCAGCTTTTGTGTGATGCAATAGGTGTGAGTTTGTCTCGCAGTCTGTCGGATCTCCGTAGCTTTCTGCTGACCCAATTGCCAATGACACTTTCAAATGCCATGGCACGGCGATTGGCAATAAAATGCATTTAAAGTCGAGATATTTAAGTAAGTAGTATTAAGTGCATTTGGTGGCTTTCTCGGTAACATATTCCACATTGCAATGCGATGCTTTTGCATAGTTCATAAAGATGAAGAGAAAGTGCGTAGAACAGCTAGCGAGAGATAAAGATATATAGAGAGAGGAGAGAGGAGAGGGAGAAAAACTGGCAACTGTGTCAATTAATATGCTAAATTATACATACAAGTCGCAGACACCAAACCAATGGCCCAGTTGGCGACTGCCAATCAATTGCAAAAAAAAAAGAAAAAACTACGAAAAGAGAAACAGCGAGCGGGGAGTGCAAAAAAAAATACATATATATAAAAAACTAGGAAGCATAATTCCCAGCTAACTAATTACCACACAATGTGACGTGAAAGTTCGTGAAAGCGACGGAATGTCTCTTGGTCTCTTGGTCTCTCAATCTTTCAACTTTATGTTGAACTTCCTACCGACCGATGTCAACAAGTTGCCATAAGTTTGCGAAATTAGCCTCCCTCAACTGTCCATAGATCACCCCCCCGGACCACCCCTCCCCCCTCTCACATGCAATTTAATTACGCTTCCAAAGTTATATAATGTAATCTAGTGTAATCTTTGCAAGCCAAAGTTGGTCAACTCTGAAAGTAGTCAGTTGACTTCTGCTTCAAACTTGAGCTTGAGCTTTCCAAACCGCCTTTCAAATTCAATTTAAAAAAAAATATATATATATATATATATGTATATATATAAATGTATATTTATGCGCAGAGAACTCACACCCACGCAGCCAACGGGTAGAAGAAGAACTGGAATAGTTCTCTCCGTGTGTTTGTGTGTGATGTGCATGCATAAATTACGTATACGACACGCTGGCTGCCTGCAACATAAAACATGCTCTGCAACAACATGGCTCAAGGCTAAAGGCAACACCAACAGATACCCTCTAGAAATAAAAACAATAATACGCTCGACACTCTAAAGAAAATACTTGCAGCTACATTTTAGAATATTTATAAAAGAATAGAATAGAATAGAATAGAATTAATAGAAAAATACTGCAATATTTTAAATGCCAATTAAATTAATAAATTAATTTATAATAAATAATAGATTAAACATTTTTAGATTTTTTATATATTTTTTCAAATAATATTGGCTTAAAATCAAATCTTACAAATTTAAATTTTAACGATTTTGCTTTTTTATTGCTTCAACTATTTTTGAAATATTTTAAAAAATTAAATTAAATAAATGTATCTAAATTTTCTTTAACCAAATCATGTAAAAATCTCGCAAACTCAATTACAGGGTATTTTCAACTCCTAACTGAAGCAAACCAAACAAAAAAAAGAACAGCCCAAATGAAGCCAACGAATTTGCATAGTCGAGGCTGCAAATTAAGTCAGTCATAAATAACAAATCGAAAAGAAATGACCAAAAAAATACAAAACTACCGAAATGGAAACAACAAAAGAATTGGGTCAGTAACACGCCAAAAAGAATTAAAAGAATAAAATAGAATTCAATAAAAAAAAAGTCAGCAAAAAAATTAAGTATATAAAAAACGCAATTGAGCATGGTCATAGCTTCGAAATGTAAGACAAAGACAAAGACGATGACGAACAAGTCGAAATAGAAACGAAACGATAGGCATACAAATACCTATAGACTATAGACTAGTCTATACTATAAGTCCCGGGCATGTTCCGTCTTTGTCGAATTGCCTAGGAAGTTCGCAGCGCCAGCGAAATTAATTAAAAGCAGCTGAAAAAAATCAAGAAAAATAATCACTAAAAAAACAGCATCAAATAAATTGCAAAGCATTTTTAATAGACAAAATATATAGAACTATATAGAGCCAATTGGTGACCCAATTCTTTTGCGAACCAACAAACTATTTTTATTTAAATTTGCTTTCATTTCGAACAACAAAACTAATGACAATTGTTTTCGTTAATGGATCTATAGTATAAAGAAATGTATAAACAAACAAAAAACAAATACAAATTAAATTTTTTGTTTTTTTTTTTCGCTATTAATTAAACAATTTAATAGTGGTAAAATATTAAATTTAATATGGTGTTAAATGGGAATTTTGTAAAGATTTTTTTTGTCGATTTTCCACTTTGTTTAAATTGTGAAATTAACATAAAAATTTTAATAATTTAATGCTCTAGTTCATATAAAAATGATTTGAATCAAGTTTTAATTAAGTTTACAAATTTTTGACAAAATTTCTATTGCAATAATTAATTTATTTACATTGTTTTAAATATAAATTTATTGTGGCTTTAATATTTAATTTAATATTTGATCAAGCTGGGAAGTTTACAAAGATTTTTTTTTATGATTAGTAGTTTTTGTTTTTATAAAATTTAAAATAAACATATAAATTTAATTAATTAAATATTCTAGTTAATATAAATAATATTAATAATAAATAAATGTATGCGCTCTTTCTGTAGAGCATAATTTACTTATGTAAATCATAATAGAAATATAAATAGAAAACGTAATAAAAGAGAATTAACAAAACAAAACAAAACAAAATAAAAGCTGTGCTTGCTGTCATTGAACTCTGCAAGCCCTTAACACACACACACGCACAACAAACACACACACACGCACAACAAACACACACACATTTGGAACTTGTATACAAAAAACAGGCGACTTGTTTAATATCGGTCAATGTATTCAAAAAAAAAACAAAAAAAACAAAAAAAAATCACAAAGACGAGATAAGAATTTCAAAAATTTGTTCATTTTGATTGCGTGTGTGTTTGTATGTTTGTGTGTGTGTGTGTGTGTGTTTGTATGTGTGTTTGTGTGTGTATGTTTATGTTGATGTTGTAGGCAATGCCAAACTTTCACGTAATTTTTGCGTGTTTCTTTTTTGTCTTTGCCCACCTTCTCTCAATGCATGTTGTTGTTTTTTATGCGTATGCGTGAGTGTATCTGTGTGTGTATGTGTGTGTATCTGTGTGCGTATCTGTGTGTGTGCATGCGAATTATATTATTTTCGCGTCTGTTTTGCTGTTGTAAAAAGTCAACAACCTTTTACGCGTATTCAAGAAGCAACAGACCTTCCCTTCCCCTTCCCCTGCCCCTGCCACACTACCCACAAGCTGTCGCCTGACTTCCCTATCTCCCTCTCCCTCTCTCTTGCTCAGCTATTGCTGTCTCTGTCTGCTCGCCCCCATTTAACAATAGTTGTAGCTCCCTTTACCAGCTAACAACAACTAGAAAGCTGTTTGCCTTTGTGGCCTTAATCAACATCCAAATGGCATCATACTAATTTCAGTTGCTGCTCGGATTTAAGCTGCTTTTTATCTCAATTAATTACGCTAATTACGTGAATTAAAAGCAGCCAAAATGTGTTATTATGTAGCCGAAAATGTGAAATTTATACGCATCAAAATATGACGAATTATGCAATGATAAGCGCTTATGATATAACATAATATGGAAAATAATTTGAGAAATAAAAGCAGAAAGCAAATAATGAAATTAGTAAATTTAAAACGCAATTAAATATAGAATAATTCTAAAATAATTATTAAATATTTTAAAATTTAATTTAGCAACATAATAGAAAATAAATAAATAGGCAAATATTAATTTTATAGAATGAAGTTGCATTTTCATATTTCACAAATTTATTTATAATAATTCTTTGTCAACTTATTTATATATTTAATTTAGTAGAAGGAAAGGAAGTAATATAAATAAATAAAATTATATTCATCAAATATATTTAAAATACTTTTTTGTCAATTTATTTATATATATATATATATATATATATATATATATTAATATATAATTCAGTAATAAGTAATAAGTAATATAAATAATTAAAATTATGTCTCAAATTTATTTATAATAATTCTTTGTCAATTTATTTATGTATATAATTAATTCATTGTTATTTTTTTAAACTTTTATGTTTCATGTTCTTTTGTTGAAACCATTTTTATTAATTTCATTTCCTTTAATTTATTTTCTTAATTTAAATCTTTGTTTTTTGTTTATTTCGCATATATTTTTGCTAGGAAATCTACAGTTTATTTTTGTTGATTTGTTATTTTATTTATGCACTTTGTATGCCAATTTGTTGGTTTTAGTTTTGTTTTTATTTTGTTTTTTTTTTTTTTTTGGCAATTCAAACACTTTCGCTGGACCGCCTTAATGACGTCTATATCAAAAAGAAATTTTGCAACCTTAAGATTAACCGCTTTCGAAACGCTTTTGAAAAACAAAGAAGTAGCAGGCAGGCAGTTCAAATAATTAAATATAGATAAAGGCATTTATTGACTGTATTGGTAATATCAATAATTCTCGTACTTCTTGTGCTATCAACCTTGCTCTATTAACATTTCCACACGTTCTAAAGCTGCCTTTACTGGGTCAAGGCATTCTCGGCACTTGACCCATATCCATACCTATAGAAGAAGTCTGGGCATTACTCATATATCATGCTTCCCTTGATAACCGCAGCATTTGCAGTTTTTTTTTAGCTGTGAAGCGAAATGCAAAAACCGCAAATCTCAGCTGAATTTGTGGTACAAATTGTCGGTCAATAAAATGCCAAAATATGTAATGCATTTGCCATACATATTTTCTTGGCTTTCTTTTGAGTTTATTGGGTTTTACTTTGGGCTTTTCTCTCTGCCGATTCGTATGCGACAAGAAGCACGTAGGCAAACCGAGATAAATAATAGAGAGCAGAGTGGAGTTGGAGAGTATTGGAAGAAATCAATTAGCTTTAAAACCCAACTTATTTATTGACATAATTATACTTCTAAAGGGATTGTTTAAATATTCGATATAAATATTAAATATTTAAATAAATAAAAATAAATTTAAGAATAATCTACATGACTTTGTAGTTAATGCTTGTAGATATAATAAAATAAATGTTCACAAATTAAATAAAATAGATTTCCTGCTAGACAAATTATCGACTATTTTTTGTAGTACTTTTTTTTTATGTTATAAATTACATTTTAAATATAAATAAATCTTAAATTGGTAGGTTCGTTATTTAATTAAAATTTAATTACTTAACATAAAATAAAAAAAAATAAGCTTAATACAATTTTATTCGAAAACTTTTCCAAAAAGTAAGTTTACGTTTTTAATGCATTAACGTGGCCCAAATATTTGCACTTAGCCAAATATTTGTAGCCTAAAAGGTAATACAAATTTCATTAAAATGAAGAAGCTCTCTCTCTCTCTCTAACAAAAATATAAAACTTTGTGGGGCAAGTTTTAAACTCAATTAAAATCGCCTGGAAATGGCATACAAAATTTTGTTTTTGTTTATTTTGTTTATCGTACCCGGATATTGAAGTTATATGTTAGGTTGTTGTTGTTGTTGTGAGAGTAGTGAGAGAGAGGGAATGAGAGAGGGAGATAGATGGACGGAAGAGTGGCGCCTCAGCTACTTGCGTTCAGTGTTGCCAATTTTTTTTTGAGAAAAAAAAGTTTTCTTGGCGGAAGAAAAAAAGAGTAAAATAAAATAATAAAAGAACGAAGTTATTCTAAAGTATGTTTTAAATTAAATTAAATAAAATATCGATTAAAAAAATTAACGATATAATTTTGTAAAATTTTAGAAAAAGCTGACATAAATTATTTGTTGGAAAAAATAAATTTTCCGCTTGTTGCAGTTTAATAATTTTTCAAGCAAATGCTTTTCAAAAACAGCCAGATCTGGTGGGAAAAAAGCGAATTGAGCAACAGTGCTTGCGTCAAATACTTTGCATGCAACTGCAACTGTGTGTGAGAGTATGTGTGTGTGTGTGTGTACGTGTGAGAGTTTGTGTGTGTGCGTGTGCGTACGCTTTGTTTGATGTTGTCTCTCGCTGACTGCATTGACCCCCACTTGGGGTCTGTGCCTCACGTTATTATTGTTGCTACTGTTGTAGTTGTTGCAGTTGTTGTTGTTGTTGTTGTTGCTGTTGTTATTGTTGTTGTTGTTGTCTCATACACGCACTTGGCGGTTCATTGCACTCTCTGTTTACTTTTCATGCCCATTTTCCATATTCAAATATGTTTTTCTCTTCAATTTTTTGGGCTTTTTTTCCGGTATAGAGGATGCTGCACATCGAATTGGTTATTTCACTTTTTAAACCCTGTACTTTAAAATGGAAAATGTGTGTAATATGTAGAAGAAGGCGTGGCTGATCCCACAAAGTATATGTCCGTCTATCCGTTCTTTTGAAAACCTAGATCTCACAAACTTTAAGAGCTAGAAAAACCATTTTTGGGATTTAGTTTCTTTTATGCAATAAGCCGATCAAGCTTGTTTCAGATTTTGTATACTTCTATTTTTTTCCTCAAACCGCAAAAATTCACAGTGGTCACAATTTTAAAACTACGGACTTGTAATTTGTGATTTAAGTAGTCAATGGCCTTCTCCATCGATACTGTGAATTTAATTACGATCTGATATGAAACAGCAAAGATATGCAACAGAAAATTCGCTTGACTTCGCTGAGGGGGAGGGGCACATAAAAAGTTAGCCTCTATGTGTGAGAAACTGGTGCTGGGATTATTGAAACACAAAGTACATGGTCGTCAACTGTCAGTTACGTCCGACTGTAGCCTAGCGCCCTACCGATCTGCTGCATCCTTATGGGTTTAACTTTTCAATTTTTTCAAAGTTGCGTAGTTCAGTTAAACTCTAAGCTAGGTCGTAAAAGAAAATACATATTTAAATATATATTTGTTAGGCCATAACAATAATAATAACAAAACAAACCAGAGAGAAGAGAAAGAGAAAGGCGGGAGAACAAGAGAGCAGAGAGCAGAGGCTATTGACTTGCACCGTGTCTCGCATTGTTGTAGGAGTGGGAGGCGAAGCATTGACCGAGAGTTGAGCAGAAGGAAAACAGAGAGCAGTCACAGCTGACAACTGAGATCGGAGAACTGAGAACAGAGAACTGAGAACAGAGCACATAGAACAGAGAAGTGAGGGGCAACGTCTTACATTTGTGATATCGCCGATAACAGTTGAGAGTGGGGAACTGTCTGCCTTTGCTCTCTCTCTCTCTTCTCTCACTCTCCACGCTCTTCGCTCTACGCTCTGCTCTGCATGCAATCAAAACAACACACAGACACACACACTTGCATAAGCCACACACTGTTAAAAATAATTACATAAAGTGTTATACGATTTTTTTGGGGAAAATATAAAAGAATTTTAGGGTTTCAAAAAAAAATATATAGCAAAAATAATTAAATATAAATCAGTAAATATTAAAATATTTTAATAATATTTATTATAATCAAATTTTGATAGTAATGCTATTTATAAATATCAGATTAAAACCCTGATATTCAAACCCTGTTTTTAGCTATTTCATGGTTATCAATAAGTAGCATATTTTAGATGACATTAATTTAAAAAAATAAATATATAAAAATAAAAACGTAAACATAAAAATAGTATTTAACATAGATTTAAACATTTACTTGCTTTCAAAATATTTTCTAAATATTAAAACTTTGTCGTATAATGAAAATATATTTTTATTTGAATTTTAATATAAATGCTGTTTATTTTGTTTATTAATTTTTTAATTAATATATTTTAATTTATTTATTTTCTCTTATTTTCTTGCAGTGCAACTCAGGCGGCAACGTTGACATTTCCCTATATAAGCGCTGCACAGCAGCAGCAGCAGCAGCAACAAAAGCAACACACCATTGCCATGCCAAATCAACATGCAACAAAGCAGCAGCAGCAGCAACAACAACAGTTGCAACAACAGCAGCAGCAACAACAGCCAACAATACAGTTGACATTTCAGAACTTGAACGTGTTGCACAACGAGCGTAAAATACTTTCCGATGTGAGTGGATTAGTCAGGTAACAACACAACCACAAGCGCAGCAGTAGCCACCACAAACACTGCAACACAGTGGCATAATAACACACACACTCTCCCCCTCTCTCTCCACTCTTTCCTCTCTATCTCCCTCTGTAGTCCCGGAGAAGTGCTGGCCATAATGGGACCCTCGGGAAGCGGCAAGACCACGCTCCTGGACTGCCTCAGTGGCCAGCGGCATTTTGACAGCGGCAGCGTCTATCTCAATCGGGAACCCCTCTCCAAGCGCTGGAGACGTAAGATCGGATACGTCCTGCAGGAGGAGATATTCTTCACACAACTGACGCTACGCGAGACCGTCATGTATACGGCTCTCTTGCGTCTGCCGGAGTCCATGGCGCGTGCGGAGAAGATCCGGCTGGTGGATCACATTCTAGAGACCCTGGAGCTCACCTGTTGTCAGCAGACCAAATTCGGAGATTACCTCAATCGGGGTCTCTCCGGAGGCGAGAAGAAACGCGCCAACATCGCCTGTGAGCTGCTGACCAATCCGCTTTTGATGCTGCTTGATGTGAGTAAAAGAAATGTTGAGTTTTAAGAGAAAAGTTCGTATTTTAATGCTGATCAGGAAAGTTATCGTTTACTCATTTTGAGTATAGAGCAAAATTACGATATATGTAGTTAGGGTTTTAGGGAAATCATGCCCCTTGGGTTATGCAACAAAATTATTTCAGTTCATAATTAACTATCCCATTTTCAATGGTGATCAAGAAAATTATCTTTTCATCATTTTCTTTGGAGTATAGAGCCAAATTACGATATTTTATGGAAAATATGCTCCCTAGGGTATGCAACAGAATTATTTTAGAGCATAATTTTTGATGCTGCTCATGAAAATTACCGTTTCCTTACTTTCTTTTATGTATAGAGCAAAATACAATATATTTTAGGGTTCTATGGAAAGCTTGCTCCTTAGAGTATGCAACAAAATTAAAACTAGAGTATTTTTTGCTATTGAATCTATAATATTTGTTGAAAATTAGATGGGTTTGAATTTTCAAATCTCTCTATTGTTGATTCTAATAAAGTTTTTTTCTGTGATCGCTGTATTATAAGTTATTCTACAACTTCTTCTATTTTATGCTTCTCTAGGAGCCCACCTCCGGCCTGGACAGTCACTCGGCCATCTCGTTGATGAAGGTGCTGAAGCGTTACGCGCAGCTGGAGCAGAAGACAATTGTGATAAGCGTGCATCAGCCTTCGTCGCAGATGTTTCATATGTTCGATAAGCTGCTGCTGTTGCATCAGGGACGCACCGCCTACTTTGGCGAGGTGCATCACATCTACAGGCATTTCGAGGATATTGGCGTTACCATCAAGCCGCACTACAATCCCGCTGATTTTGTGTGTAAGTATAAGCTATTAATTTAATAAATAAAATAAATTTGATATTAATTTCCATTCTGTTTGCAGTGGAACAGTTGAAATCGCATCCGGATATCAGGGAGAAGCTTTTTATTGCCGCCAGGGAATCGCATGGCAATTATTTGAATCGCAACTGCATTAATAGCCAGGATAAGTCCAGCAAGAAGCAGGACGACAGCATACTGATCAACGATATCATCAACAATTACTACAATCAGCAACATCATCAACTGCATCACAATCATCATCACCATCACCATAATCACCATCATCATCAGCTGCGCAATCATCAGTATCATCATGCAACCAATGATTGCGAGGCCGATGAGGAAGCTGCTCAGCATCTGGTCTGGTGCGCTGCAGATTCGCAGTCCAATTTCAGTTCCTGTGCCTCCAGCGACTGTCAATCCTACAGTGCCAGCAAAAATGCATCCAACGATGACGATTGGCTCTCCTATCCCACACGATTCCACACCCAATTCAGCGTGCTCTCCAGCCGCAACTTCAAGGAGGCCAAGCCTCGCATGCTCTCCAAACTCAACTGGTTCCAGACCATCGGATTGGCCCTGATGGCGGGAGCCATTTGGTTCCAGCTCCCGAGAACCGAGGAGTTCCTGCACGATCTGCAGGGATGGATGTTCTTCTCGCAGACCTATTGGATGCTCTTTGCGCTCTTCGGAGCGCTCAATTCATGTGAGTTGGGTTTTAATAGAGTTGATAAAACATACAAAATATTTGAAACAATTTAATATTTTTAATACCCTTTCAGTCCCCTCCGAGCGTGAGGTTATCAGCAAGGAGCGACGTTCGGGCGCCTATCGCTTATCGGCCTATTATCTGGCCAAGATGTGCGCCGAACTGCCCCTGGTCATAACGCTGCCCACCGTCTACCTCATGATCAGCTATCCCATGCTGGGATGCAGCAGGTAAGCTATACAGAAAATATAAAATAATTACAAGTTATGACCATTCAAAGTTGAACAAAAATGGGTTTTCCCATACAACTCTACTTTTGGCTCTAAAATCTGCAATTTTTGACCAAATGTGCCCATGTTTGGTTTTTTATGCATTATTTTGAAATACAAGTTGTTTAATAACTAATTCTAGCGAGAAAAAAAAATTTTTTTTTTTTCGAAAAAAATTGAAAATTTTTTAAGGGTTACCCCTTAAATTTTTTGTATAAATTTCAATTTTTTTGTTCTTTTATTTATGAATAAGGTTTTATTGTCACACTTAAATGATTGATAAAAAACCACACCGCTTGAAAATCGATTGAGTTTTGACAAAGTTATGAGCATTCAAAGTTATCAAAAATGGGTTTTTGTAATGGAGTGGACAATCCCCATACAACTCTTAAGAAAATTGAACAACCTAATGTTAGATAATAAATATTTGTCGTTGATTTGCAGCTTGAAGCTCTTTTTTCTGATGCTGATCTTTTTGCTGCTGAACACGATTGTGGCACAGAGCGTGGGCTTCTTCATTGGGGCCTGTTGCATGGACATGAATGTGAGCATCACGCTGAGTGCACTCTATACGCTTGCCACACAGCTCTTTGGCGGATATTTATCATCACGCATTCCGGAAGGTCTCAGCTGGATACGTTATACATCCATGATACACTATGCATATCAGAATATGCAGATTCTCGAGTTTCGCGAGGGTCCAGCTATTAGGTAAGTGAAGAAACTTGAACTGAATTTGTAACTGTAATCGAATTCATTTCCGTTTCTTTGACCCTGTACTTAAGATGGTACAAAAGGGTCGGTTAAGAATGGCGAGCTGAGTCGATATATCCATGTCTGTCTGTCCGTTCGTATTAACACCTAGATCTCAGCAACTATAAGAGCTAGAGACACTATTTTTGGCATGATGGTTCATCTATGCTGCAAGAAGATTAAGTTTATTTTAGATTTTTGATATCTCCCCCCTTTCCAACGCAAATCACAGAAAACTCCATTAGCTGCAATATTAAAGCTACAGACTTGTAATTTGGTATGAACGTAGCTTATGGTATTCTCCAACGATGTTACAAATTTTATTATGATTAGATAAGAAACAGCGAAGATATGCAACATACAATTTGCTCAACTGTTGGTCTTTTATTGAAACACAAAGTTAAGGGTCTGCCGCTGTCGGTTTCGTTCGACTGTAGCCTTCCGTTCGACTGATTTGTATATATTTATTTATTTTATTTGCTCTTCTTCTGGTTTTCAGTTGTGGCTCACCGAGCAGCTATGAGATATGCAAACAGCAGACAACCGAATTCATTCCATATGAGGAAATACTCAAAGCACAAAACTCCACATCGCCTCTTTGGCTCAATACGCTCATACTGATGATGTTCTTTCTGGTATTCCGTGGACTGGGCTATGCGGTTCTACGCTATCTGCGTTGCCCCAAAAAGACGTGATAATGCTGACAACGATCCAGTGATACGTAATTAGTAACAAGTGTAATCCTAACTATAAATCCTATACTATATACATATATATAGATAGCGTCTATATAACCATTAATATGTTGAACAAATTACAAAACGTGCGCCAATTTTTGTGATTCAAATTTCAAGCCACATTAATTAATGTCTAATTAATAACATTTAACAGTTTAGCCTATTTATATAAATACCTATAATCTATATCCATATCGGAATCGGAATCGAAATCGATGCAAAACTTTGTTTGTTGCACAGTTTTGTGCACGGCAAATGTTTGTTTTGTTTTATGCATTTTAATTGTTAGCCATTTATCCTAAATCTTATTAATATTATGCTATCATTATTAATTATTATTATTATTATATTATGTTGCTGCTGCAGAGAAATAGTTTTTGTTTTGCCTACGCGAAAAGTAATGTTTTAATTTACGTTTTAAAGCCCAAAAGTAATGCAAGTTAACAGCCCATATTATTATTATTATTATTCTATATTTAAATTATAAATCCATATCACACATATATATGTATATTTAAATTGCTAGAAAGTTGTGTAGATTTTTTGCAAATTTTTTCACTTGGGAAAAAAATACTGTGATTTAGTATGCTAGATTTTTAATTAGTTTTAAGCGTATAATTGTGTTTTGCCTGAAAACAACAACAACAAATTGTCTAAGCATATATATGCATAATGTGTATTATGTTTACATTAACTAATTATATGTAATTAAATTTATTTAAATATACATGGAAATTATGCCGCAAAATAAACAAAGCGCCATTGTTTGAATCAACGATAGCTGTTATCGAGATTGTTAATCGATTGTGCTGGCTGCTAGCGCATGCACAAAAAGCTGACTGCTCTTGAATTTCATAGCAAGCAGCTTGACTTGATATGCATTTCTTCAACGATTAGTTATCGATATTTGAAGCAATTGCGGGTTTTATTTCAGCTAATCCTCCAACATGTTCTTTCCCTTGGTTTCTTTCAAAAATAGCAAAAATAGAATAAAGCAAGTGCCGGTAATACCCGCCATGGCCCAAAGCGTGATGTGCAGACCCCAATAGGCCATGCACAGTGGAAATATGTTGAGCATTAGGAACACCAGAGAGCTGCAAACCACCATGGAAATGGCCGTTGCTCTGGCGCGTATCTGAAAGATATGCGATAAAAAATATATAAAAATAATAATTCCAGTTAAAACTCACCTTAAGTGGGTACAGTTCCACGATCAGCACAAATATGCAGCTGACCAAGCCAATGTTGCCCAAGAAGATATCCAGCGACATTATTGCCGCTGGCAACCAATTAAAGGCGCTTAGATCGTACTGCTGGGAGAAGTACGTGAAGCATCCAAAGGTCGCCAGACATAGAGCCACGCCCCCCGATGAGGTTAGCATGAGCACGCGACGCCCAAATAGATCGCAGACCAGGGTGCTCACATAGGCGCCTAGCAACTGAACCGAACCGATGATAATGGTGCTGGTATTCGGATCCATGCTGCTGCCCGATCTGGCGAATATATCCGTCATATAGTTCAACATGGTAAAAACTCCGCTAAACTGATTCGCAATAACGATAACTGCCACCATGGCATAGCCCTTAACAGCGGATTTTGTAACTGTAAGATTGAGTTGGTTTATATTGATCAATATAAATTAAATTACAAAATCTAATAAATTAGCATATATATAATTTTATAAAATGTTGTTAAAAAACGATTTTTTGACATTCAAATCGGAAGTTTGAAAAATTTACGGTTTTTAAATTTTAAAATTTTAAATACTTTTGGTTTTAAATTTATAAAAAAATTAAACAATTTTACCAAATTATTAAATTATATTAAATTTTTTAACTATAATTATATCTCCAAAACAATTTGGCAAAACCGCCATGAATTTAGTAGATTTTGACGATAAATCACCGATATTTTATATATTATAAAGTTTAGCTAATTCTTTTTCGATTTTCATGCCTAACTTTCACTTATTTCTCTCTTCCCTGCTCTTTTTTCAAATCTTGGTTCTTAAATACTTAAATCATTTTTGCACTTCTTTCTACTTTTTCGTAAATTTTTCTCTACCATAATATAAATTAAAAGTAAGTTGAAGTACTTACAAAAGTCCTTTAGCCGGACTGAGTCGGGTTTATTATCATCTTTGGTCAGCATCGTCTTGATATTCACAAATTCCTCCATACACTTGCTTTGCATCTGCAGGTTATCGCTATCTCTGATGTTCTTGTAGTATCTAAAAGATTTCTCGGCCGCCTTGAACTTGCCCATGCGTATCAGATGCATGTGAGAATCGCGTATGAAAAATAATACGCAGATAAAATAAGTAAGCGGCAAGATTAACACTAGAAATGGCACCAAATAATACGAGAGATGTGTGCCCAAAATATATCCTATCAAAATTCCGCCGTTTACTGACAGCATTACCATGGAGGCAAATGTGCCTCGAATGCTGTAATTCAAATAAAATTATATAAGCAAAATTAAGCATTTTGGATAAATTACACTCACTTGGCATCCGAATATTCGCTGATGAACAACGGATGTAAGATGTAAATGCCTCCGCCTGTAATGCCAGCCAGCAAACGTCCTATGATCAAAAATTCCACGCTTTGCGCAAAGTAGACCAGAAACCACAGGCACTACGGAGAAATCAATTAGTTTTAAAAAATTTTGTTACAAAAATTAATTTATTGACTAAACGTTTTATCGAAATTAAAAGTTAGAATCTTATTAGAAAAAATTCAGAGCGCGAAGCGCGAGCTGTGGGTGGTTACAGGGTTTTTTGGATACAGTATTGTTTAAAGAGAATATCAGTAAACATTGTAAATATTTTCAAAAATATATATTATCATGAACTCATATCATATCAAACTTTACTAGAAAATGTTTTTGAACTATCGAAATTAGCGATATAAATCGATATTTTTACATTCCTCACCAGATTACTTCAAATAAAATAATAATTATATCAAATCTTACCGCATGTGGTATGGCTATAATCAGCAGGCAGACTTTACTTCCGAGTCGATTAATAAGCAGACCGGATAGCAAATTTCCCGTCATCGATCCTATGCCCAATGCCGAACCCACCCAGGACATTTCCTGCACGCTCAGGGGAAAACTGAGAGGGGATTCCGGGGTCTGCAGCTTGCGTAATGTTGGGGAGGTCCAACCGATGCCTATTCCATGTGCAATGCATATTATATTGACTAGAGAAATATATGAATTTTTAAGATATATATTTTAATTATAATATATAGAACTTCATACACTTACTGAGCAATGTGGTCAGAGTCTGATGACGATTTCTTTTATTCAACAAAGAGTCGGGACGCTGTAAGTATTTCATCAACATTTTTACATCAGCTGCGCATTTGATAATGTTTCACGATCGCAATTCTTTAACTAACTGAATAAGCATACGACTGAAAGAAAGCTATATAAGCCTGCACAGCATGTTGAGAATATACGATAGAGAGATAAATTTGTATTTACATTTTGCACTGGGATCATCATATATTATTTTCGCAGAGAACAAGAGTCTATATTCTTCGAATAAATACCCTAAAATATAATTATTATGTTATTTATTTTTATTTTATTTTTAAAAACATATATTTTTAAGCAGTATTTGGTGAAAATATTTTTATACTTTAAACCTTTGTTTTTTGAAATCGAGTATTATGCTTTAGAGCTAATATACCCGTAATTTTGGTTATTTATTCAGTAGCAATCCCTTCTCTCTTAGTAGGTGATGCCTTCAAAAACATACCAACATAATATTATTATTTGCTTAGTAAGTGTTAAAAATTGTCAGAAAAAGTGGGTATAAAGCACTTAAAAGATAAAAACATAATAAAAAATTGTGATTTAAAATAAACTGCTATTAAGAAATTGAATCACTGAGAGAATGTTTTGTGTTGTTTATATTATTCACATTTCATTATACATTTTTTCTCAGTGCAGCAAACTTGTATGCATGATTGTAATTGTTTTGAAAAATAGATTTCAATTGGCACCAATTATTTCGATCGTGCCAAGTTTTTGTGTAGCATCAAACAAATTAAAGAAAGAAACGGAATTGTATGAAAAACAATTAAACAAATATGTAACACTGTATGTATAACACTAATAATATCTAAAAAATTAAATAAAATAAATAATAAATCAATACAAATAAAAATAAAAATAATTGAAGAAAATGCAGAAAATAGTATAGATTTAAAAATGCTCTTTAAAATTGTTCATAAATTTAGATTGAAAAAAAAAATTGAATAGAAAATATGTGAAACTGCAGGAATTTGGACTTTTGCCTACTTTTTGTAAAACAGTCAACTTTTTGTTAGTTTTTTCTAAAATTGTATAAAATGAATGCTGAAATAAGGAATAATTCTAGGACTGTTGTAATATTTGTCCATAAAAACCTTATTTTCAAGATATTTAAAACAGAATTTTCGATTTAAGATTTATTATTTTTATTTTTATTTATTTTAAGATAACATATTTAAAGCTACAGCATACTTATAAATTATTACATTAGTCCCAAAAAGTAAAATACAACTAATTAAAATATAAAATATAGCTTATCAATTCTACAAATTTTAGTTATGTTCAAGATAAGATTCAAATTGCGTTGCGTTTTCAACTGTTTCAATTTCGAGGATATGTGGAAGTAACTTAACTAAAGAAAGCACAAGCCAAGACAATATTATGCTTAAGAACTAAAATAAAAACTTGTATAGTTCCAAATGTTTTGCCAGCTCAGTCTTCCAGCATTGACTTGCCTTTTGTTTCCTTTAGGAACAAGGCAAAGTAAACAAATGCAAATGCCGCCACGCTGGCACAGGACCACATCGTGGCAGGTAGGCCCCAATTGGCCATGCAGAGGGGCAGGATGTTGAGGGCCACAAACACCAGGGATCCACAGATGGCAATTGCTATGGAGGTGACCCTGGCACGAATCTGTTAAATAATTGATGAGCATACAAATACAAATCAAACCGAGCAGCTGATGTACGCACCTTAACCGGAAACAGTTCCACCAGCACCATAAAGAAACATCCAACGAGTCCAAAGTTGCCCATAAATATGCACACTGACATGAACACCAGCGGCACCCAGCTCCAATCGCTCAAATTGTACCACTGTGCGTAGTAGGTGAAGCAGCCAAATCCCGCCAAACTGACGGCCACGCCTCCACATGAGATCACCATCAAGATCTTGCGTCCCCAGACATCGCAAAAAACTGTCGTGGCATAGGTGCCCAGAATTTGCACCACGCCTATGATAATGGTGCAGGTATCCGGATCCATACTCGTTCCCGATAAATTGAATATATCCGACATATAGCTGACCATGGCAAAGATGCCGCTGAACTGATTGGCGATCAGCAAAACAGCAGCGGGTATATAGGACTTAAGCGCCGTAGGGGAGACTAAAAAAGAATAAATAATTCTTGTACTTAACAAAAGTTTTAAAGGGTATATTAAGTAAGTGCAAATGGAACCAAGTATAAATACGTAGTTCATTGCATTTTTTATCCATGCTGGTAATTACATTAAGATCGCATAACAAACAGCAAAGATATGCAACAAACAATTCGCTTAGTTTTAGAAACATAAAAAAAAATCACTTTTGAGGTAATTTGGATAAATTTTACTACGAAATACTTAAATTATTTTGCTTTGCAGTTAGTTTATAAAATATAGTGATATAGTAATAATATATTGATTTTATACTCACAAAAGTCTCTTAGCGTAGCGTTATTCGCCAGCTTATCATCCTGTGTTAGCTTCTGTTTGATCTCATCGAACTCCCTGTAGGCCAGCATATGCTCATCCGCCTTGAAATTCTTATAGTATCTGTAGGATCGCTCGGCTGCTTGAAACTTGCCCTTGCGTATGAGATGTATCGGAGATTCTTGTATAAAGATTACGGTGAATATGAGGTAAATGAGCGGAAATGCCAGCACTATGAGGGGAACTATTTCATAGGGCATGTGTGTGCCCATAATATTGCCCATGAGAACGCCAACATTCACGGTCAGCATCATCATGGCGCCAAAGGTGCCTCGGATGCTGTTGAAAATCAATTAAAAAAGTTAAAAAATTATTTAAATATTTTAATTTTCTTAACAATACTTTGATAATTGACATGGGTCAAAGTTCGACTTCGATATGCTTAAAGAAAAATTAATGGAAAAATGGCTGGAGTACTATCAAATCTTTCGAATGTTGCCCAACATTCTCATCACTGACCTTTGTATTGAAAAGTGGAATGCTGTCTAAAGATTATATGTATAAATGTATTCGCACCTTTTGTATTTATTCTCATACATTCTTATTTAAATATTTATATTTATTTTTTTTATAATTTGTAATTAAATAAATATTATTTGTATTCTAAAATAAAGCTGTGACAAAATCTAAATTCGTTTTGGCTGCATAGTGTCATGACTTTCAAACACGCCAGCAGTGAGCACGCGATTATAAACTGACTTTTTTACGATTGTTTAACTTTTTTTTATTAGCCAAGAGCCGCTGCTACTTACTTGGCATCTGAAATCTCGCTGAGAAATATGGAATGCACAATATACATGCCGCCACTGCAAATGCCGCCCAACAAGCGCCCAATAAATAAAAATTCCACACTTTTGGCAAAATAGACCAGAAGCCACAGGCACTAGAAATAATAATACAAAATAATATCAATAGAATTAAATATAAAATAAATTAAATAATACAATAATAGTTTTTTTATAGATCAAATTCCAAAGTTTAATAAACTATTTAATACAAAATTTAATAATCGAATACTTACTATATTTGGCACCGCCACAAAGAGCAGACAGAACTTGCTGCCCGTGAACGGAAGTAGGATGCCAATGAGCGTATTTCCGGTCATGGCGCCTATGCCCAAGGCCGAGCCGATCCATGAGACTTCCGTTACGCTCACCGGAAAGTTCAGCGGAGAATCGGGAGTTTGCAGCTTACGCAATGTGGGAGAGAACCAGCCAATGCCAATGCCATGAGCAATGCAGATTAAATTAACTGTAAAATATAGGCTATATCTATACTCTGTTCTGTTTGATATACCACTCCTGCTTACTGAGTATGGTGGTTTGGAATTGACAGCGATTTCTGCGATTTAGCAAACAATTCGGACGGTCAAACAGTTTCGCAAACATTTTGCTCCAACCACAAAACCCACTTGAATGAATCTCAAATGAATTCAACGTTAGCATTTAAATGAAGCTGATTCGCATTGGGGATGAGATCCATTATAAAGATAAAGACCTAGAAACAGCTCTGATGAAATTCAGAAATTCAGAGAGGCTTCAGCATCTTTCTTTCAGTTCAACTGTGGCGTCATTTAGGTCTCTAATCTGTTCAGATTTTATATATCTGATACGTCACCATGGGCGTGCTTAGAGAATCTTTTTATTAAGGCGTCTGGCGTTCTAAATCAAAACAGTGCAAAAGTTGTATAAGTTTACAGTAGGCTAATCTTGAACTTGTCACAGAAATGTCAGAAGAGCTGAAATATTCCATGAATGACTCAAGGATTACCAAGCCAAATATACCAGAGACTTTTGTGCTAAGAAAATATTCTAGAAAGTTGTATTACAGCAGAAAATGTTTAATTTATGTAAATATATTTCATTATTGATTTTTTATCAGAAAAGTTTTGTGAATATATCAAGGATTTAAGCGGGAATAAAATCTAATAAATTAAGTAGCGACTTCTATGTAAAAAAATATTCTAGAAAATTTTATTTCATTATAAAATACAGAATTTTATTTAAATATTAGCTACATTTTTCTGTAATGCATAAAAACGTACGGTCAAGCGCGTAGCGCGAGCTGTGCTTTACTCTTCTTGAGTATCTTAAGGATTACCTAAATTTAAATAAAAAATGCAGTGAGTTTTATCGTATTTATAAAATTATTCTAGAGCATTTTATTTCAGTACAACACAATTAGAATAAATATTAGCTTAATTATCCAGCATTGATTTGCCTTTGGTTTCCACAAAAAATAAACTACAGTAAATGAAGCCCAAGAGTCCTACTCCGCTGGCTCCCCACATCGTAACCGCCAAGCCCCAGGATTGCAGACAGAGTGGAAATATCTTCAAGGTGACAAAGACCATGCAACTCAGGAACACCACAAAGGCCGAAACAGCCACAGAGCGTATCTAAGCAGTCAAATACGAGATAAACCAATAAATATTTAAACAAACTGTGCTCAACTTACCTTGGATGGCATCACCTCCACAATAACCACAAAGAACACGCCCACCAGCCCAATGTGGCACAGAAACATCTCCATGGAGAGCAGCACCAGGGGCAACCAGCCCACCGAGGAGAGATCGTAACGCTCTGCCAAGTAGATGTAACCGCCAAACGCAGCCAGGCACACAGAGGTGCCCATCGAGGAGATCAGCAGCAGTATCTTCCGTCCGTATCTGTCGCAAAACAAAATGGTGGCCATGGTGCCAATGATCTGCACCACGCCCAGAACAATGGTGCACATGTTCACGTCCAGCGTGGTATGGGAGAGCTCAAAGATGTCCGTCATGTAGGTGGTGAAGCAGAAGGTGCCGCTGAATTGATTGGTCAACAGCACCACCGTGGCTGTGGCATAGGCCTTGAAAGCCGGCAGAGTAACTAGAATGTACAAAATAAATATAAATAAAATTCTAGATTAATCTATAATTAATTTATTTAAAAAAATTTTTCAAAGTTTTTTCTCTACCTCTATTAAATAAATAACTAAACTTCCCTTCATCCAAAACTCACCGAAATCCTTGTAGTTGAAGGCCTTTACCTTCAGCGCCTGCTCCTTCATCAGCTTCAGTTTAATATCCTCAAACTCAAGCATAGCGTTCTTATCCTCTCCTTTAATATTCTTGTAGAAACGAAATGACTTTTCAGCTGCACCAAATTTACCCTTGGTAATGAGATAGAATGGCGTCTCGGGCAGAAAAAGATTGCCCACAAAATAGCAAATGGGCAAGGGTATGACAAAGAAAGGCGCCAGAAAGTAGGCAACATTTGTGGATAAAATATAACCCATCAGCACGCCCGTGTTCACCGAGAGCATTACCATAGAGCCAAGTCGCCCACGCACTCTATAGAATTAGAAAATAAACTATACAGATTGAAGATAAAATTAGCTAAATTATTGCTTACTTGGCATCCGATATTTCGCTTATAAAAATAGGTAATACAATATAACCTCCGCCGCCCGTAATGCCAGCTAGCAAGCGACCCACGTACAGATATTCTACACTTTGGGCAAAGTAAGCCAACAGCCAGAAGCACTGAAAGACAATGGAGTTCATAGAATTATAATAAAAATTTAGAGAAATTTGTTGCAGTAAATATTAGCATAATGATGCAGCCATGATTTGATTTGTTTTCACGAGAAATATTTAATGAATATCTCAAGAAATATAAAAAGAAATAAAGCAGAAAATAAATTATTAAAAGAAGGTATATTGGTTTTATTTTTTTATTAACCAACAAGTAAGCAAATTTTATAATATATTTTTTTCCAAAAATAGGTGCACTTATTGTGTAACTTTTTGATAAGTTAATTTAATATCCTCAATAGATTGTAAAAATTGCTGGACAGTAAAATACAATCAGCTCAGATTATCACTATCATCATGGTTAAATTACACAAATAAAAAAAAATTCTTTCGTAAAAATTATTTAAAAGTTTTTTTCAGCAAATAAATCCACTGAACTAAAAACAAATAGTCTAACTTTCAACTTTTACTTACCACATAAGGCACAACCAAGGCAAACATTACGGGCTTGCGACCTATGCGATCCTGCAGCAGTCCAGCCATCAGATTGCCAATAATACTGCCTATGCCTAGTAGGGAGCCTATCCAGGATATCTCCTCCAAAAACACATCAAACTGCATTGGAGACTCTGGAGTTTGCAGCTCACGCATCACCGGAGACATCCAGCCCACGCCCACGCCATGCGAAAATGTGGAAATGGTAACTAAATAAAAATATAAAATTAAATTGAGTAAGATTTAATTTTAAAAAAATATTTACCCAGCAGTGTGGCTAGGAACTGATAACGATTCCTGGCATTCAGCAGGCCTTCGCTATTGACAAGCGACAACTTCATTGCGATGTAATGCGCTCTAGTTCCAGATCTCGACTAAAAACTGTTGCTGAAATAAAGATAATTTAGATCTGATGTAGCATTCATAACAATAGATAAAGCAGCCTTAACGTGTTAACAACTGGCCATAAAAGCTGTTTGCATTGACTTTGTGAAATTGTATATTTATTTTGGAGTAATACTTGCAACGCTTAAGGTCTGGAAAATTCGTAAAAAAAATATGCACAAATTTTAGCGTAAGTAGTAAGGTATTTTAAATTTGTATTACAAAGCGCTTTTAAGGTAAATAAAAATATTAAGTAGCAAATCTAATCTGCAATCATGTTCTTTATTTATTTTGACAATTTGTTCATAAAAGCAATAAAGTTTTTAATTAAATATTTTAAATGTAAATATTAAAATGCAATTTAATATGCTGTCTCTGATAATTTTAATTAAAAGTAAACACAAAATTCTGTAGTGAAATTTTATATTTATTTTGAATTATTAATTTAAACATTTAAGTCTATAAAATCCTTACAAAAGCGCAAAAATTATAGGTAAAATATAAAATAAATTTTTATTTTTATATATATTTTTGTTTAATTGAAAAATTATTAAAATACAAGCTAATCTACAATCATGCTTTTTCCCTTAGTTTCTGGTAAAAAGAGCAGAAAATAGACAAAAGTCAGCAGACCGGCAACAGCTGAAAACCACATCGTTATCGAAATGCCATAGAAATGTAGTAAAAGTGGAAACAATTTCAAGGTGCAGAATACCAGAGCGCTCAGAAATAATACAGAAATTGAAGTGGCCAGCGAACGTATCTGCAATAAATATATAAAAATAAAATATACTTTTAAATATAAATATAAAATATTTAAAAACTCTTACCTTGGCTGGAAATAGCTCCACTAGCACCACAAAATAAATGCCAATTAGGCCAATGTTGGCCAAGTAGACGATCAGCATCATCAGCACCAAAGGCAGCCAATTGAGATGGCTTAGATCGTAGATTTCTGCGTAGTAAGTGAAGCAGCCGAAGCTAATGCAACCCAAACCGATGCCCAGAGTTGAGATCAGCATAAGTATGCGTCTGCCAATGATATCCACGAATATAGTCGACGTGTAAACCCCCACAATTTGCACCACGCCAATGATGATGGTGCAGGAGTTGACGTCCAGCACAGATCCCGAGGCCTTAAAGATATCCGACATATAATTGATAAAGCTGAAGACCCCGCTAAACTGATAACCCAAACAGAGCACAATGGAGGCAGCAAATGCTTTCAAAGCAGGTTTGGTAACTAGAAATGGGTAGAAAATATTAAGATAATTTCTATAAATATTACTTTTTTTTGCTTACTCAAATCCCTGTAGGTCAAAGCTGTTTTTTGCTGTGCTTGCTGAGTGTCTACAGCCAAACGTAATTCCTCAAAGTCTGCCTTGCATGCTGGATCCAATGCATAATTATTATAGTATTTGAAGGAGGCTTCTGCATCCATTAGTTTACTGTGTCTCATCAGATAAGGCGCCGTTTCGGGTAGGAAAAGATTGGCGATGAAGTAGGCAATGGGCAATAAAATGGCTATAAACGGCACTATGTGATAGGCCAGATAACTGCTCATGATATAGCCAACGAGTATGCCCAGATTTACAGATAGCATCACCATGGAGGTAAGCGAACCTCGAATTCTGCAAGTAATTATAAATAGTATTAATCGAAAATTCAGACTTTGTCTTGAAATACAAAATGTTCATTTCGTCTCATATATGATTAAATTTTTGATATAAAAAATATGTTTTAGAATCTATCCTTTTACAAATATAAACAAAATTAAAGCGTTGACTTTAAAAATGATTGGCGCCAAAAATTAGGATTGTTAAATAGCGAAAAATTGTTTGAAACTTAGCTAGATGCAGATTGATTTGTTGATGCTCAAAGTTGGATAACGCGTGGTTCGTAGATGCTAAATTTTTCTCCTCTTCTTGAGAGCTAAGCTTCAGTAAATTTTGCCAATTTATTGGGATTTTATGTAGATTTAAGGATCTTGTTGTTTCAGCTTTTATGCAAAAAATAACAAATTATTTCTTACCTGCTATCGGCAACTTCACTTATATAAATTGGCACAACCAAATAACCTGCACCTCCTGTAAAACCACAAAGGAAACGAGCTGCATACAAATAAACCACATTGGAGGCGCAGTATATGAGTATCCAAAGCACCTTAAAAAATAAATAACCATTAAATAAATAATAAATGAAACTAAAATCACAAATACTTACAGCATAGGGTACGCTTAGCAAATAAATGCAAAACTTTCTGCCCATGCGATCTATAAGTAGCGCAATTGTCAAATTGCCACACAGACTGCCCAAGCCCAGCATCGATCCCAGCCAGGATATTTCGGCTATATTCACTTCAAAGTCCAGCGGAGAATCAGATCTCTGTATTTTCGTCAAGGTGGGTGATAACCAGCCCACACCAACGCCATGTCCAAAGGTTATAATGTTAACTATATAAAAATATTTATTTTAAATTTGATCGAAAATGAAGCTTAATTCACGCACCTATAATCGTCGCCATCAGTTGATAGCGCGTCCTATGATTTAACAGAGAATTCTGCAGAAATTTCGCCATGATCTGAAGACGTCTGTTCAGTTAGAGTGCGCAATTTGGAGTGACATTTCAGCTATTTGTAGAGCTTGAGCTGTACGCATATGTTGGAAACGTGATCATGGAATGGTCATCATCGTAAAGCTATTATTTTGTGGACTCATTTTGTTGCGGCTTATATTGGGTTATAGTTTTCAAACAACATTTTTTCCACAAAACCTCGAATTGGGTCTGTTTATATTATTGTTTGTTTTACTCAGACAGTTGGATTATTGCTTTGTTAAAAAATTATAAAGATAATAAGCCACAGCTCAACTTGAGAGAAATTTCACAATGTAGCTAATAAACCACAGTGATTAGCATTGTTTTTTGTGCAAATAAACAAAGCTAATGCTACTTATACTATATTTCAAAAAAAGGGGCTCGTCATTCATAGGCCAAAGTAAGGTTGTGTCTCTCATATTTTTTTTATCTCTAAACTTATTTCAACAAGACTAAAAACAAACAAAAGATTGACGCGCCATCCTTAAAGTAGGCTTCAATTTTTGTATATTACTTAGAAGCACGAAAAACAATCAATTTTTATGTTATTTATGAATAATAAATAACAGTGAGCTATAAGTTATTAAAACAAATTATTTAAAATGTAAAAAAATTAACATAATTTGATATTACTTAAACTAAATTTGAAAATTTCGCCTTTGTTTTTAACTTAATTAAATTAAACTCTGAAATAAACAAACGAAAAGCAAATTGAGGATTTCTGCACCATCCTAAAAGTAGGCTGCACAATTTTAATATACATATCTCTTTGAATTAATTTAATTGAATTTACGGGGTGGTGGTAGGTAGTAGCTTTTTAGACCCTTTACTTTAAAAAAGTAAAAAGGGTCTATTAGTTTAGTGCAAGGAGGAAATGTGTGTAACACCCAGAAGGAGGCGTGGCAGACCCCACAAAGTATATATATTCTTGATCAGGACGACAAGACGAGTCGATACAGCCATGTCCGTCTGTCCGTCTGTCTGTCTGTCTGTCTGTCTGTCTGTCTGTCTGTCTGTCTGTCTGTCTGTCTGTCTGTCCGTCCGTATGAACACCTAGATCTCAGCAACTATAAGGGCTAGAGACACCATATTCGGGATTTAGATTCTTCTGTTTCGCGAGCAGCACGAGTTTGTTTTAGATTTTGGATACCTCCCCCCCTTCCCCCGCAAACCGCAAAAAGCTACTGCAGCCACAGCTTTAAAGTTATTGACTTGTAATTTGGTACATAACTAGCTTTTGATATTCTCTATTGACCCTGTGAATTTCGTTTCGATCGGATAAGAAACAGCGAAAATATGAAACGGACAATTCGCCGCACTAGGCAGAGGGGGGGTGGTGTGCCTTGCATACGCGGGTAGGTTGGTGTGCGTGCCTTTGACTGTGTTTGTAAATGCATAAAGTTAAAGTAAAGGGTCTCCTACTGTCGGTTACGTCCGACTGTAGCCTCCGTCCCACTGATCTGCCCCGTCCATATATTTTTTAATTCACAAAAGAATTTATTATAATTTTTTTTTAGTGATAAACTACAAACAAAGTAACGTTTTTTTTTATAAACTTTCCTGTATAGCTTCGATGGATTTGCCCTTTGTTTCGGGCACAAAAACAACAATCAATACAGTCAACACAAATGAGAATGCGGCGTACATAAAAACCGTACCGGGAATACCCAGAGATTCACTACAAAACGGAAAGAGCTGTTGAAAAAATAAAATTAATATTAATTTAAAATTTCCTTATACAAATAATTGGTATACTTCACCTTAACCATAATGGTGGCCAGCGTAAACATGGTCATCATTTGCACTCTGACTATCACACTTCGGATTTTTGATGGCGTAACTTCCGCAATCAATGGAAAGGTGACAGTCAGAACGCCAATGGCACCAGCATACAATATCAGAGAGAAAGAAGCTATGGGCAACCAACTGAATGCACTCGTTTCATATCCTTGCGATGTCATAAAGTAATACGATGCCATAGAGCTCTCTCCTAGGCATATGCCTGAGGTGGAGATTAGCAGTAAAGTCTTTCGACCTGCACGCTCTACAAAAAGCGTCGAGGAATATGTGCCCAGCACCTGTATGCCGCTAGCAATAATTGAGGATAACATGGGCGAAAGACTTGATCCAGCTTCCTGGAAAATAACCGTCATATAGTTCAGCATGGCAAGGCAGCCGGACAGTTGATTGGCCAGTATAAGTATCAGTCCAATAAAGTACGCCTTGCGAGCCTTACGATTCGCTAAATAAACAAGAATAGTTTTAATTTTGTGGTATTAACAAATGTTCAAATTTAAAGATCTATATACATTCCAAATTTGGTTGTTCTAGATCTTATAGCTGCTGAGATCCAAGCATTTATACAAACAGACAGACGTTTTTGAGTACAGGGTATAATAACTTACTGAAATCCCTCCAATTCAATTGATTTCTTGTATCTCTCTTCTCAGCTGTATCCACAGGCTTGCACAATTTGCTCAGCTCCTCTTGGAATTCCATATTCGAATTATCATGCTCCGAAATTCCACGATAATATCGCAGAGAACGCTCTGCTTTTGCTGATTTTTGCCGCTGCGCCAAATACTGAGGAGATTCGGGATTCAGGGCAAAACAGGCGAGAAATAATATAGGCAAAGCTGCCATAATCCAAGCTACAGTCACATAGTCAAAGAAATAGCCAAGAATACTTATCAAAAGTATTCCCGAGCTCAAACTTAGTGTTAGAAATGTGCCCAGGGTACTCCTCAGTCTATCCTGTGCCAATTCTGTGATGTAAATTGGAATGACCGTAAAGCAACAGCCGCCCACAGCGCCGACCAGCAGACGTGCCAGGCTCAATTGAAAGGCATTACGTGCAAAAGGTATAATCAGCCAATGGATCTGTAGTATATAGTATATAAACAAGATATATGAATATCAGGAAAAATGAAGTATATAATCGAGAGTTTACCAGCATTGGCACTGCAGCAACGAGTAGACATCGCTTTCTGCCGATCTTTTCTGCCAACCAACCAAAGCAAATGGCGCCCAATAACGATCCAGGAAATATGGCAGCAGTAACCCAACCCAGCTCCACCTTAGTCAGGGGTCCCGATTCAAAGCGACTCGGTTCCTGCTGTAGATACACAAAACTAGACGAAGTCCAGCCGTAAACACAGCCATATGATATGCTCAGAATGTTTGCTGCAGAAGAAAAGTAGATAACATTTAATGTCAATAGTAGGCATCAAATCAAGCGGATCAGTCGCACACAACCGATTGTTTAATACCCTGTTCTCTTGATCGCACGATTCCCTGAACTTTGAATGCGCATAACTTCGGCAAAACTTAAGCGAGTTGCAAGTGGTTTGGTTTTTTATTGTTTATTATTTATTATTATTATTATTATTATTAAATAATATTAAATATTATTATTAAATAATATTATTATATTAAATACAAATTGATAAAAATTAAACATTTTTTAAAATTTAATCTTAAAAAAATTTGTAACTTAAAAAATATTTTGTTTATCGTAAGTATGATTTTTTAAATAAATTATGAACAGAAAACAATTATAGGTATTAATTACAAACTCAATTTCGAATAAAAATAAGAATTTGAGAACGAAAAATTGTTTCTTCAATAACTTATATATTTGTTAAACGAATACAATGTTTTTTTCAGCATATTTTAATAAAATGGCATATAATATATATATGCCCAATGACAATCTGGTTTGTTTATAGCTGAACATACGTATACAATTTAAACACAACACCAAAAAAATTTGCTAATCTATAAATAAAAAATCTTATCTAAAAAATTGCTTTCGCTTGGCTGGCACTGTTAAAATTGGATTATGCAAAGTTACAATTCTTTTTGCTATTTTATATTTAAATTTAGTATTTCTACACCAATTAAAAGTACACACAATTATTTTAATTGAATTACAAACCAGAAATGCTTGCCAGATATTGCTTTCTTCCATTGCCAATTAGCTCCATTGGAATATTTTCAAAAAAAAATTTAAACAATTACTTAAACCGCTAAAATGCTGTCTTATAACTTTGCAGACAAACTGAATAAATCTGAGAATGGTTGGTAGTTCATATTAAAATATTTTAGAGCTTGGACCTTCACAATTAGAGCAATTCATAAGAACTAAACCGGCGAATATAAAAACCAAAAGTGTCTACCCATAAAAATGAATGGGAGAGATTATGATTGTTTCTAGAGGCAGTTTGTTATCAGTATTATTTGTATCACTCTTATACTATCTTCTCGCTCTTATACGCTTTGCAATTCGGAATCATCGAAATATCGCTAGACTGTAGCTGCTAAGAAGTTAAATGTTTTTGTTATCTTTTATTCTTATACATACTATGTTTATCTTACTATGTTCTGCCTTTTAAGATACATTTTAAGTAAACTTATGGTGATCTAATCATGGGCAATTTGTCCAAAGACAGTTCACACGATTTTGATAAAATTTTAGGTAAACATTTTTGAATGTATGCACTTTCACCTGACACCAAGGTTTACCAACTTAATGTTCACTAATGTCACTCCTAAACTTTAAAAAAATACATCTGAAGCAAATCTTAGTAAATTTGCACTTTACAAATATTGCTTTTGTATCTTAAGTAATTATTTAAATTGATTTGTAGATTTTTCCCATCATGAATTGTCTTTAAATATTTGACCATCTAAAAAACTTACCACTCAAAGCTGCATAATATTGATTGACACTGCTCTGGGAGCATAGAAATTTCACTTTTGTCATCTTTGAGGTATGACGTACAAATGAAATATCATAAAATCGGCCTGCATGTGAAATGCTCGGAGCACCTTCTGACACTGAATGAATCGCGGCTTAAAGGTATTTATACTGTTTGCTCTGTTAAAAACTTGTTTCGCCAATTTGACGGGTTTACGCTAATATTTATGTGAACTCAATGCGATTGGCTGATACTTTGCTCAATCGACGCCGAATAGACAAGAAGAAAAGAAAGCAAGCAAATGGAAAGCAAGTACTCTAAAAATATATTTAAATAAATATTATATAAAAAATAAATAAATAAAAATATTTTTAATAAATATTTAAAAAATCTAAACTGCATTTTACAATTCTGTTTTTAAAGGAAACAAGTTAAAAACTAAAATAATAAATATAGGATCAAATAAAGTTAAATTCATAATAAATCAGACTTTATACTACTGTATAATCACTTAAGTCAATTAATGAACTACCATACAAGTTTAAGAATAAACAATATAAATTTAATTTAAATTATGTTAAACTCGTAATAAATCAGCATTATTATAGGATGCCACATATCTAAGTTTATTTATTTTGCAAGTCCCAGCCTAACGTTAGTTACTACTTATACTTATCTGTAGAAGTACTATATGATATAATAAAAGAAATTATCTATGCACGTTTAAGTTCAAGGTAATTCTAAAGACAAAAATTTTGTTAGGATTTATTTGATTTACAACAAAGCTGACATTTATTTATTTATTTAATGTCGCCTAAGATCAGTCGACAGAAAATTAAATTACAGTCTAAAATATATTATATAAATTGAAAATATATACATTTGCATTTAAGTAAAATTCTTATGAGATTTATTAACAATAAAATACATTATAAATACAACATTTTTGGCGCCCAACGTGGGACACTAGAAATCACTCACTCAACGATGTTTCAATACTCAAACAATTACCTATTTACTATAACTATAAGTTGGCCAAAATGGTTTCAATGTTTTTGCCCTTGGTCTCGGGCACAAAGATGGCAATAAACACAGCTCCACAGAAGGAGCAGATGGCAAAGAGGAAGACGGCAGCATGCATGCCATATAAAGCAGTCAAAACTGGCACCAACTGAGAAAATAAAATTATTAATTACAAAATTTACAATTTAGTCTCATCAAAATAATAATTACCTTGATGGTGCCCATGGAGATTAGCCACAGCACCGACATCAGCAGCATGTTGGCAGTGCTGCGAATCTTCGGAGGCATTATCTCAGAGATGACCAGAAAGGGTAGGGTCAGCAAACCCCAACAGGCAATGAAGAGCATAAATGAGAAGGCCACAACCGGAACCCAGTCGAAGCCATTCGTATCATGGCCCAGAGCCTTCAGGTAACTGTGTCCACCCAAGATCACCTGTCCCAGGCAGATGCCCACCGCTGAGATGAGCAACAACACCTTCCTGCCAGCACACTCCACCAGCAAGGTGGCCATATTGGAGCCGATCACCTGTATAACGCCCACAGCAATGGCGGCCACAGTGGGCGATATGCTCGAACCGGACTCGGTGAAAATAACAGCCGTGTAGTTGAGCAGCGCAAAGCAGCCACAGCATTGATTGGCCATAACCAGACCCAGGCCAATCAGACACGCCTTGCGCGCCTTGGGCGCCACTGAAAATATTAATTATAATTTATAGCATTTAGACATTTTTAATATTTATCCAAAACACAAAACCGCATCGATTTTGTACCAAAAGTTTACAAGTTAGAGCTGATAAGCAAAATTAATATTTGTTGTTGCATATTCCTGGGCGCAGATATTGAATAAAAACCTTAAGTTGGACCCTAATTTGATTTTTCTCGATAACGCAAACGAAATTTGAATATTTTACTTTAATTTACTTAATCCCCATCAAGTGTTAATACTAAATTAATTGGTAGAAATAGAATTATCTTTAATACTCACTGAAATCCGACCAAGTTACAGCATTTGCATTCTCCTCATTCAGATTCTTTTCTGTGGCTTCTGGAGCTCGCAGTCTGTGCAGCTCCATTTGCAGCTCCTCGTTGAGCTGCTTGGAGGGACGGGAGCCTATGTTGCGATAGTATCGTAATGCCTTCTCTGCCTCCTGAAGTTTTTGTGCCTGCATCAGATACTGTGGCGTCTCCGGCATAAACCAGAAGCAAAAGAAATACAGAAACGACAAGCTCGACACAATCCAGGCCACAGTGGCATAACTGTAGAAATAACCCAGCACAAAAGCCAAGACCACGCCAAGATTGCACGTCAGCACCAGAAATGTGCCCAAAATGCCACGCACGCTGTAAGGAGAGAGGAAAAATTTAAAAAGTAATTTAAATTTATTTCATTAGGTACAAAATAGGATCAAGAAAAAATATATTACTATGCCCCATTTTTAAGAATTTTCAATGGGTATTTACTAACAATTCTGTAATGTTTTTGCTCACCTGTCCTCGGCTAGTTCCGCCGTGTAAATCGGTATCACGCCAAAAATGCCGCCCCCCGCCATGCCCCCCAGGAAGCGAGCAGCTATCAAATGCGTGGGATTCCTCGCAAATGGAATTAAAATCCAGCCAAGCTGCGAGAGCAAGAGTTGAACAATGCAATGAATAAGCAATGAATATGCATTTGACTTTTAAATTACCAGCGATGGCAGCGTTACCCACAACATGGACGACTTTCTGCCAATTTTCTCTGCCAGCCAAACGAAAAACACGTTGCCAACAAGGCCGCCAAAGCAGAGCACCGAGGCCACATTACCCTGGTCCTGTTTGGTCAGAGGTCCTGTCTCCAGTGGACTCTGCTCGCCAGCTAGTTCCAAAAAACTCGACGATGGCCAGCCACAAAATGCGCCAAAGGATATGGACGCGATGTTCACTGTGACGAAAATAGTCACAACATAATTAAAATTATGCTAGTCTGCTTATTAGAAGTGCAGATTAAAATTATGCTAGTCTGCTTATTAGAAGTGCAGATTTATTTTTTAAATTATCACTACAGACACTTAAATGTTGTTTTAACTAACCGCATCATGTAGCTTATTAAAATTAGATTGAAATGTGCTCATTAAAAGAATTGGCTACAAAATTGTCACTATTTAAAGCACAAACGAGTTAAGCGAATTGTCTGTTGCATATCTTTGCTGTTTTTTATTTGATAGTAATACTCACAGCATCGATGGAGAATGATTACGTATATTTTTTTTGGTTATTAAAATGTGTTCATTAAAAATGCAGAATCGCCTAAAAAATTGTCACTATTTAAGGCACAAACAAGTCGAACAAATTGTCAGTTGCATATCTTCGCTGTTTCTTATTCGATCGTTAAGCAAATCATAGCATCGATGGGGAATGGTTACAAATTACAAGTATATATGTAGCTTAAAAATTGTTGTTGATGTGGTTTTCGTTTTTTTTTTTTTTGGTTATCGGGGGGAAGTATTCGAAATATATGCTTTCTAGGTTATGCCACGCCTTTTTCCCAAACTAAACACATTTTTCAATTGCACTAACTTAACTTAGACACACTTAAAAAGTTGTTTTAACTAACCGAATATCGCCGCCAAATACTGATATTTTACACCGCCCTTAACGGCCAAATCTCCTTTGTCTGTATCCATGATTATTTAAAGGGAAATCCGTTATTTACGTTCCACTTGCATTATCCTTCCCACAAATTTTCAGTTAGCTTTTCGGTTAGATTTTCCACTCGAGTGTGTCTCGTATAACATTCAGAACGCACTGAAAACATTCTGCTGTGGGATGATAACTTTTATAGCAATACAAAACATTACGAACCTCGCACATTTCCAGCAGATTGTAAATGGCACTGAGATACAGATACTAAGTAGAGTCTGCTCCCAGTGCCAGATGGGAGAACAGACTGTGCGAATTGTTATCACTCATTATGCTCCGGGCAATATGAGCCAAAGAGTAGAGAGTCCATATATACTTAAATGCATTTGCATTCGAAAACAACGAAAAATTGTTCCAATTGAACCTGGGACTATCTGTCGATGCGCTTTGTTTGGCCATCGATTGTTTTGCATTTGTTTAAAGAGCCAGCACAGAGATTGTGATTATGGTTGCACTATCTACGCGCTATTCGAGTGTACTCTTCACTACAGATAATAATTATTAACTATTAAATAAAATAAATTAGCACTATTAAATTTTGTAATATTTATGTTTTTTTTTTATTATTATTTTTCAAACCATTAAATTTTAGTTTATTTTATTTTTTAGAATTATTAAATTAAGCTTCATATCTGAGTATTCTCTAGCAGAGTATCTCGCTACATAATATTCTTAATTCATGTTTTGTAAGCGTGTATACAATATTATATCTGTATTATTTGTATACCTGCCAAACAATCGATAGTGGGTATTTTCTCTTCAACTTTGAATGCGCATAGCTTTAACAAAACCCAACCGACTTTCAAGCGGTATGCATTTTCTCAATCATTTCAGTTGGAAATTAAAGTTTGATTAGTAAACCAAAGAAAAAATATTTGAAATTTTTTAAAAAAATTTTTGAATATTTTCCCTTTAAAACCATGCAGTTTTCGGAAAAAAATTTGTTTTAAAATAAAAAGAATTGATGCATAAACGAATTGTATTGCAAATGCAGGAAAAACCAAACATTACAGCATTTGGTCAAAAAATTTAGATTTTAGGGTAATTATTGGTATTATACGGGAATTATCACATAATAAATAAAAAAAATGTTGCGCGTGCTGCTCGCTCGACCTACAGTCGGTTACGTCCGACTGATTTTTTTTATAATAATTACTATGTACTTCGCTGATAATATGCATTGGGAATAGCAAATGAAGAGAGCTGTCTGTGTCAAATTTATAGAGGTGCGTCATTGTCAGGGAAACTGGGTGCACATTAATCACGTGTTCACGGTCCACTCAAATCAGTTAAAATCTAGGGGCTGAGACACTAGCCGTAATCTAAATGCTCGTAAAACACGCATGATATAATGCTTGTGAAATTGTTTAGTGTAAATATCTCGGGCATTATGAATAGAACACTCACAATTAGAGGCGTAAATTTGGATTACCTGAGCCATGTGCCATGGAAAGCAAAAGTGATAAGCCAGATAAATAAATTGATAATGAAATTTATTTTTGAGTTAGGTAAATTAAGGAAAATAAATATATTCAATTAACTTAAATTAAAGCTGTAATTTATTAAGGCAGTTTGTTTGAAAAATTATAATTGTTATCAAGATAAACAAATTGGTAAGCTTAACTAATAAAATTATTCATAGAAAATTATCTCTAATTTATTTAGGATTTTTTTTAAGAATAAGTAAATTTTAGAATTATCGTTTTTAAAATAGTCGTATCTTTAAGCATTTTTCCCTACCTTACTGTAGAATTTTTATTTGCAATTGCACAAATTGATTGACTGCAAATGAACTTAAATTAAGCTCTCCGATGTCTCTTTCAATTAGCTGAGAGAGAAGCGCTAGTATATGGATATATATTCTGTTCTGTTACTAATCAGCATCTGCTCAAATAGCTGATAAAACTAAGCCAGTAGCCAGATAAGAGAATGATAGTTTATCACGTTTATGATTCATTATATCTTCCGTATTTAAAACCGTATTTCATCAGAGTTAGTCTGCTTTATTATTTTTAGCTGAATTTTCACTGGGCTTTGTTACCAGGTCTTACCTATAATCAACGGATTATACAATTAAAATACGCTTTATAATTTAGTTTATGGTTTATTCTTATTTCAGAGATGCGTGGAAATGTGTCCATTGATGACATCCGTCATCTTGGCAACCCCCTGCTCCACGTAGCCCAGTTCTCTTTGCACGGCGGATGGTCTGCGGTTGCGGGTCTCCGGCAACAAGGGCAACGATATGAGTCCAACGAATATGGAAGCTCCAGCGAATACCCACAGATAAAGCTGGAGTCCAGGACCAAGCGTGGACTTAACCGCATTGAAGCCCTGTATTAATTGAAATGCAAACGCAGTTGCAAAAAACTCTTACTTATATGCAAATTCAACAATTTTACCTCAATCATGCCAAACAGCAGCAGCCACGAAAATGCAGATGCCAAGGAATACAGCAAGTCATGCAACTGGAAAATGCAAGTTAAAATCAATAACCGAAGCGGTTGTACCAATTAAATTAATATTTTTAATGAACGCGAATTTAAATCAGAATATTGAATAAATTGAAATTGGAAATGAATATTAAATAAATGAAGAAAATGGAATAATTTAAAAAAAAAGAGTAAAAAAATTAAAATATATATTTAATTTAGTAGGCACCCAAAACTATGCTATATTTTATTAAATTTGTTAAACGTAGTATCTAGTTTTATCTCTTCGTGTAATTTAATCTATTTAATTAAAACTTACGCTCCAGCTTATAAGAATTGAACATAATAATTTCTAAAAACACTAACAAAATAAAATTGCTTTAATTAATAAATATTTGACTATTTAGATTTAACTTTTTTAGTGTGCGCCTTAAACTATGCTAAGCTTTTTTCTCCTTGCTTCTTGTATCAACTCTTGAAAAGCTTCTTTTTCTCCTCTATTATTATTATGGAAATCTATGTAATTTGTAGTTCACTCGCCAGCTGATGCAATTACTTCTGAGAAAATGCTTACCTTCGTGGGCAGGACTTCGCTGCTGACGACAGCCGCCAACGGATACAGGCCAAAACTAACAAAGAGCAGTTGAATGCCGAGCAGTATAATGGGCAGATAACGGTCGAACCAGACGCCCAAGGACCAACTATCGCCGAATTGTTTAAATAGAGCCAAGGCAATGACTGCCAGAGCCGCCAGCAAGGAGGAGAGGCAGAGCAGCAGCTGCAGTAAAGACAAGAAAGGGAAAATCAAAATAGCATTAAGCCTTAATCAATAGCTAAGCGAATTACCTTACGTGGCAGATTGGGACCGAAGAGACGAGCTAAAAGGGCGCCCACACACTGGGCGGAGCAGAGCAGCACGTAGTTGAGGGGCGAGGAGAAGCCGGTGCGTCCTAGGAAATCCGTGGCATAGTTCAGCTCGACGAAAACTCCGCTCAGTTTGGCGCAAACCGTGAGCAGAAAACTAACGCAAATCAAGCGCACCACGTAGGCATGGGAGAGGGGAGAGGAGCCAATGCTGTGACCTTGACCCTTCATCTGCGCCTTGAACTCCGCCAACTCCTGCAGATACTCCGGCTGTTCCCGATCGTCCAGTTCCCGTATGCCTCGATACCAACGCAGCGACTTCTCCAAACAGGCCAAGTTCTGTTTGCGCAAATAGTAATGGGGACTCTCCTGCACGAAGGGGAAGCACAGGGAGAAGATGCAGGACATCAGGCATCCCAGGATATTCGCATAGGCATACGACACATAGAAACCCATCACAAACCCAAACAAAATGCCCAAGGTGCGCCACAGTTCAATCGTGAAGGTCAAACGGGCGGCCTTGTCCCGCGTCTCTGCGATCTCGTTGATGAAGATCGGCAGCACCACAAACGCCCCTCCAGCTGCCACGCCCGCGAACATCCGGGAGGCGTAGATATGCACGATATCGAAGCCGAAGTGTATGCAGAACCAACTGAACTGAAAAGCATTAAATAAATCATTTTTAAATTAAATAAATACAGCTTAACCTCGCTTAACACGCAACAAAGAAACCTAGTGTTAAACGGCAAATGGTTTTAGTACAAAGTGTGTTGAGTTCTAGATATCGGTTCTAGATATCGTTTCTAGATATCGATAAAGGCACAAACAATTGTTTTAAATACCAAATTTTAGCCACAATTTTGGAAAGTTTTCTAAGATTATTAAATTTAATGTAAGGTTCTAAACTCGATATAGAGATTTAATACTATATTATGAAATATTTATACCACCAGTTTGAATTTATATTTTAGATTGCACTATGGACAAATTTTTAAGCTTTAATACCCGTTCTGATGAATTTTGGAGCGATGAATTTAAATATGGCTACCAAAAGCTTATGCAATTTTCAGTTATCTAGAAATTGGGGGAATTTTTATTTCATATCATCAGATTTTCAGATATCAACTGAATTATTAAACCGATTATGACGAATCTTTAATCGCTATTAATAAAATCTATTTTTGATAAATAAGGTTTTTGGTGGTTAAAAATATTTATTTTAGTGAATTTTAGGCGTACTTACGATCTGCAGCAGACCACAACACAGCAGCACACTCTTTGGGCCAATTCTTAAGGCCAAGCAGCCCGAGAAGACGGCGCCAACAGCGGCGCTTAGGAAGAGATAACCCGTTAGCCAGGCCGTTCCGGCGGGATCTGTAACCTGATTCAAAGGCGTATCTATTTCCGATTCATACAGCGTCATGTGGGCGGGCGTAATGCCGAACATCAGACCAAAATTGAAGCATAGTAGGTTGCCTGTTATAAACACCAATTATTGGAAGAATCGCACATAGATGTAGGGCTTCGCTTCCTCTTACCTACAGCTGTGGCTACGCTCTGAATAAAAGCGCCATTGGCGCGCTTGGGCAGACACATGATGGCGGCTTTTTAGATGCGGCTAAGCGAGCTCCTTCCGCACAGAGTTGCATGTAAACTGAGGGGCTTTTATTGTATGCGCTGCGCTATTTATGGCCTACGAAGATCGTATCTCTGGGCTGTTATCTTACGATATATAGCGGGGGGCGATAACGGACTTGCAAGGCGATTTGTCGCAGACAACTATACACTAATATATTTGCACAACGTGAGTCCACACAACTGATGCCGCGATAAAATCTGCGTCTGTCTGACTAACGAATTTGTGTACTTCCACTTGTTGTTGAAGAAATCCAAGTTAACCTAGTGCTAACTGATAACCTGGCTACCTGGGTTACTCAGCATATGCATATACGCATTATGTTTGCCGCGAGGGCTGCTCCCATAACTGTTTAATTAAGACTGAGCGCAATTTAAATGGTTTTCAGCGCTGCCTGACAAACATCAATTAATATCAATTGAAAATAATACAACTGATGTCTGTTATGCTACAAATTTATTGTTTTATAACATTTGTATATATATTTAAATTTGTATATATATAGAAACGTCTAAAAGTGTTTATATAAATTAATTAAACATTCTGCAGCAAAATTTCAAATTTTAAATGCGATACAGCGGCATTTGCACAATCGATCGCTTGTTATCGATACATCAGTTACGCAGCTGCTGCGCGCAGCCTGACAAAAGCTGCTTGCCAGCTTGTAGCATGTTATCGCACCAGCGATACTCTCTCGATACTCGCATATCGCAACGAATGCCGGCAAATATTTAATATCGGCTATAAATCTGAGTTTTTGTACTGTTTTATTTGCTTTTTTTTGTGATTAAAAGATGACTGATAAACTGTGGCGCGAAAATTACGCAGCCAACGAAAACATTTGGCTAGACAGCGATGCCAAGGCCAGTGACAAACAAAATGCTTGGCGCACGCAAAAACTATTTCTAGTGCACGCATTGCGGTAAAAAAAAATAAAGTAAAAAATGGCTTAAAAATGAATTTTGTTAAACTTTAATTTCCTTGCAGCGATGTGGAGGAAAACACACATTATGCAGTGCTCAAGGAGCATCAGTTGAAGCTGCACAAGTCCAGCTGCAATGCTGATTACATGCAGCAGCGTTTGGACGCCTGCCAAAGTGTCTTGGCCGACAGCCTGCGAACTGGGCCTAAAAGCAGCATAAATCCTCAGCAGTGGCAATTGCCCAGCGAATCTATGCTCGAGCGGGATTGTCGAGGTGCCTATGAGAGCTGTAAATTTAATGAAATAGTTGAGAAGGAGCTAAAAGAAAACCAGACGCCAGCAGCCGACAATGAAAATTCACCGGAACCTTCCACTTCAAAGGCAGCCTCCGAATCTTCGCCAGCTCCGGCGGAATTTAATGGATTCCGGACAGCTCGGGAGGAATTAATGCGCAGCGATATGCAGGTGCGTTTATAAATCATTATAGATTTCATTTAATTACATTTTTTTTGCTGTAGAAAAGCAAACAAAACTCGTTGGATGACGGCTCTGGTATGACGATGAACTACCAGAAGAAATCCCTGGGAGGACGAAAACGTGCACGCGGCGTTAACGCCAAGTTTGTGCCTCCAATTGGGCAGAAGGAGAAGTATGTTCTTAAAAGAAAATACATAAAAAGATCAATGGAAGGCATATCTAGGAGATAAACATCATAAAGAGATTCAAACGAAGCATTTAGTTGAAGAAAAACTCGCTTAGAATCCATATAAAATTGGGAAATAATCTTAGTAATATAGATACATATAGCTGCAACAAATGAAGATTCAGATAGACTACATCTCTTACCTTCTAGATAAATTAGATTAGAGAAACCTTTTCCTCAAAAGATGCTCCATTTCGGGATGATGGAAGTGCAAAAGATCTCTATAGATTGTGTTACTCTAATTCCCAATTCATGATTTATTTAAATTGTTAATTAAGTAGTATGATTAGATTAAATAATTTAATCCCCAAATGCATAATTTTAAAACTATATTCATGTAAAAAAAATAGGGAAAATAGTTTATATTACGTGTATCTGATAATTTTATTAGTTGCCAAATTATTGTTTTATTTAATTTAGTAAGCTATACTTAAATTGATTTAAGTGCAATGCCCAAAATAATAGTTCTGTAAAAACTCTTTTAATCTGGAAGAGACTGTTTATCATTTATTCCCAAATTAATTAATTGATATAGTTATATACATATATAATACTATAATATTCCAATTAATGATGAAAGAAAGTAGAAAAACGTAGCTTGATATATTTTAATTTATTTAATTGCTCTTTATTACCAGCCCCTCCGAGGCCCCCGCAGCTGCTGTTCAACCGACCAGTTCCACTTCGAATGCCTTCACCATACCCCCGTCCCTGGCCCACTTGGATGCCCTGATGGTTGAGCAGATAATGCGAGAGAGCATGCACAAATATAAAACAATTGGCAAGTTGTTGCATTGTTTCACTTTGCAAAATTAATATTGTTTCAGTTAATTGCATTTGTTTCGGCAGATTGGAGCGATGTGGCTGGCCTGGAGTATGCAAAGTCCACATTTATGGAGACCATTATACATCCGTTGCAGCGTCCCGATTTATTCAAGGGCGTTCGCCGTCCGCCACGTGGTGTCCTGTTGTTTGGTCCACCCGGCACGGGCAAAACTTTGATTGCCAAATGCATAGCATCGCAGTCAAGGGCCACGTTTTTCAGCATCAATCCCTCATCACTCACTTCCAAATGGGTGGGCGAGGGGGAGAAGCTGGTGAAGACGCTGTTTGCTGTTGCAGTTGCCCATCAACCAGCCGTAATTTAATATATTTATAGAGATATTTTTCGTAACTAGACCCGGTACTTAAAAAAAAGCTCAAAAGGGTCTATTAAGTTAGTGAATACTCTGAATAGTCTGCTTTGAAAGCTATAGACTTCAGATTTGGCGTGTACGAAGCCTATAACATTCTCCATCAATGCTGTAAATTACATTGCGATTGTATAAGAAACAGCGAAGATATATAACAGACAATTTACTCGATATTAATCAGCTTAGTCCGATTTATTCAAATTAATATTCTGTTTTATAATAGATAGTTAATTTGATAGACAAAAGAAAAGTACAGAGTCTTCCACTGTCGGTTACGTCCGACTGACCTGCTTCATCCTTACTGGTTTTCAACAAAACTCTTGCCTATTATAGATTATATTTATGGACGAGGTGGACTCATTGTTGTCGCAACGCTCCGATAATGAGCACGAGAGCTCGAGGCGTTTGAAAAACGAATTCTTCATTCAACTGGACGGCGCTGCAACCAACGAAGAGGATAACATCATCATAATAGGCGCCACCAACCGCCCACAGGAACTGGATGAAGCGGTGCGTCGACGATTCGTGCGACGCCTCTACGTGTCATTGCCATCCACGGAAGCCAGACAGCAGATAATCGAGAAGCTTGTCAGGCAGGTGCATCATAATCTCAGCTATAATCAGATTCAATCACTCGCCGGCCTCACAGAGGGATATTCCGGTGCCGATATGGATAGCCTCTGTCGCTATGCGGCGATGCAGCCGCTGCGCGCTCTCAGCAGCTCCGAGATGGACACAATTCAAGCCAGACAGGTTCAGATTATTATTATGCAGTTTATTTCGTTTCATCCAAGTTTAATTTGTGGTTGTTTTTGTAGCTGCCTGCAGTGACAATGGCTGACTTTATGGCAGCTCTGCAGCATGTCTCGAAGAGCGTTTCGCCAGAGGACGTGGAGCGCTATATCTCTTGGAATAAAATCTACGGAATTAACGCGGAATAGCCACAAGTTGGATACGCTTTTATTTAAAGTATTTTCGAAGAAAATTGAACATTTAATTCTTCATGGAATAATCTTATATCTCTCAAAACACAAAGAATCCGAAAAACTGCAAGTTGAATTCACGATTTTATTTTAAGTATTTTGTAACTCGAAGCGCATAAAATATATTTATAAATAATTGTTTATGGAATAAGCTACAATTTGCACATCAGTGTTGTTATTCTGCTTTCCCGTCAAATCTGGCTTTTATTTAAATGCAATTTCCATGCAACATTTAAAATTCAACATTAAAATTCTAGAAAATTCTAGATTTTTTTGTTGATATAAATTATAAGTTAGGAAACAATTGCCACTCTGTCAAAAAATCTATATTTGCCAATAACCCCGCTTATTTAAAGCTAAATATCAACCGTAGCGTGAAAGTGTCTAAAAAGAAAGCTACAAACATAACTTAATTGTAGAATATTTAATCGGAATAACTCGATATTAATAAGATTGTTATGGAAAAGTTATAGTTATAGAAAAGCATATCAAACCTTAAGAATATTTCTGATTGTTTTTGCCACATGTTTATCTTTATTTCCACGTACTCTTCGTCAAAAATAGCTTTTTATTTGCTTGTACTTTTATTTCAGCCGCTTAAACTTACACTTAAACGTATCACATGTATTAATAGAAGTTGGAATGCTTAAGTTTGAACTATATCTAGGAATCGTGTCATGTTAATCGAAAGCTTAGTAATTGCATTAAATGTCACAGCACATCAAACATACATTGGTATACATAAAAGTTCGCATAACATTTGATTGCGACTAGGTCTCTAAGGGGGTTTTTGATCCAGTACATTGAAGTTGCCGCTAGCCGTGCTTTATGAAAGCACCTCTAGAGGCTGGAATACATATAGATGTTGCAAGAAGAACAACTGCTTAGGCTACAATACACATTTAACTCTTATCACTACTCTTGAATTGGTGGAAATACGTAATCATCGCTCAGACTGTTAATGTCCACATAGGTGGTTTTCGGACTCAATACCCTGTAAAGAGCATCGAAGGTGGGTCGCTCCTCGGGCTCCTCCAGCCAGCACTGCAGCATTATGGTATACACTTGAGGCGTACAGATCTCGGGACGCTCCAAACGATTGCCCGCCATTAGAAATGGTATCAGCTCGCTGTTGCTGATCGTCGGATACGGAGAGGCGCCCAAAGTGCCGATCTCCCAGAGCACTACGCCATAGGACCAAATGTCGCTCTTGCTGGAGTAGACATTGTCCCTAATCGCCTCTATGGAAAGCCAACGCAGTGGTAACTGTAATTCATTTAGAATTTTTTAGTTAAAATATGGGAAATCCCAGAAATTCTCAGACTCACCTTGCGTGTTTTTGTGTTTGTGTAGATGCCATGTCTGGAGAGTCCAAAATCGGATATCTTCAATGTTTTGTTTTCATCAATTAACACATTACGTGCGGCCAAATCACTAAAAATAATTCAAGCACATAATATTAAATAAATATATATTATCTCTTGTCTTTTTTTTAGACCCTTTACTTTAAAAAAGTAAAAAGGGTCTATTAGTTTAGTGCAAAGAGGAAATGTGTGTAACACCCAGAAGGAGCCGTGGCAGACCCCATAAAGTATATATATATGCTTGATCAGGACGACAAGACGAGTCGATATAGCCATGTCCGTCTGTCTGTCTGTCCGTCCGTATGAACACCTAGATCTCAGCAACTATAAGAGCTAGAGACACCATATTCGGGATTTAGATTCTCCTATTTCGCGAGCAGCACGAGTTTGTTTTAGATTTTGGATACCTCCCCCCCCCTGCCCCCGCAAACCGCAAAAAGCTACTGCAGCCACAGCTTTGAAGTTATTGACTTGTAATTTGGTACGTAACTAGCTTATGATATTCTCTATTAACCCTGTGAATTTCGTTCGATCGGATAAGAAACAGCGAACATATGCCACAGACAATTTGCCGCACTAGGCAGAGGGGGGGTGGTGTGCCTTGCATACGCGGGTAGGTTAGTGTGCGTGCCTTTGACTGTGTTTGTTAAGGCATAAAGTTAAAGTAAAGGGTCTCCTACTGTCGGTTACGTCCGAAAGTAGCCTCCGTCCCACTGATCTGCCCCGTCCCATATATTTTAATACAAATAAATAAAATGTTCGTAAATTTTAAGGTTGAATAAAAATTTACAGCCTTGGGGTATGCAACAAAAAAATTTGATTTCAGCTCTAGCATTAAAGATATACTGACGAAGAGTCATAAGAAATTAAAATAATTGATTTATTACTCTAAAAAAAATTAGTAATATTCTAAATTTATTTACTTTGAAGTTTTGTGAATGAAATAATTTATTCCAATAGTTCCAATTCAAAAGATTGCTGCTTATTGGACTTAATTCAATTTTAAAATGTTTTATACAAACTATAAGTTGCTTAAACTTTAACTTAAAGTTTGCTGCCGTGTCGACTTTCAATTGTCGTCTGCTTAAAACTTAATGGAATGTTTCGCATTTGCCTATAACAATCTTTGAGCACACCTTGGCAAGTTTACTCTATAAAGTGCTGTCAACTAACGAAATTAAATACTTTTAAAAAGAAAACTCTTTAAAAACCGTGTGTTAATTTCGTAAGTCCTAAAGCGAAACCTCAAGCTGTGTTCCAATTACAAGGGGGCTAAAACTCACCGATGCGTAATCTCCTGCTCCTCCAGAAAACGCATTCCATTCGCAATCTGCAGTGCGAAATTGTGCAATTCTTTGTTATCCAGTATGAACTCGAAAGGGTCCTCGTCCTCCACAATTGTATACGTGGCTGTGTAGAAGGAATGAATGCATGAATGAATGATGTTTGAGTTGAGAATGAATACTTTCAAATTCAGCATTACATACTTTCTGCAAACGAAGGCTTGGGCTGTCTGGGCAAAATGCCATTGGCTGTTGTAGAACTGGACTCGATGGAGACGGATGAGCTGTCCAACCCATTGCTCTGGCTGGAAGCCTTTAGTTCAATGTAGTTAACCGACTGGGGATTTAGCAAAGTTCCATTTGAATTGCTGGGATTTTCCCTTGTTCTGCTCGTTGAATGATTGGCATTTCGGGTCTTCGGCTTGCCCACTTCCTGACGCACGGCACGCAGGTAGTTTAACTAAAAGCCGAATTAAAAAATATAATTGATAACAAATTTAAATTCAGCATAAAATTAAATTACACCATCAAATCAAAGTATTATCAAATAAATAGTAAATTCTAAATTGAATTGTAATGGATAATTTAAGTTAAAAGAAGGGGATGCAATTTTTGAATTTTATTTTTAGATATTATTACTAAATATATTATATTTATTTAGATTTAGAAGGGGAATAAATTACAATTAAATTAATTACTAATTTATTTAATATCGACTAAGATCAGGAGACAGAAAAAATTAAAATACAAGTTATATTTAGGAAAAGTTAAATTAAATTATGCCCCAAGCAGATCAAATTCCTTTTCGACTTTGATACCTTTATACCCTCTTCCTCATCAACTATAAAAGGTCTATAAAAGCCTATTAGATCTGACAAACTATAAGAGTTAGGAACAGCTACGCAGTCTATACCATTTTCCATCGCTGCTGTGAACTACATTAAGATCGAATAAGAAACAGTGAAGATATGCCAGAGAAAATTTGCTCGATAAGCAGAGTGGGGGACTGGTTTTATCCCAGTGTAGCCCTCTATCCGACTGATCTGCTCCTTTTTTCCTGGTTATATATTATAACAACTTACCAGATTGCCACGCCCCACATACTCCATTATCATCAGATAAGGAGCTCTGATGGTGCAACAGCCCAGAAAGCAGACGACATTGTGATGTGTGCCCACGCCCTTAAGCATCTGGATTTCCGATAGAAACTCCGCCACTTCGTCAGCTGTTGGGTTAACTAAATGCCAGCAAATAATTGGAATTACATAATATGTATAGGATAATTGGTTTAATTGAGCGTTTACCCTTCAGCTGCTTTACGGCCACAATTGTGGTGCCCCGCATACGCCGCAAATTGATGGCAGTTGCCTCATGCACCCGCCCGAAGGCTCCCTCGCCCAGCATGCACCCGATGTGTATGGCCGAGTGGGGCACCTCGAATATGTCTGCCAGGCCCTGGGCTTGAGATTGCTGGGGAATAGAAATTGCAGATGTACTTAAGGTTAAATGGAAATTATTGACTCAATTTACCTCAACATATTTGTCCACATAGTTGATGTTATCCTCCATTCTGTGAATTAGAGAAATAGCAGATTCAGTTTAAAAGTATATAAAAGCAGTAAGAAAATGTCTGATAAGTCGGACGCACCCGACAGTAGAATACCCTGCACTGAAGGTTGCAACATCTTTTTAAACTTTGAATGTGCATAACTTTGACAAAACTTAAGGGACTTTCAAACGGTTTGCTTTTTTATGAATCATATAAGTGGGAGAGTAAAATATGCCTGCTAGCTTAACAAAAACTAAAATTTAAAATTTTGGCAAAAAAAAAAAATTAAAATTAAAAACATTTTTTTTTTTTTCAAAATTGTAAGTATTAATTCTTAAATAAATTGTGATGAATAAAAATGCATACGAAATATTTGCAAACTTGTTTAAGCCTAAAAATATGATTTTGAGCGTAAAAAACCCAAAGAATAAAGCAAAACAATTTGTTTCTTCAATAACTTCTGTATGTATTAACCGAATGAACTGCAGTTTTCAGCATATTTTAAGATAGTTCCCCAGAATATGTATGCCAAATGGCAATTTTCTACATTTAAAATTGACTAAGTTAAACGGTTTTATCAAAGGGAAGGGTAGTAACATCCAAATAGAACTAGATCTACATTACCCAGCAAAAAGTTCTATTGTAGAATATATTTATACTGTTAAATACACATGTACAAAGTTAATATTCCATTTTTAAAGCATTCTCGGTAGGTGAGGGTATAAAAATAGAAACTTACGCAACAGGAGATGCCGCCAAGGATTGCATATAAATGTGCTCCTTATGCAGCTGGGCTGAAGTCCTTGTACGTCGACGACGGCACAGCAAGACGACGGAACCGGCCAGAATGACGGCTATAAGCAGTGTGGCCATAATGATGATGGAGTTGTTCTGCAATACAAACAGAAAGAGACAGAGAAAGAGAGAGGGGAATAGTTGCAGAGAGCGTGTAAAAACAGTAACTGCCGTCAGTAAACGCACCAGATTAGCATTCTTGTTGTTTGGTAGCATGGCATGAGCGGGCACTGTTAGAAACAGGAGAATTTTGTTAAAAGAGTTAAACATTTAAGTAGATCCAAACATACCGGGAACCCTGGTAATACTGATGGGTCCCTCACAGCCAGCGAGGTCCATGATGATGGCCTGCAGATTGAGGGACGCCTTCTCCCTCAGCTGTGTGCCCAGCTTAAGCGTGATATCCCCCTCGAAGCCCTTGTCAGTGGGTCTGAAGTGCAGTTCGCTTAGATTGTAAACGCGGCTGAATAGATTCTTCAAGGCGCCACCCCAGGCCAGAGATGGAATGCTTTCCTCATTGATTCTGGGAAGAAAACATTAGTATGATAATCAGAAGCTCTTGAATGCATAAAAGAAAACGCTTGATATATATTGTCAGCATAAAATTTAAAGAGGGTTTGGCCAACGAGAGTTTGGCCAGCGAGAGTACGGCCATCGAAAGTTCGACCAACGAGAGTTCAGAAAGTCAGAGTTTGAAATGAGAAAATTCGTCCATCGAGAGTTCGGCCAGAGAGAATTTGACCATCGAGAGTTCGGCCAACGAGAGTTAGGCCAACGAGAGGTGTTCCAGAAGGGGCGGAGCACCCTAGTATATGTATATATATATTCTCGATGCGGATGATAAGCTTTGTCAATTTAGCTATATCCGTATATCTGTCAATCTGCCTGGTCATCTGTTTCTATGAACACCTACATCTCGCAAGTTTTCTTTGCTAAAATAAGCTTGAGGTTTTTAGCAGAAAAAGTTTATAATCTTGTTGACTTAAGTCTATACTCATACTCACTTCAGTTGCATTCTGTACGCTTCTAAATGATTGTCCTGCTCTCTGCGCAGCTGCTCGCCAACAATTATGACGAAGCTGATGCTTATGGTGTCGTTACCTTGCATTTTGGCCTTGGTAAGCACTTGGGGTGGCTTGGGCGACAGCTGGCAGGGGCATTTTCCCGCCACACAATCTGCGAGAGGAGCCAGAGGGAAACAATAGCGATAAAATAAAATTCTCTAATTAGTCGTTATTTCTACCTACGTGGTATAAATACGCGCATGGAACGCTTGATAATAGTATTGGATGTCTCCACGGTAACATTGTACTGACAGCCAAACATATAGTTGCAATCCAAAGACTCCACATTCAGATTGGGACTCTGAGGCAGGTAAATAAAGGGTCTCGGCTTGCCCTTGATGGTGTACTCACTGCAAGGTGCATCCGGACATCGTGTGCTATTCACAGCACTCACAATTACATTGTATATGGTGTCTGAGGAACAAAGGAAACGTTAGATGTCATCAAAATTAACTAGATGATATGACCTACCATTGGGCAGATTGTCCTGCCAGTGCACCTGCAGTCTGGGTATCTTTTGCTTGTAGATTGTGACATTTGTGCTCAGCTCTGTGATTTCCCCCTCTAAAGGGATTGGAGTGCGCTTTGTCTGGTATACAAAATGAAATGTTAGATTATAAATAAAAATTTAAAGCTTTACTAGTGTGACGTTGTTAGGAATTTATCTAAATTTAATACAGTTTAAAAAACATCTAACTCTGCACTTTTGACCCTATACCACAGCTTGCGCTTCGCGCTCTCCCTTACAACAAATGCTTGAAAAATAAATTAAAATTATTTTAGAGGTGATCAATAAATGTGAAATTGTTAAGAATGTTAAAGACCATATTTTTTCTTGTTATGACAAAGAATATTTTAGTTTTATGAACGAGGTTTTGGGTTCCATCGAAAACTTAGCTTGTTAAAATATAAAATAATTTTACAAACAATATTTTACATTTTATTTGCTTGCATAAACTTTCATCTACATCTAAATGCTGTAAGTTCTGCTTCTGAACTTTTCCATTTTCATTTTAAAAGAGCTGCCGAAAGAGCAAGTCTCTTTTTTTTACCATGTTTACTCACTTTTATCGTCATTAAGCTGCGTATTCTATAATGCGCTAAAGCTGATACCTTGCCATTGCTGGCATAGTCAGCAGGTTGTACTTGGGATGTTAAGTCTGTTGTAGAACTTAATATAGGTATTTCAGTTGAGGAATTAGCATTCACTTTGTCCCTCATCCCGAGCACATTGCAGAGCACTGCGTACAGAATGAGAACCTTATAGAGACCTAGCCGCAGCATTTTGCATTCCTCATAGTTAGAGTCGATTGTTGGTAACGCCAGCTGCAAATAAAAGAATCGAAAAAGCTGTGATTAAAATAAGCATGACTAACTTTAAGCTCGCAAATAAAAATAAAGTAAATCAAACATTGAAAATGTAGAGCTTTTTGTTGGATTAAAACGCCAAACCGAGTGGAATTTAATACGTTAATGAAATCGATATGTACTTAACCTAAATCAACAGACCAACGCTGATGGCAGACACTAATTAAGATAATTTGTGCAAATTAATTAGCTGCACTCTAACCAACATAGAGCGAGCTGTGACGGCAGAGACGAAATACAAATTACGTATACGCCCCATTGACACTTCTCTCAAAAGCAATACGCTCAGCAGCGCGACTTGTTTATGTAAGCGCCGGGAACTAGGAAGAAAATTGAAGCCAAACAATATGTATCTTGCACGTCATTATCCGGTAGAGTGACAGACGGAATGTCTTTATCTTTTCAATAGAAACCATTATAGTATTATTAGAAATTTAATAGAAACAGAATACAAGTTTATAATAATTTGCACTTGCAATAGTTTAATTTTTCATGATAAAAGTACATTTGCGAATTTAAAAATGAAAACTTAGTTTCATTTACGATAAAAAATTTTAGCGTATTAAAATCGAAAATTGCAAAATGTTATTGAAGACGTCGAGTCTTCAATTAAAACTACAAATTTGTGCAAATATCCAGTATTTAAAAATATGGGTATGTTTGAAGTTCTAAAACAGATCATGTTCCTGTATATACATAGCTCCATATTACACAATATACGGTCAACAGTACCACGAAAAGCAAGAAATAGCGAAGTAAGTACCAATATTTAATAAATATATTTCCCTCCTTCGGCACATTTGCCACATTTGTCACATACGTCCGACGATTTGGAATATTAAGGCGTTCCTCAGGAACTGCGTCCGTTCTCTCTGTAAAATATAATCTTTGGATTCTTTGTGCCTCCCTTTGTAAATTCTTCCAATATTTGATAAACACATTTCGCTCCTTCGGCACATTCGCCACATTCGTCTCATTCGTCTCATTCGCCTGATGAATTGGAATATCAGGGCGCTCCTCAGGAACTGTATCCGTACTCTCTGTATTATGTACTCTTGGGACTCTCATTGGCCTTTGTCGGTTCTCATTTTCTATCTTTTTACAGCCGACATCATACAAATAGGCAGCCATACCAGCACGGCTTATATCTTGTATTTTACGGTTATGTCGATTCTCCATTGTGATTGGATAAATTTTGGAGCTATACAATTGCGTTGTGTATTATATTGAAGTTGAACGTATAATAAATTTTATTGCTAACACAGTTCGAATTTTCATGTTGCTGTCAAATTTCAGAGAAAAATAATATTTTCTTGATTCTTAACTTTGTTATACTTGTTGCCATATCGATAACTTATTTGTGGATTGTGTGGATTGCATTGCATTTTTAGAGGTTGGGAATATATTGCGAATTATATTTTCAACCAATTTGGTATTCATGCTTAATTGTCTAAGTTTTCCAACAACAAATCTGTGTAGTATTGGCATCAAAGTCAAGTCGAAAACAAATTCAGTTTGCACTGCAGCACTTAGCCAAGTTAAAGTGTTTACAAAACAAAAAACAAACTTAAACACGCAACAACAACAATAACATCCAATGCACTTAGCTTCATTTGTTAGCCTCAAGTGCGCTGTGTGTGTTTGTGAGTGAGAGTGAGTGTGTATTGGTGTTTGTGTTTGTCTGTCTGGCCACACTTCTTATCATGGCGTCAAAGCTTTAGAGCTGAGGGCGTGACGGCACATGCAGGGCGTATGATTAATATATATTTGTATATGCCAGAAGTTTAATTAAAATACAAACTGAATAATGTGTCCATTGTAAATAATTCATTGCATACTCTGCGGCGCGTTAAAGCAGGGTTTTAAAATCCCATTAAAATGTCAAATATATTGAATTTCCAAGTCATTCGACACTCCACATTAACTGAGTTTTCAGCCAAGGCATTAACCTTGCTTTGCCCATATTAAATATCATTTCACTTCAATGATGCCCATGCTTTTATTGAATAAGTAAAACGTAGTTTTGTTATCGGCCACACTCATAATCAGAATGATTCATCAAATGTGGGCAGCTCAAGGGAATAATATATGTTTGGATTTAATAGCCATAATTTCTCAACTCTGGCGATAACAATGCAGACAAAATGCGCGTTATGCAATTTTCCAAATAAATATATAAATCATGGAATCACAGGATAATAGAATATATATTTTCCTTGTGCGCTTTCAATCGAAACCTATGAAACTTATTTTCCCGACTTGATATATTTGCTCTGATCAAACAATAAGAGTTAAAAATGACCTATAAATTACATTAATTTTATAAAAATTCGATTAGAAATTATTAAAATTTTTATTGGATTGACATTGACTTTTTTATTCAATATTTTATTTAAATAAATCGTTTAAAATATATGCATTGAATATTTTTGTTATGAAGCATATTCCATATAATTAATTTGGTTTTCTATCCCTATGTGCTGCTTTTCCTCAACATTCAGTCAACTGTTAAGTGATTTCCACTTTTCAAAGTTGGTGCTTGATAGCACACCACACCATTTCTGACACCTAGTGAACACGAAGTCGTCGCTTGAGTCGACGGGATTAATGCGCGTACTTATAAATTATAATGCTAACAAAGCTAATTGTTGACACGACATTAGCAGCAGCTATTAGGCAACGAGAGGGCGTGGCACAGGGTGTGCCACGGCCAGAGGAAACTATATCGTCGGAAGCTACCCCACCAGCCAGCTCATAAATTAAGCACTGTCACAACGTTTTTTTATGGCTCAGTAGCAGTTCGTTTGTTTTGGTTTAACTCTGCTATCCCTCGGCTCTCTTCTGTCTCACCCTGCTCATAAAATTGTACTATTTAGCATATATAATATAAATTAAATCATTGCTTGATTATATAATCATGTGCGGCAGCTGTCGATGGTCTACAATAAAAACAGTATACGTTTTGGAGATAGGAAACATTAAAAGATGATTACAGCAGTATCTACAAGCGGGAAAACCCATCGAATATTTACTGGAACGAAGAACATTTCATTCTCATCTAAGATCAGATTTAATTTAGAACATTTTTGATGATTAAATATGCTTAATTTATTTTTAAAATGCGGAACGCATTTGGATCATACAAAATTAAAATATATTGGGTTTAGAAATCATCTACTCAAATTTTTGAAATTTGTTGGCCTTAAGAAGAGAAGATATTTTTCTGGTAATTTGTAAGAGCTTAATGGTTTGTTCTTAATGCATGTCATGCGTATTTATTTCGAGTATAACTAAACCTAATTATAAATAGATCTGCCTTTGGTCTCCTCCACAAAGATGGACACATAAAAGAGGCACAAGGCGCTGACTGCGGCACAACTCCACATGGTGGCAGCCAGGCCCAAATAATGCATCATCAGAGGAAATATCTTGAGCGTCGTAAAGGCAAAGAGACTCAGACAGCCCAGACAGGCACTTGTGGCCACAGCTCTGATCTTCTGGGGCAGAACTTCCACCAAGACCACCATCGTGACCGAAACCACGCCCACATTGGCCAAGAAGATGATTAGAGCCATGAGGGTTACGGGCAGCCAGGCGGAAAAGGCCTTCAGATCCACATCTGTCTGTTCCACGTAGAAGGCGTAGAGTCCAAAGGCAGCTGTGGTTAATGCACCTCCAGCACAAGATACAACTAAAAGTATCTTACGCCCATGCCGATCCACAAGATAGATGGATGCCAAGGTGCCCACAATCTGCACTACGCCAATGATGATGGTGTTCGTGTTGGGCTCCAGCTGGGTGTGCACCTTCTCGAAAATATTGGACATGTAGTTGATGAAGGCAAAGGTCCCAGTGAACATATTGCCAATCATCAGCACCAATCCAGTCAGCATAGCATGCAGGGCACGCTTATTACCTGTTGGAAATCGAAGTAAGGAGCTCAAATAAATCTGGAATTGAAGTACAATTCGGACAAGCCCCAATATGCACAATTTTAAGACTACAGCTTTGTGATTTGACTTGAAAGTAGCCTATGGTTTTATCCATCTATGTCGTGAATTGCATTACGATCGGATGAGAAATAGCAGAGATATGCAACAGATAATTTGCTCGATCAGGAACAGGATGCTACGACCGTCTTTAGCCTCCGTTTTCTGGCTTATTGAACTTTTGACGTGGGAAATTCTTGATTCAAGTACTTAAACCTTAGATTTTTCTCTCGGTGTAGAAAAGTTCATATAAATTGAAGCAGCTTACAGAAATCAGCGATTGTCAGGCCTTCCCTAACACTCTCCTTCGACTGCTGCTGTATGGCCAGACGCATTTCGTCGAACTCCTTCTGGTTGTTGTAAAGAGCATCCGCACTGGCAGTGGACACGTTGCAGTTTCTATAATATTTTAGGGACTTCTGAGCTGCCTCCTCCCTTCCAAAGCGCAGCAATTGTTGAGGTGTTTCCGGGAATCTCGTGGTTAGCAGTAGATAGAGCACAGGAACAGCGACAACCGCACAGGGAATAACATAATAATCCACATACGAGGAGATGACAAATCCCATTAAGACCCCAAGGTTAAGAGACAGCATGAAAAACGAACAGAGCCGACCTCGAGCACTGTATGTAAGACTTTTGGTTAGGATTTTCAATTACCAGGAATTATAAGCAGGGGTTTCACCTGTTGTCGGAGATTTCTGCTATAAATATTGGCAGCACTACGTAGACACCTCCACCCGTAAAGCCCGCACAAACTCGGGATACATAGAGCCAGCCAACGGATTGGGCAAAGTACAAAAGCAACCAGTTGCACTACATAATAATATATAATATTAATTATATATATAATTTATATTTAAAATTATTTTTTAAAACATTCCCTAACCAGTTAGACAAAAAATCGTATACAAATGATTCAATCTACAAAATAAAGATTTAAAATGCATCTTGTTATGCACTAGAATTCATGCAAAATTCGTTATGGAATCATGAATATATTAGTTGGGATTATTTATTGATTGATTACACTCAAATTATACTCTGTTTTTTACCGATTCAATAATTATTTTATAAGCTGCCACTCTGCGTGAAAAATCATTCTTTGCATTTAATTTAAACACAATCCCGACTTTTTTCTTTAATTATACTGAATTCATTCATGATTCTATTCGCACTTGTACTTCAATTCTGGAACAAGAACAATAACTTTATTTTGAAGAACGAATCGTTCTCCGAATCGTTTTCCGAGTGTAAGCATCAATTATGCAGTAAAGTACCGAATAAGGCCACAAACTAGAGATGCAGCAAACCGAAAAGCTTTTAATCAAAACGATTCTTGGAATCAAAGTTCAGAACAAGCCTGAAATTTAGTTTGTTTTCAATAAGTGCACCAACCGTATTGGGTATTGCCAATCCATAGAGCGCTGCCTTGCGCCCAAAGCGATTCATGAGGTAGGAGAAGAAGAAGTTACCCGATAAACCTCCCAAACTTATGGCTGCTCCCAGCCAGGAAGCCTCATGCACATCCAGCACAAAGGGAAGCGGCGTCTGCTCCAGACTCTGGAGTTTGGGCAACATGGGAGACAACCAGCCCAATGCCAAGCCATGACAGATGGATATCAGAGTGGCTGCGACAAGTAGGATTGATTTTCTAAAGCACTATTCAATGGAATCTCGAATCAAACATACCACTTAGTGTCACCAGCAGCTGACGACGATAGACTTTGGAGAAGATGCCCGTTGTGAATATGCTGAGAAACATTGTGGTTAGCTTTTAATTAAATACTACAAACTACAAATTGTAATAAATATCACAGCTACGGCTTAAGACACTTAATTTAAATGTTAAATTTCTGCTTTAAAATATCTGCTTTTGCTAGATTTTGGCCCATGCTAAACACGTTGCTTCTAGAGAACTGAGAGCAACTATCTTTAGGAATTTTTCCGCTATGACTGATGAAATTCGCCAGTCTGTTCCATTTATAAGCGATATCTTTTGGCGTCTGCACTTGTATCTAAATCTCAAAACAAATACAGATATAAACACCGTTTAAAGTGCTAGGTTGAGTAATAAGCACGCTCCTTAGACATTTGGTTTTACTCTCAAAGTAAACAGGGAATTAAACATGTACATGTGCATAGTTTATGATTTGTTTAGCATGATGACGTCGTCATAGTTGGAGTAAATCATCAGCATTGTGGTATAACGTAACCCAGTTATTATCTCAAGTTCATGCGGAACTGAGAAAGCTTTGTAAATCATATGCAAAGGAAACACGCGTGGTTCCTTGACCTACGTAGTTTTATTATCATAATTTGTATTTTATATTGCAGTCGAGAGAGAATTTAAATAGAAATTGAAATCATGAAGAAAATCAAATTAAACTGAAAGTGAAATATAAATTGGGGAAATAATGATATCAATTTAATTGGAGAAAAACCCAGAACACCGCAAGCACACCAAAGAAGGGAGAAATCAGAAACGAATATGCAATTGAGACAATTAAAGTCTATGAGGATTATACAAAGAGGATGCAAAGGCAATTAAATTTGTAGTTCCAAATACGTAGCTTACTTAACATAGTACGCTTTATTGTAGTAAAACTTAAAGTGATACAGCTCTGATGTAATACAGTCTTAAGTTTAGTCATAAATAGATCTGCCCTTGGTCTCCTCTACAAAGATAGACACATAAAAGAGGCACAAGGCGCTGACTGCTGCACAGCCCCACATGGTGGCAGCCAGGCCCAAATAGTGCATCATCAGGGGGAAGGTCTTCAGGGATGTAAAGGAGAAGAGACTCAGACAGCCGAGGCAGCCACTTGTGGCCACAGCTCGAATCTTCTGGGGCAGAACTTCTACCAAGACCACCATCGTGACCGAAACCACGCCCACATTGGCCAGGAAGATGATGAGACCCATGAGGGTTACGGGCAGCCAGGCGGAAAAGGCTGTCAAATCCGCATCTGTCTCTTCCGCATAGAAGGCGTAGAGTCCAAAGGCTGTGCATCCAAGACCTCCCCCTGCACAGGATATAACCAGCAGTATCTTACGTCCATAGCGATCCACGAGATACATCGAGGTCAAGGTGCCCACGATTTGTATGACGCCAATGATGATGGTGTTTGTGTTGGGCTCCAGCTGAGTGTTCACCCTCTCGAAGATATTCGTCATGTAGTTGATGAAGGAGAAGGTGCCCGTGAAAATGTTGCCCACCATCAGCACTACGCCAGTCAGAATGGCCATCAGAGCACGTTTGTTGCCTGTTGGAAGTCAAAAGCCAATTAAGTGCACTCAATTGAAGGATTATTGTAAGTCCGGCTTACAGAAATCGGCCATGGTAAGGCCCACGTTATCCTCGTCCTTCAACTGTTGCTGTATGGCCAATCGCATTTCGTCGAACTCTTTCTGATAGGCGCTCAGCGCCTCTTTGCTGGCCACGGGTCCATCGCAATTTCTGTAGTATTTTAGGGACTCTTCAGCCGCCTCCTCGCGTCCCCAGCGCAGCAGCTGTTGGGGAGTTTCAGGGAATTTCGTGGACAGGAGGAGATAGAGCACGGGGGCAGCGAACACCGCACAGGGTATCACATGGTAGTCCACGTACGAGGATATTATGAATCCAATCAATACTCCCATATTGATGGTGAGTATGAAAAAGGAGGAAAGTCGGCCACGTACGCTGCAATAAAGATAAGCGAATTAAAACGATAGAAACAGAAATTAAAATGGATTAGAAATAGGAATAATCCTCACCTGTTTTCCGCAATTTCTCCAATGAATATGGGCAGCACTACGAAGAGCCCTCCACCCGTTAGGCCATTACAGAATCTGGCCAAGTACAACCATTCGATGGATTGTGCAAAGTACAACAGAATCCATATGCACTGCATAGAAAAAGCCATGTCAATTAATCTCATCCACATTTAAAATGGGTGTTGTTTACCATGTTGGGCAATGCCAGTCCATAGAGCGATATTTTGCGACCGAACCGATTCATTATGAACGAGAAGAAGAAATTACCGGTAATAGCGCCCAAGCTGATTATGGCCCCCAGCCAGGAGACCTCGTGAACATCAATCACAAAGTTCAACGGGGTTTTCTCCTCCGCCTGCAGTCGGGGCAACATGGGAGACAACCACCCAAGACCAATGCCATGACAGAAGGTAATGAGTGTGGCTAAAAATTATTCAGTATTCAATAGCATTCACAATTATCCCTCGACAAAAACTAACTAGCTTTAAGTCGGAATACAAATCAATTTTTGGTCTAATCTTTGCATTATCTGAATTTCATTATATCAAGAATGATACATTTCACGCCCAGGACAATTCCATGACAGAATGTATTGAGTTCAGCTAAAAATTATTCAATAACATTCACAATTATACTTTTTTTTTATATTCAAGATATAAATTCAATTAAGGACTTATCTTTTAATGATTACTATGATGATATAACGAATGCTATATTACAAGCCCAGGATAATTCCATGACAAAATCTAATGAGTTCAATAGTACTTCCAATTAATTAAAATCTACTACGTCTCAAATTGAAATACAAATTCATTGTAGGGCTAATCTTTTCATCTCATGAAAGCCCTTTAGAGCTTTAAGCTACGGCAGCTGTCTAGATTCACTATAGTCTTTTATCTAATGTTTGAGAAAGTATTAAATGCATTCATTAAAAATGTGTTACGATTACAGAAGGTGACCCCCACTGAAATACTAGTATTTTAGCTATATTTTTTTTATATAATTTCGTTTTAATATTTCACACGTACCACTCAAAGTGACAATTAGCTGACGACGATAGTCTTTAAGAAAGATGCCCGTTTGGAATACGTTGAGAAACATTTTGAGATTCGTTAAAAGAAATTTTAATCAACTAATTTAAACAAGTATTCAATTTTGTTATCACAGCTCTCTGAATAATTTCTTGGTAAATCCTTTATAATTGTTTCTTAAAACTTTTTCTTGAAAATATAATTCTTAGATATTCCTTTTCCATGCTATGAACTGATTTTTGTTTCGAGGAATATTTCACGAACTCGGAGCGCGTATTTTTCGCACGACTTGCAAAGCAAAACTTGTGAAATAAGACAAATGCCCGTATTTATATCAGATGCAGAGACATTCTCTTTATCTCTAGCCATATCTAAATCTTAGAACAAATACGAATTTCATCTAAACCATGTGTAAAACATGATGCATGACTGTCGGATATACTTATTTATCTTTCTCCAAAACAATGGGAATATGCGTCAACTGCAGACAACAAACCGAATTTCAGTTTGGAATTCTGGTCTTGTTCTTGGAAAGCAATATATTGGCACCACAACAAATTGCAACAATATCAATAAGTTTCAAAAAGCAAATGCAACTTTCAGATGCTCTAAAGAGCACAGTAAAGCTTTTAAAGTTCTGAATTTAACAACAATGCTATTATTCCGATTGAAGCTTTAAAGTAGATTATAAAAGCTTATATTATTTGTGGTTTGCAGCAGATAAACAACTGCGAGCATTATTTGTTGAGGACTTAGGAAAAAGGCAGCTGAAACCTGCACAGCATAAAGGATTAGTTTATAGTTGCCGAGTTACACAAACAACGATGTTTTTATATGCATGTGTTGTAAAGATAAAGTTTGCAAAATGTTATGCATTCCCCCATATAGTATTTATGTTCTATTTTTACAAATTAATTTTAAACCAAAAGGGGAAGCTTTTCTAAGTACTTGCCCTCGCCATGGGCTAGACAAGAAGCATACGCCTCAATTTAAACGACTTTAGACTCTTATCAATACCTTCAACTCAACGCCGTCAATTGTTTATATAATATACGAGTACTATACTATTTTGATTTGCGATAGGTCTTGAGTACGGAGTCCCTGTACTTTAAAAAAGTACAAAAGGATCTATTAAGTTTGTGAAAATGGAAAATTTGTACTATAAAAGCCACGTTTTACGATTGGAAAGAAACAGACAATGTTCTCGACTGTGTGTGTATTATAAAAACACTACGTACAGGGTCTGCTGTTGTCGGTTACGCCCTACTGTAGGCTTCCGTTCGACCAATCTGCTTTATCCTAACTGATTTGTACTCTATCTGAGACATATCAGCTATGTAAATTTCTAAACTTCCAGACAATCTGAAGCAGTTGATAAGAATTTCAAAATTAATTTATATAAATACGTGACTTATAAAATAAATTAGGGTATCTATTAGTTGGTCTGTTGTTGGTTGCCAGGTGGTTTTTTCCAGGCGTAGAGTCATTTTTTTTTTCTAATCGTTATCGTTACCACAGTCGATGCTCTGATAAGTTCAATTTGTATTCTATTTTATGCCTGCATGAACAAATTGTTATTGTTTTGATTTTTTTCCGTTGTGGCGTTTTTATTGTTTTTGGTTTTGTTGTTCTTTTGAGGGAAAACTAAACATAAACAATACCAGAAAAAAATGAAGAAAAACAGTGAGAAATGTGGGCGGAAAAAAATGTGTGTGGCGTGTTGTGGTTTCCATTATTACCATAAGTATTACAATTATTTTTTATTTTCGATTTCTGTATTTTGCTGATATATTTTGCCCCCTTTGAGTAGTGTAGGTTCTTGGCTTTTGTCACGCGACGCATGGGGATTTACCTGTTGAACATTGAGACATGTATTTGGTATCGATAACAGTAGATTGCGTTGGACTTTAAAACTTTGAACTTCTTCAAGCCTGCGGGGTATTCTTTGCGCAATATCGTACAAAATAAATCAATTATTGCGGTTAAAAACAAAGCCAATTAAATAATTACAGTAGGCGGGAAAATGCAGACATAACTCTCTTATTTTTATTATCATTTTTTGTTTCAATATATGAAATATTTTTATTGCATCTGGTTAATGAAATTCTTTTGTGGTGAATACATGGTATTTAATTAAAAGAATTTTGTAGCTGGATGTTTATATTTTGTTGTTTAACTTGTATATGTTTTCATTAGTTTGAAAAATCGGAAAAACGCCTCATTAAACTGTTCGATTGTTTCGATTTGTGCGTATTTTTATCTCTGTGATTACGACAGCTGCCGCAGTATATATGCATGTGTGTGTGTCTATATGTGTGAGTGTGTGTGTGTGTATGTTTTATATTGTTTGAGCTTATGACTTTATGCCTTTCCTAGCAATGGCTGTCTTTTAAAGCTTTTCAATGCCCGCAGTCTGAACTTGTCAACTGCAACTAAAAACGGGGTATAAAAATTTGATGTGATATTACCAAAGGCTGATAGAAAGCACCACAATTGCCAGTGTGCTTGTCAGAAACTATGGAATCCCTAGAAAAATCCACAATTTTGTTAACTGTGCGAACTGAGCTGTCAGTTTGATGCCCAGTCATCTGCAAAAAAGTTCTTTCATCGTACTTCAAGCGCGGCCCTAAAAATAGTCATATGTGTTCATCACTCAAAATTACATTGTAATATTTTTGCAATTTAAAAATTCATACTTGCATTTTGCACTTGAATTTTTAATAGAAATTCAAAAAGAATTTATTCATTTACAGGAAAACAGGAAAACGGTACATACGACCAGCATTGTCTGTTGCATATCTTAACTGTTTCTTAGTCGATCGTAATACTATATCGACTCAGTTCAGTTTAAGCATATGTATACCTCTGGGTGTTTTTTTTTAAGACTACAGGGTCTGAAAAGTATTTCTTTTTTCGATCACAACTGGCAAATTTAAGTTGCGATGTCTTTAATTTTTGTCCGTAATGATTATTCGCATATTCTCTAATTCACAGGCATGACATTTATCGTTATCTTTTTCGATTTTTTTATTAATTTATGTTTCATTTAAAGAGAACTACAAAATATGTACTAAAAAATGAACACGTATGTTATAAATTCTATGTAAATTTATTATTTATCTTCCAAAAACATAGTTTTCTAGTTCAAATTGTGAATACTGTTGAAAACAAATAAAAATCAGTCTGTTGAGAATATTCTGAATGGAAACAATGTTTATTTTGTTCGTTGGTGTTGTTGTTTCCTTTTTGTTTTATTTTTTCCATTCATTGGTTTTTTGCAACAACCAAGTATTTGTGTATTTAACAGAACCAACTGTATGTAGGTGTTATAAATATAAATATTCAATTTTAACAATTGAGAAATCAGGCTGCCTTTGCTATATAAATATATATGTTATAAAAATCAAATAGCAAATTCTCAAGTAATTCTAATTAAAATATCAGCCTGCAAGCATATAAATGGGAATTTATATAAATAGATGCATGTTATAAATTATGTAGAAATCTATCTTTTGCACAGACTTTATATACTTAGTGGGAATGGTAACGGCGTTTCTTATCAATAGTAGGCGCGTGTTTGTTCAGATTCACTTCAGCATATGTGCGAATAAGCCCAGAACATACCTACATACTTAACTTAACTATATACTATATGGTATAGAATAATAATAATAATTCGCTCCATAATAAATAACGTACTTAAAACAGTCGTATCAATAGAATAAAAGACACAACGAGCGTGTGCTCTGTGCTGTGTGTTGAACCAAACTTATTTAAGGTAGCTGCCAATTCGATAATTAATCGAACTCACACACACACACACTGTCACACACAGACAGAAGCAGAAAATGGCGACGCTTTGCTTATCACTTGAAGTGGCCGCTGCTTAATTTGCTCACAAAAGTACAAAAGTGAATAAAAAGCACAAAAAAAAATAGCCAAAAGCGGCGCACAATCAAATAAAACAGAACCAGAAACAGAGCAGAAAACATAAAAGTACCAACAAATAAAAACATACATATATATTGATGATATAGTATAGTATAGTATATATATATATACATTTATCATAAAAGCTTGCAACGACAATCGGTAGTCGAAAAAGCACCATAAAGACAATCATAATAATTTATAAGACGCGACTATCCTTAGGCCTCAGGGGGGTATGCGAAGTGTCAAATGCCCTCCAAAAGCCGTAGTTCCATAGTCCATTTGAGAGTGTGTGTGTGTGTGTAGTCAAAATGGCAATTAGTTGTACCTGAATCACACGCACACTCATACACTCACACACACTCACTTAATCACACAGAAAACACTTTCGATTGAACCGTGTGGCCAAAGAGTCAACTCGAAACTTATTGCGCAGTCGAAGGCATTTCGGCTCATCAATCAATGATTGATGTCTGCGGGCAGGTCGAACGGGTTAAAAAAGTAGGTGTGAAAAAGCATTTGACATATTAATTATATCTAGTGTATCTGCACTTGCTAATTGAATATTCAGTTTTAATTGGCGTTCAAAATTGATTATACAAATATGCATTTGACTCCGAGCAGTAATTTATTTGCAATACAAGTATTTCAATTTAAATCGGTCAATTAAAATATTTGCCAAAAATTTATAGATCAAATGACATATTTATCAAATCTGAAACATCTGCACTTATTAATTGAATTTTAATTGAAGCAAAAATTTATTTGAAATATATATACTTCTTACTACCATTTATTTGTGTCAATTTGTAGAGCATTTGGAGCTCGTTATTGAACAACAAATAGCTTCATATTTCACATATTTCTTTGTGCTTATCTAATCAATACCATTTTTTATACTTTTGTGCACTTATTTACCATTTGAAAAGCAAAAGATGAACAAATGAAACTCTGTTTAGCTCTGAACTCAACGCTGTTTCATTAGCATTTCCAATTGAAAAATCAAAATAGCAACAAGTTTTAAAATTACTTCGTTTGCATGCACTTACCACTTAAAATTTCCTTGTCTAAAGAAACTTCCTCAATTGCTCAACTGCTTTCAAAAATGATCCGTAATATGCATTAAATATTGTTGACACAATTTGCGTATTTGTTTTTACTATATTTCTGGTCTATGGGTTAAAGGTTTCACTCACAAATGCAAATATTTAAACACTTTGATGGCAAACATTTATGATTTGTTTGTGGATTTCGGTAGACTTCTCATTTGCAGTTAATTAATTTATTTCTTTTAAATTGAATATTGTAAACTTAACAATATTAAAATATTTATTTATTGATTAGCACTTCACTTATTTATCACTATGTTTTTTATAAATAATTAAAGACGTATTTATTTATTATAAACTCCATTTAATTTAATTTAAATTTTTGTATATTTTTTGGACTTCTTTTTATTATAAATCTGGTTATTATAATATTAAACTCAACGTCACTGTATTTAATTCGTATTCGTTAAACACTTGTGCAACATTATATATATATTATATATTTAAACAATTTTTAAATATTTGTTTTTTTAATTGAACTTCACTTCACTTTGTTATTTTTGTTGATTTGATTTGAATCTGTAGCACTTTCTTTCATCGTTATTTTTTTTTACACAAAAAGCGAAATTTCTATTTAATTTTCCGGCTCAATTTTCATTAGCATTTGCGATTTTCTCTCTCACTTATACATTTGTTTAAATAAATATTTATATTTCAATTTTTTCGCGCGCTTTAGCTTGTGCTTTAACGGTATTTATTCTATATATTTATATTTTTAGCGGCATTTTCTCCGACTGTTTGCCGCGTCCATGTTGAAGCAACAAGCGTTTGCAACGAAATGATAAAAGTTGTTAACATTTACCGTTTGCCGCCTGTTTGGCCGTAGTAAAAGCTTCGGTGGCAAAAGCTTTAATTTACGCAAACCACAAGAGTGTTGGTGAGTGTGCACAGTGTGGCAAAAGCATAGAAAATATTGTCATCAAATTGAGTTTGCGTTGAAATTAATTTCAATTTAGCAGATTTCATTTTATTTGAAGCATTTTTTCACAGATCGTTTATATTGTTAGTAGTAGTCGTAATAAGTAAATAAAATCATTTTCAATATTCACTTAGTAGTTAAATTGGGGAACGTGCCAGCTGCCAAAATTCCAATAAAATTTCAAAAATAGTTTTCACATTACGTTGAGGTTTTCGACCACAGATTAACGATGATTAATTTCACATACAAGGATCTTATCGATGTGGCCATCGGCTCCCCAGAATCGGGACACGTCAACTTCTATGCGCTCCACGTACTGCTCTCGAACTTTGCCCAGAAACTGGAATGCCTGGACGAGTATGTGGACCAGGATGATTATCTGTTGGCCAACATGCGACTACAGAGCAGCTTGAGTAAGTTATTTTCTAATAAATAAACATTTTTACAAAACCAAAGCATTACTTGATTCAAATCAGAAGTGTGTCCAGAATTTATTTAATTGATATGAGCAAGAACGTTCTTAATTCAAATAATCCTCATATCATCAAAAATTGTTGAATTCCAAACGCAGTTAGGATATTTCAAACACATTCAAGATCGTTCTTAATCTATTCTTGTCTTAAATTAAATGTTTATACTCAAATCTATACTGCTTTGTTTTTTAATTAAATTAATTTAAGTAAGAACGTAATTAATTTAAGCAATCATATTTTTTTGGTTTCAAATCAAATCCCAAAAAATATAAAAACAAATTTTTAATTTATAAGGATTTTCCCTTCTTTTCACCCAGTGTTATTCTATTATTTCTTTGTATTCAATATCTTTACAGTTGCGCAATCTTCCAAATATCGTCTGTTTGGCGGTGGAGAAGAAGAAACGGAGGCTCCCACAGCACCCACTGAGGCACCTACTGAGGCTCCTGTCGAGGCGCCACCAGATGAGGCGGCACCAGTTGAGGAGGCAGCTGCAGAGCCTGCAGCTGCGGAGGAACCGGCCACCCCTGTGGAAGCACCTGCTGAGCCACCATTAAAAGGAACTGACAGTGTTGTGTACGAAGATCAGGCACCCACAGAACTGGAAACCGTACCGGAGGAAATCCCGGCAATCTCTCCGGCTACGCAGCCGTCGCGAGCCTCTTCCCGCGCCTCCAAGCTGGACAAGTCGGGTTCCAGGGCGGAGGGTTCCATGATTGGGTCCCTAGCTAAGCTAGAGCGTCGCATCTCGAAGGTAGAGCTGCAAAAGGAGCAGAAGGAGATGGAGTTTCAAAGCTTCAGCGTCGCGTTATCAGGTCAGTTAAAACTGACCATGGAGCAGTTGAATAATGTCACCCACTTGCTGCTCGATCGCAAACCCAATCCGGATCGCATGAAGATCCTGCGTAATATTGCCAGGCAGTTGCGAGTGCTGATGCGCGTGGCGGATGACGAGGTGTCCATCAGCTGGACCAGCGGCGAAGGTGTAGCTGAGGAAATGGAAGAGGAGATGGCAGTTGAGCCAGAGGAGGAGGAGGAGGACGAGGAGACATCCAGCACCATAGCCGAGGCGCACAAGGAAGAGGAAGATGTGGAACTGGATCAGCATCTTTGCTACTCACCCGAGCGCATGCTCGCCGAACTGCTGGAGCTCAAGTCCAGCTTCTGTGAGCTGACCAACAAGGTCAACGAGCTGGCTGCGGAGCTGCTGAAGCAGGATGCCAAGCGGGTGATGGAAATGATGCTGGAAATGCAGATGACGGTGCGGGAGATCAAACTGGGCGCCTCGGCCACCAATGAGGCGAATCAGGGCATGGCGGCGAAGCTGAATTCGACCTTCAATCAAATATCTGCACTGAAGAACTCGGTGGCCCATCTGGATGACATCAAGATCGACAAGTCGGATGTGGAGCTGCTGCTGGCTGAGAAGGTCGATTTTCCGCAGCTGGCAACCAAGGTGTCGCTGGAGCAGCTGGAGGAGTACAAGGAGCGTCTGGACAAGCAGTTCTGCGAGGTGCGTCACATTATGATCGTCAACGAGAAGAACGTGCTCCAGATCATCGACGGTCTGCGCATGACCCTCGGCATCGATTCCCTCGAGCTGTCCCTCAAGGATTTCCGTGAGCTCATCGAGAAGCGGGTGGCCCTCATCGCGGAGGCGCTTCACAAGTACATGGAGATGACCAATGATGAATGCGCCGCCGCAGCTGGCCGGGTCAAGGTCATGCAGGATCTCGCCTGCATCTCCTGCGACACGCCCTGCGTCATGCGCACCGTCGAACGCTCCAAGCTGCCCCACGCCCCCAACGCCTTCGCCTCGCCCAGCAACAGACCCCTCGTCACCTACGAACTGGGCCAGATTCGCAAGTCCGGCATCATGGGCTACTACCGCAAGGACGAGTTCCCCCACGCCTGCAATGCCTGGACCCAGAACACCGTCTCCGTCAGCAAATGTGTCCCTAGACACGCGGGAGGGGTCCACACCATTCACACTGCGGAGGAGCACATGCAGAAGGTCGTGTTATCCAAGAAGAATACGGGATGGGCCTAAAGGACAGCTCTGTATATTCAGTTGACTAATTAACATATTTACATTTTAAGTTTTAAAAATTAACGGAACTGTGGTTCGATTTGTGAAATGCTTGTGATAAGAAATCAAGTGTAGCCGATTTTTTAACAGTGTAAATAAAGAACTTCACGATGTATGTAATTAGCACAAATGTATAATATTTAATGGTTAAGTTACATTTATTAATTGGTTTAACTTAATATATTCTATTATTTATTTTCCTATTTAGCATTCTTAATTTTAATATTATTTTCAATTTTTTTATTATATAATATTAATAATTTTTCTATTAAGCAATCGTAATTTAAATAATGTTAATTTTCATTTTAATATAATAAATATATTTTTTAGAATGTCCATACAAATAAATTTAAAATTATTTGCAAACATTTCAAATTTTACCGCCAAATAACAATATGAGAATCGTTTCAAGCACTGTTTTTTTATGACATTTTACAACACTGTTGTGCACAACTGTTTCCTTCTTTTGTTAAACGTAAACTAAAATTATATGAACAAGCGTTAAATATCCATTGCTATTCAACTTTACATCTACAAATAAATATTTTAGTTTATTTTTTCAAAGATCCTTATATTTATATTTGATGAATATTTATAATATTTAAATTTATTTTCAAATTTTGGCGCCAACAGAAAATGCATCTCTGTAGTCTCTGCTTCCGTTATATAGGGGTTGTTGTTGCGGCGCCTATTATGCATTTCTTATAATTCCCAACTGGTTCTTGTTGTCGGGTAATGGAGTGCCCACAGAAATTGCCTTCAGGTTATCGCTTCTCGGCCTTATGGCTAAGATCAAAGTGTAGTATCTGTTCTTATCAGCTTAACATCTGATAGTTTCTCCATTGGAGAACAACAAATGTTAAACTGATTTTTGGAAATAGACGGAGTGCTAGGGGCTTGCTCCACCTCTGTCACGGGTTGGCCCGGTATTGCAGTACCGCCGGGATTCGGCCCAATAAATAATACAATCCAGTTAACAATTTGTTGTCAGATTTTAAGCATCGAGTTGGCTTTGCTTTTTGAAAGCAGTTTCTGGCATTATATAATTGTTACTGATTCTCATTCTCTCATTTCAGTCCGAGGCTTTCAACTAAACGGTTCGAACAGTTCCAAAAAAAGCTAATACAATAATGAATAACGGATCAACCAAGAAGCAAGTTTCCCGAGAGCCTGGGAAAAATCAGAAGGACTGCTTTATGTGCTATGTTGGGAAATACAACGGCATCGAAGTGACACTCTGTAATGAGTGCTTAGACAAAATGCTCAAATATGTAAGAGCATGGGAAAAAGTATTTCCTCGTACGCTTCAACTGAATGCAGAAACTGGACACGAAGAAGAACGCTAAAACGATGTTTTCTGATGAATTCCACGAAGTAGACGAAAAAGAATAACTGATTGTAGAGTAGAGAAAAATAATAAAAAATAAATAAATAAAAATAACGCTCGAACTACATAAATGAAAAAAAATGTTTTATTTTCATGGCAACAGTGAAAACTCACTTATAAAATTAATAAATACAAAATACTAGTTTACAAAATTTTGGGTTTTCAGCTTACGTTTTTTCTGGTATATTTTTTTTTTAGGAAATTTTGATATGATAAATATGAATAGTTTTAATACAAAGCTTTTATAACGGCACTGTTAGTCTGTTGAATGCCCAGCTCGAGTAAATAAAAAAATTACGCTCCGTCTAAGATCAGTAAAAAGTTGTTTTAAATGTTTTTCTGATAAATTATGTTTTGAAGGTAGATAGGATTTTTCAACGGTAATAATATAATATAGAAATAAATTTCAACGACCTAACGACTGAAAATTTGATATAAATTACGTTTTCGTTGCATTCAGGCCTTGTTAGCTGGTTAAATGAGAATTTAAAGTTTTTATTTATGTAGTTCGAGCGTAATTTTTATTTACAAAGACGGCATAGAGAACAGTTCGGACTCTAAGCTCAGGCAGAGGCGAAGATGTCCCAAATCCAGCGCTCCAAAGCCCATGTCGGGTCGAAAAGGCAGTACGAAAAGAAAGAGCTGCCTAAGCCTAGGGCCAAGACCTGCAGTCTAAATTCGAACCAAAATGGCCAAAAAGTTTAGATAGCCATTTTGGTTCGCATTTAGACTGCAGGTCTTGGCCCTAGGCTTAGGCCTAGGCTTACGGCAGCTCTTTTCGTACTGCCTTTTCGACCCGACATGGGCTTTGGAGCGCTGGATTTGGGACAGCGCCTACCGTGCCAAGCACGCCGATATGGGATCCATATTTTCTATTCCTGCACTTTGGATTTCGGCTTTTTGGGCATCCTGCTTCATTTGTCGTATTAGCTGGAGATCTTTAAGGGATTTGGATGGTTTATCAAGCTCGGAGTTTTTCTGTTCCGCCTCTATTTTCATCTCTCGGTTGAGCCCCCAAAATATATGTGGGACCTAGGTTATAATAAATTTAATAAATGGGTATCGTAACGTAATTTAAAGTATCGGTACTACGTATATAAAGTATATGTACTACGTACATAACATATCCTAAGTCATTATCTGTTAAACTGTAGCTTTAAAGCTGCAAACTGTTGCTAATTTGGTTTTTCGGTTAGCGGAGGAATGAGAGGAATTATCAAAAAACCCAAACTAACTTGATCTGATGGCTGCATAGGAGAACATAAATACCAAAAAATGGTATTTCTAGCTCTTATAGTGTGCAAGATCTAGGTGGTTTCTTTGTCTAATCTATCTTCGCTGTTTCTTTACCGTTTGTAATGTAATTCACAGCATTGACGGATAATGCCAAAGGCTGCGTGCATGCCAAATCCCAAGTCTATAGCTCTTAAACTGTGGCTGTTGTGGATTTACATACATTTATAAAAAAATGGTTTGTTACATAACTTCGCTGTTTCTTGTCCGATTGTAATGTAATTCACAATATCGACGGATAATTCTGTAGGCTACGTACATTCCAAATTGCAAGTCTGTAGCTTAATTATTGTGGCCGCAGTGGCACATATATGCATTTTGAAAAAAATTGTCTCTTGCATATCTTCGCTATTTCTAATTCAAATCATAAATAATCATATAGCATCGATGGAGAAATATCCAAAATCTGAAACAAACTCGTGATAATAGAGAACCTGCATATCAAGAAATATCTCTTTTAGTTGCTGAGATCTAGGTGTTCATACAGACGGACGGACAGACGGACATGGCTCTATCAACTCAGCTCGTCGTCCTGAGTCAGAATATATATACTTTACACACAGCCAATTTCCAATTTCCGATTGAATTGAAAAGTTATTCTTCTTCGTCTACTTCTTGGAATTCATCAGAAAACATCGTTCTAGCGTTATTCTTCTTGTCGACTTTCTGCATTCAGTTGAAGCGTACGTGGAGATACTTCGTCCTCTTCCCTCCTTCTTTCTTCATACTCTACAATCGCTGCCATACATGCAATGCACTGATCACAAAAGCAACACTTGATCTGGTTGACTGTCTTTCCCATAAAGCAGGCCTTCTGATTTTTCCAAGGCTTCCGGGAAACTTGCTTCTTGGTTGATCCGTTATTCATTATTGTAATAGCTTTTTTTGGAACTGTTCGAACCGTTCAGTTGAAAGCCTCGGACCGAAATGAGAGAATGAGAATCAGTAACAAATATAATGCCAGAAACTGCTTTCAAAAAGCAAAGCCAACTCGATGCTTAAAATCTGACAACAAATTGAATAAATGTGTAAGTAGCGTAAAATACAATATACGTAAACATTCTCTTAAGAAATTTAAAAATATTATAAAACGATAATTAGAAATATCATTTTAATATATTTACGATATTGTAAAATATTGGTCTACTGCTGGCTATTTAAATAGCTTATTTTTGAAATGTATTATTAATTGGGCCGAATCCCGGCGGTACTGCAATACCGGGCCAACCCGTGACAGAGGTGGAGCAAGCCCCTAGCACTCCGTCTATTTCCAAAAATCAGTTTAACATTTGTTGTTCTCCAATGGAGAAACTATCAGATGTTAAGCTGATAAGAACAGATACTACACTTTGATCTTAGCCATAAGGCCGAGAAGCGATAACCTGAAGGCAATTTCTGTGGGCACTCCATTACCCGACAACAAGAACCAGTTGGGAATTATAAGAAACGCTTAAAATACGCAGCTGTAACAACCCTTATCAGTGATGTCAGAAGCAACCAGATTTAAGTTAGAAATTACCTGAAAAATTTAGAAAAATACTAAAATAAAGTTAATGGTCGCAGCAGATCAGTCGGACGCTTCCGACTATAGATTACATTCCATAAATTACTTATTACTTCGTCCAGAATTTTGATCTTTTGCCATATGAAACTTGAAGCACATTAAACTCTTGAATTTTGGTCATGCTTAGGTTCACTTGCTTAAGTTCTTAATGAAATTGTAGCTTAGTGGCCTTAATCGCTTTAGTGTCATCATCTTAATTTGCATTTACTCGCATGACACCGTATCCTAGACAACAATTACGTGATAATCCAGTATCGTGACTCACTCAAAATTACGATAGACACGATATAGTTGTGACTCATACCACAGGCTTAGCCAAGACCCAAACCTATACGCAACGCAATGAATGAAATAAATTACCGCAGGCAAGAAGTATGCAACACTACACTGCTACCAAAAAAATTAAAACAAATAAAAAAAATTATTCTAACTAGAATTAATTATTTTAATTATTTCAAAAAATCCAGAAAAAAATGCTAAATATAAAATAAAAAAAATGTGTCTTGTTGCAACCACCTGTGGAGTCAAAAACAGGGCAAAACCACTTGTTGATTTAAAGACCAGCTTAAAAGTATGCTGCATTTATGTCCCGGCAACATGCAACCTGTGCGAGTCGAACACGCAACCGAACAGCCGCCTTGAAAATGTATAGAAATGGTTGCAAGCGAGCTCGCCACGAACGCGCTTCAAACGCACGTCGTCAGTCGATGAATTTACAAAAATATCAACAAATTTAGCAACTTGCAAAACCACCTATTGAGTCAAAAAACAGGGAAATCCACTTGTTGAGTCAAACAACTGCGCCATAAATACTTCTATTGGAGTTATCGTTAAGAAATTTTCACCAAAAATCTAGAAAAATAATCCAATTATATTATAAAAAAAAATGGCGACATCGGCTGACTATATCCTATAGCTCCCATAGAAACCTCTAACGCACAAAAGCTAAATATATTAATCTAAATGTTTAAATTATAAGAATAAATAAATTAAAATAAATTTTGTATTTGTTTTAAATTGTTAATTTTAATAAAATCAAATAAGAATCTGAAGTGAGGCAAAAAAAAAAGTTGTATTAAAAAGAAAAAAAATTTAAATGATTTTACTTAGTTATAAATTTAATATAAATTTAAATTTAATATTAATTAATAATTAATTATAGTAATAATAAAAATAATATAATAAATATTAAAATAAAAACTTTTGTCTTTAATTGTCTTAATTTTATTTAAATACATTTTGTATGAAGCGCAAAATTTGGTTAAATACTCAGAGAATAATGTATGTGGGCAAGCTTTTCTCTCAGTGCAACCACTTGCAAACCGCTCTGTGGCGTGCGTGGTGGATAGCCAGCCGTGCCACTCCGAACAGTTTCTCTTCGAACGCGCAGCCGAGCGGTTGTGTTGTGCCGAGTTCGCGTCGTGTATACCCCGTCAGTGTTTTTGTCGATTGGTGTGTGTCTGCTCGATATACTCTGAAGCGCTAAAACGGAACAGAAACCAGCTGGATGGGCAATATTATTTAGTGAACAAGTTCTGAGCGATCGGCAGAAACCGCATCGTATCGCATTTTATTAAATGTTGTTCTGATTCGATACTGTGTGTGGTTGCAATCTTCAGTGTCGCGTGTGTGAAATCCATAAACATATCCCCCATCAATTGCCACAAGCATCGAATGATATACAGAATCATAATAAATATTTCAACAGCTGAATTCTCGCGCTTTTCATTTTCGTTAATCGTTGCGTGTTTTAGTTTTTGGCAAAGTCAGCGCGAAATTATCAAAAATAAATTACAAAATATTCGTGGCGAAGAAACAAACAAAACAAACGGCAATAAGACACTGCGAATCGTCTGTCTTTGCCCATTTGCTCATTCTCTCCCTGTTCTGCCTCTCCGCGCTTCTTCTCTGATCGTCAACGTCCTCCTCTTTGGCAGCTGCTTCGTTACCTGAATTCAGCACCCAGCCGGCAATCAACTTTCCCGCTCTAGCAGTCTCTCCCTCTCTCTCTCTATTCTCCCCCATTCGCAACGCGAGCAAAACAAAACTGCAATAAAGATGGCAATGCAACGGGAGGCGGGGGTCCAGGACTTTGTCCTGCTGGACCAGGTCAACATGGAGAAGTTTATGGACAACTTGCGTAAGCGGTAAGTGCTGTCAATAAATAATTAAAATTTATGTAAATAAAGCTAGACATAAACAAGCTAGAAATTGAAGGTGTTATGTAGGCGGAAATCCGCTAACCGCAAAAAACACAGCAGCTACAATTTTGAAGCTATAAATTTGGCATTTACGTAGCCTATGGTATTTTCTATCGATGCTGTGAATTACATTACGATCGGATAAGAAACAGCGAAGATATTTAACAGACAATTTCTCCGACTATTGCTGAATATATTGAATTGCTATTCTTCTGCTGTCGGTTACGTCCTACTGCAGCCTTTCCTCCAACTGATCTCCGTCCTTATGCGTGTTTTCTTAATTTAGCAATAATTTTGTTAAATTTTATTTAAAAAAAAATTTAAAATTATCGCTTTATTTATTATTAAATGCTTTCCAAAACAGCTAGACCTGACTAGAATAAAGCACATTTGGCAACAGTTGTGCCAATGCCAATGCCACAATTTGTGGCAGCAACAGCCTTGTGGCATGCTCAAGGCTCCGCTGCTTGCCAACCAACCAGTTTCCTTTCCTCTGTGTTGCCTTGACTTTGACTCTAAGCGATTTTTTCATTGGTTTTTCCATTAGGTCCAATACTTTTCCATCTCGATCTCCGTCTCCGTTCGTTGGTTCTACTAGAGAGCGTGCTTAATGGTCCAGTATTATTCACATTATTCACATTATTCGCTCTCCAACTAGGTGTTAGGCAAACATATTTTGACCCACTGCCGTAGAATTCATAATGTATTCATTTAGTCTGCTCGTTGTGTCAATTTCGCTTGTTATCTGAACCGTAGCAGAAACGGTATGCGGCATTATAATGAGTTGGACACGCTCTTTATGCCATAATTAAAGGAATCATTATTTAGAGTGGTAGCACTATGGGGTTGTCTCTCGAATAAATATGGCTATTAATGCCGTTTTAACTATTATTATTACTCTTTATTTTGGATTTATTTTATAAGCAATTTTATAAAAAAAAATATATATCATTTGTGATATTCTTATTATTGTACAATATTTATTTGTTTTAAATTTGGAAGAAGATATACAATAATTCTTTATTATTATTGTTGGAAAAAAAAATAGATCTTAATATTATTTTAATTATTATTCTATTAAAAAAATTAAATATATATTAAATATATTACTCTTAATAATTTACACTGATCTCTGATCTGATTTTTATTTTCTTTAATTTTTGTTCTCAGATATTTTAATCGTAAACTTAAAATAAATTGTAATTTTATTTGACACTTTTGTATCATGTTTTTAATTTCTTTATCGAACTAGTTGACTTTAATTAAGTAAATTAAAATAAATAATATATATTTTATATATTTCCTTTATAATTAGATATAGAAATATATGTATTTTTATATACCGTTTTAGTAAATATTAGTACTCTTTTATGACTCCTAATTATGTTGCTTAATTTTGTTAGCATTTTATATATTTTGGAGTTCCCCTCTTTTATCAGACCTTCGACTATTTGCAGAAATGATGTCAGAGCAATTGCTCTTTATCCAGTCAGACTTATCAGTACAGTCACAGAATAAACATAGTTAAATTAAGTACGTGATTAAACCATTAGAAATGCGTATAATTGTGTGAATCAAAACTTATTAAAACGATGGGAAGTGATTCAATTAACATGAGCTTCTAAATGACGAATGTAATGGTCAGTTGCAAGTGAATTCGTCTCTATTGGGGAGAATGTTTTAAGCAGACTTTACATAATCAGGAACATTGTTAAAATCATTAGCATTGATGTCATAATTATCGCTAAAGTGCCGCATAATGTGGCAAAAGCGAAAACTATTTCGTGACGCACTGATAACAAACTGAACAAACATCAGCAGCTTGCACAAAGAACCGTGAGTTGTGTGTCTAGTTATGATAATGATCTATCAGAGCATCGAACCACAAACGGCAACTCAGCGAGGCATGCGAGGCAGCCTACCATGGGGCACGTTGACAACGCTGCATGCAACAAGTTGTTGACACACGTTGCCTACAATGGAACATGCCTCGAACCGACTTCCTTGAAAAGCGCCACAAAAAATAAAAAACAAGAACTGACCAACAGCCACTAACACGACACTGACAACTATTTCATTTACTGCCCGGTAAAATAGACTTAGTAAGGGATATATGGGTTTTGTAGGAAAATTAGTAAGTAAATAGCCGATGAGTAGGACGCTCCCGCCCACATTTTAAATAGAATAAAAATTGCTTGGCTAAATCTGCAATTTTGTTTCCTCAATAACTTTTGTCTTTATAAACAGATTTTAATGGACTTTTTGGGATTGATAAATATAATAATAGATAATATATATGCAGAATACCAATCTTCTATTTTCAATATTACGCTAAAGATTTGGTTTTTATTAATTATAACGTAAAGGGGGCGTGGCATCGGAGATTTGAAATAAACTTGATCTGTGTATGCTATACACCTACCTATATTCCAAAACTGATTTCTCCACCTCCAATACTTTTCGAGATCCCAGTGTTCATCGCTACAGGTTATACAAAATAAATAAATTTAATGCGACATAATTGATTATATAAATAAACCTATCTCCACTCAAAGTAGAGCAGCTAAAATGCAGTTCATTTGATTATTAATTATACAATAAACTGGCAAACAATGCGATAATCGCACGTATTCGAATTGATTCACATGCACTCACTGGCATATTCACATAATCATAACAAACACAAATCAATTTACAATGCATTTACAAATTGAAAAGCAATTCAACAAAAATTACACAAACCAACCCGGAAAATTATGTGCTTGTAATGAAACTGTAATGTATCCTATATTTATTATTTGTTATGTTTATTTTGAGGAAAAGCCCCATTGAGGGTCAGCAATGCGCCAAAAATCGAAACACGAAATGAATTGCAAATGGAAATAGAAATGGAAATGGGAAATTAAATCACAAACTTTTCTTCATAGAAAGATGCGCCATGAACGAAAGTGAAAGACAAAAGACACCGAGTGATAAAGCCAAGAAATGTTGAACTATAACTCACTTTCGTTTTGGCTCAAACTGCTATAAAACAAAAAGAAATAAAACTTAAAAAATAAAACTGCATTTCGGACGTGTTGTAGCAGACATGACTTTTGTTTGATTGCTTTTCGCGTCATTTAAGCTTTATTTCTTTTCGCACTCTCTTCTTATCCCCAACGGTTTGCTATGACATCATGTTTTGCTCAACAAATGACAAACAAAAATGAAGAATGTGAAAAGCTTGAGGGCATGCCGAAGCTAATATGCGCTATAGAAGATATAGTATTCTAGAGCATATAAATAGCAAGAATTAATTTTCTGATTTGAATAATATTTTGAATAAAACTAAAAAATATATAATAAATAAAATAAATTGAACAATATATGTAAATTAAATTTCTTTTAATCAATAAATTTTAATTTTATTTTTAATTTTTTAATTTTAATCAATAAATTTTAAGCTAAAACAAAGACAAAGAAATTGAAAAATTTTAAAAGCTTAAAATAGATAAATATAAACATTTCAAGTTTACAAGAAAAATGCCATAAACTCCTATAAAACAAAAAAAAAATTTGCCAAAAAAATATTATAAAAAAAATAAAAATTAACAAAACAAAACAAGGTGAGCTGAATTAAAATGTAATAAATGTAAACTAAAAGCTCTGCATTTTTATTTAAATATTTAGGTTCATAATTTATTTCGATAGACAGAAATAATAAAATAAATTAAGCTGAATTTAAATTTAATAAATATAAATTATGTAATATATTTTATTCAATAAAATAGTATTTAATTCGGATTTGCTATACATTTAAGTAATTTTTAAAAGCCTAAAAGTTGTGGTAGTTAATTTACATAAAGTAGTTATAATTTATGTGAAACAAGACATATTTTTGGCACTGTCTCTAGGGCATGCTCTGCCCCCAGCATACCCTACCAATACACAGACATATAGCGCTATATAATCACATAAGTATGTATATAAAAGATCCCGAAATAGCAGCACGAAACGCACAAAACTTTTGCTTATACATCTGAAGAGAGATATGTATGTAGATATGTGCATGCGCTCGAATAAAATATGTATTTTGAAAATGTATCTCGAAAATGAAATGGAAAGCCTGCGCCCTGCTGCAGTTGGCGTTGCGTACGAGGACCGTTGTGACTCACGCTGTGTACGAATGTATCTTGCAGATACTTTGCCACACACGCACACACGCACACACACATCAAATACGTGTACAAATGCCATAGCCAAAAAATAAAAAAAAAATAATACTAATAAGAGCAAGCAGACAAACCGGTTGATGGCGTCAGTTTGCAAAGCAGCCCAAAAAGCAATGAGGAACTGAAGACCAAAAACAAAACTACAAAAAAAAAAAAATACAAAAAAAAAACAACAACAGAAAACTGGCTGGAAAACAAAACAAGTTTGTGCTTCTAAACAAGATACCACAATAAATACAACAAAACGATCAGCTTTTGTTGATTTTTCCTCAAGTTCATAGCACTACGCCCCCAACTTGCAGTCTCTCTGTCTCACTCTCTTTCTCCATCTCTCTCTCTTTATTCCTGGGATATATTTGCTTGCTGTGCCCAATTTGATATTTTCCTTACCGAGAATCGGCGAAATTTTTACGATCCATTAAGTCAAGTGTCCTGCACTGTGGGCTCTCCGCAGGGTGGAAAAATGCAGTTGCAGCGGCTATAAATGTACTTCAAACTGATTGATTGCACTATTTTCCCAATAAGTACTGTTCCATTGTATATATACTTATGTATCTGCTGTAGCTGATAAGTTTACTTCTAATTTGGCTTTTGTTTATGCGCCCCCTCCCGCCCATTTGGCCTACATTTTGTGTGTTCCGTTGTTCTACGCCTCTGTGTTATTGTTTGCACTAGCTGAAAAGCATCCATAGAGGGAGGCAGTCTATCTATCCATCCATCTATCTGTCTGCTCCCATGTGTTTATTTACCCAACTGTGTGCTTCCCATGAACTGCCGTTGAACCCGAGCTGCCCGAGTTGCCCGAGTTGCCCGAGTTGCAATCGGTTCACGACTTACGCACCTGACTTACAGGTGGTTCCAATAATTCACAAGAAAAACTCGGAGTACTCCAGAGAGATAGAGAGAGAGACATGCATCTTATCGACAAAGCTCACAATCTTATCTCAACTACAGAATTGGCATACATATTTTTAGCTTTCGTATATCAGACGGAAAGTCTGATTCACACTGTCAATGCAAACCGGTAAACAACTGTCTGATTGCAATTGCAAACAAATTAAAATAATATTATTTATAACTTTATTCTCAAGGTGTCAGCTTAATTAGTAGACGTTAGTTAGGCTGTTTTAATATGGATAAATTTTAAAATAATTATATTTAGCTTATTTAACAAACGAGCAAATGGTCTGTTGCATATCTTCGCTGTTTCCGGTAAACAACTGTCTGATTGCAATTGCAAACAAATTTAAATAATATTATCTAGTAGATAGGTTCTTTTAAAATAACTATCTTCACCTTCCGTAACACAAACGAGCAAATTGTCTGTCGCATATCTTCGCTATTTCCGGTAAACTAACTAAAATAATATTATTTAGAACTTTATTTTGCAGTCTGTTCAAAGTGTCTATTAAGCTGAGTAAACATTAGTTAGGATCTTTTTATAAAGTTACATTTGAAAATAACTATATTTATCTACCGTAACATAAATTGTCTGTTGCATATCTACGCTTTGTCTTATCCGATCGTAAGCGTCGATTGACAATGCCATTTACTTAGTACACTATTTATGTCAGCTCAAAATTCTATTCTTCTACATTCTTTTAAATTTCTTAAAATCTCTTTTAACTTTAATATTAATGCTTTTATTTAAATTTATGCTTTTAATGTTTAATATTATTTTGTAAGTGATTTAATTCTTACAACCCCGAGTCTACAATAAATAAAGAAATAAATAAATTTATGAAAATTGCTCTGCTCTTTAACTTCCCATTTATTTGCCTGCCGATCACACTCGACTGGTGCATGACCGCCATCGTTTTATAGTTCAAACATTATCATGTCTTTGAGGGAATTTATGAGCATTTTAAATATACATATTTTTGGACACTTTTATGAGCACGTCTCAGCTCCATAACATATATATAGGAATGAAAATTGTACCCTTTGTCGAACCCATACATATAATAATCTTATCTGGGCCTTTAAAGGAAATCGCTGTTTATCGCTGAAATTTGGCTTTACTTATTATTTGTGCTGGGCTTTCTGTGAACAAACATTTATAGGGTATATAAAATGGCTATGAAGTGCTATGTATTTATTTCGAGGCCCAGACTTGATAAGATTGCATACCTGAAGAAGTGCTAAACCTATATGTTTATACCACAATAGCACTTGTTGCTATATAGCTAAGGTATATATGTATAACCTTGGTATCGACCGAATTGTTTACCGTACTGTCGATAAGCAGGTCTATTCAAATTATTATGCAATGGGTAACGCCGAAAGGTAACCCAAAAGCCAATTGACTGTTGACTATTTTAGCATTTGGTGAATGCATAAAAAGATTGCATCTAGGGAATTATGATAATGCTGAACTCTTGCCATCTGGTCTGACTATAAATGCAATTTTAATGGCGAAACTTGATGGTCTAGACAGACACGTCTTGGGGAATTATTAAAGACCCACCCAGGGGAATACTGGATGAAAATAGTAGCAGAAAGAAAGGGAAAACTCTGTTTATAGTATGCTTTATAGTAGGGCCCACGCGAAGCTATTAAAAACTTCAAGAATTCTCTTTCGATTTCCGATTGCAATCAAAGATTGCCTGTTTATTTGTACAAAAGACCAGAGTTACCTTCTGACACCCCCACTTACCCTATTGAAACTGCATTCTCTGCGCATCATCGATAGACAGATGCAAGTCATTATATGCCATATATACTATATATTCATTGGGGCAGTTCAAAAAGAATTCATTCGCTTTCATCTGGGCATTTATTGAGCATGAACACATTCCATATGCCCCTTGATAAGCGACTATCGAACGCCTTTGATAAGCCTATTGATAATGTCACGGCAACGGAAATCAGACTTTTCCATCATTCGCATAACGGTCAAAACTACAGCCAACAGCAACGGTTTCTGCTCAGTTAATTGCACCACGTTCTTTGCACTAATGTGCAACTACACGCAGAGAAAAAGATGTTACAAAATTTAATTGCAATGAAAAATTCTAGAAATCAGAAATAAAGCATAAGAAAGTCAAGTTCTAACTTCTTTGAACACAAAATAATTTAAATAATTTAAAAAAATCAATAAAATAAAAAATTCAATTGTATGATATTTTTTATACCCTGTACCCATTTTTTATTTAATTTGTATTTTTTAAGTTCCCTTTAAATTGTATCTAGAATTTTTGGCAAACTTGAATTGAATAAAATTTAAATTTAAATCAATTTCATATTGTTAAAAACTTATAGAAATAAGTGATTAAATTAAAAATGGTTTAAATATAAAATAATTTGTAAACGTTAAAAAAAAAAAACAAAAGAAAAAATACTTAAAAATTCACAATAAAATTATTTATTATTTTTTATTTAATTACTTTTTTACTCACTATTTCAAATAAATTTAATGTAGAATATCTATCGTACTTAAGACTAGTTTCCTTCTTCTTTCAAGTACATAATTCTTGATTTTTTCTTACTGTGTACGGCTAATGATCTACGCAGTGCAAAAGCAGCTCGACGGCCTGCTTCATTAGTGCCCAAGCAGAGCAAGTAGTCGACTAACAGATACCCTGTAAGCATTCCATTTAGCTAAATAATAAGCAGAACTTTTCATAGTAGAAGAATTTCAAATAGCTGATGTCTTCAGCTAAACAGGCAACAAACGGTTGAAAGACCTAAACCTACATGCCACCAACTATGGACTGGACGCGAGGTTACCTGTGCCTCCGTGCCTCAGAGTTTATGCGTCTTGTCTCTGTCTGCAATGTTTATTTACGCTTCGTGGAGCGAACGTTCATGTTTGTCATTTGCGTTGCAATAACTTTTACTTAGAGGCATCTGCAACTCATTGCCAGCTGCCACAGAATGCAGACAGGGGCAGACAAGTCGGAGATATGGCAACGTTTACACAAAAGTTTATGTCCAGTCTCCATAAGATAGCGCCTTGTGTTTAGTCTTGCAACCCATTTGGGGCACGCTGATGGGGCAGGCGTTGCTAATTGATTTGCGTCTGCCCCTTGGCAAATGATTCTCGGTGTAAATTGAAGTTAATTTGAAAGCGCAAAATGAGAAATCTACATGAAAAACCGAAAGTGTTGAGCACAATGGCAATTGAGTGCAGTTCAAATCAATTTGATTTTGAGCAGATGTAAAGATCGAAATGCTTCGAAAAATTCCAAAACAAATTGTTCTACAAAATAAAGCGCTTAAATAAAGCTTGTTTTCTTATGGAATTCGAGAATTGAGTAGTTATAAAATCTTAAATAAAACCAGAAAAAAAATTTGTTCAAGAGGAAAATCGATTAAAATTGAAAGTATTATAACTTATTTGAATCTTTAAATAGAATGGAACTTTTGTCACCGAAAACTCTATTTTAATCTCTACAGATGATGGAAGTTTTGTCACCGAAAACTTAGTTTTGAATCCTTAAAATTTCGTGATTTTTCTCTCAGTGTTGCGACTCTTCTTGGCGCTTCTCAAAACTTTCAGCTGGTCACGCACATTCTATGCGCTGTCAATAAATCGCATAGAATTCGATTAAAATAAAACAAATACAAACGAAACTGTTTGCCATTATGACGTCATCCGAAAAGTGCAAGCTTATTGATTTTCTCAATTTTCCTCTGCCTATTCATAGTCGAGACCCACTCAAGGCTTACTTCGAGTGCGTCTCGTATATTTGAATGAATATTTGAATGAATGATTCATCGAGCTACAAAATATTTATGAACAAATGCAATTTGCATGCGAATAGACTGACAACAATTCAGCAAATGGATTAGTCAGAGCTAATCGATATCCATTAAGATGTTAAGTAATTGTAAAAGATTCTAAATGCAAATAAAACAAGCGCATGATTCACAGATAGCAGTAAAATTAAAAATAAAAATATAAACTTAAAAAAATCCTAATATAATAATGAATTTTACTTCAAATAATAAAATAAATAAATAAGAAATGTAAATCAAATTTTAATGATTGAATTTGCTTCAAAAACAAATAATAAATAAATGAATAAAATGAATCAAAACATAATAAACAATATAGCTTAAGATATTGAATAATTCTTAAAGATTCCATTGCAAATAAAACATGCCCATGATTCATTCATGAAAGTAAAAGGCAAAAAGCAAAACAAAAACACATAAACCAAACATTCTGTAAACACAAAAACAATAATAAAAGATATTTGCATTATATATTTTGGCGCCTTTTGACTTGATGACGCCATTTGGTCGATTCCTCTGCCGATGCCGTACTTAGCAAAATCAAAAGCAGCGACGAATAATAACAATGAATAACGACCTTTATCGGATGAGTATGTGCGAAGGCGATGAGCATTCACACACATTCAAATGTGCTCATGGAGTATTCACAGTATTCACAGCTACAACTATTTATGAATTCCGCAACTTGTCAAGAAGCGGGTGTGTTTGGGGAAGTGTTCGTCAATGCTTTCAGTCAAGTGTAGTATTTTAACAAATTTTAAAACGAATTATTTTGACTGCATTATGGGGCTAGAGGCCGAAGCAACACTGGAAAAAATTCAGGAAAACTTTTAGTTATCATATATAAATTATATAAATTAAATATGCTTTTTAAATTACTGAATAAATGTTGTATATTTCTATATTTCAATTAGAAAAGAACAAAATATTGGAATATTATGTACATATGATATGATATTTGTTATATATTTTAAATTTAGTAAGATATCAATTAGAAAAACCCTTTCATAGAAAAATTATTCATGTAAAAAATTACAAAAAAAATTCAATGGAAAATTAATAAAAAAAAATTGTCCATACTAACATCAGATAACTTTCAATAAAAAATATTAAAATACAACAAACTAACACAGATAAAATAAAATAAAATATGGAGCAAGGTCTACAAATTTGTTGAGTGTGGTATGTGGTAAAAATATGTTTCCACTTAAAGTACTTTGGGGGCAATCTAAGAAGTTATGTGCCAAGCTGACATGTTGTAACCCAATAAGTAGCTAAAGGGCTGTTAAAAGCACTTGAGTTGCAGCTAAAGAGCTGTGTGGCATAATACAAATCTCGCAAGATTTATTAGTTCATTGATCTCAGAGAATTATGATAACTTTATTCGGATGTCAACTTTATTCTCGTATCTCCCACTCTACCAAAGAGATCATATCACACATGTATGTGTCGTGTAGGTCTTAAAGCACGCTCAAGCACTTTGCCTCTGAGCAATTTCTATAACCTCATTAGGCACTCAACAATTTTTGACTGGCCGACTTGCTGTACGTCAATCATACGCCACGTGGGCGGTGGGCACATCACCCACATACACAATCACATAAGCAAGTTGAGCAGTCGGACGTAACTGACTATAGAATATTATGGTTTCTATACATTAAATATAATTTTAAAATATATATAAAATATACGAAACGCAGCAGCAATTCTTCTTTTTTGAGTGGGTAAAAGCGTGCAACATTGTTTCTATAATAACTTTGGTGTTTATTTAGCGATTTTAATGCGCTTTTCGGATTAAATAAATATAATGGTAGACAGTATATATTCTTAATAACAAGCCTCCTTGTTTAATATTACGAAATTTGGGCTGTTTTTTTTTTTTTTTGGCACCTTCATACATACCAAAAATAGCTGCTCTTGCACTTATAGATTCCCAGATCTCAGCGTTTATCCTATATCAACTGATCTGATATACATTTATTTGTTACATTTCCACAAAGTTATCATCCCTATTTTTACTCATTTCTTGGGTACAGGGCATAGAAACCACGTATTGCCTCAGGTGACACTCGATATGGTTGCTTGGAGTGGAAATCGCTTTTGCTGTCTCATTGGGCCTAAGCCGCTTGCTGACTGCCCTTTTGCTGATGCCAATTGCGGAATCTCTGCTCGTTTTCACATATGACCCGCTGAGCTAAAAAGCCAACAAGCATGCTAAACGCTCAGCACTCCCCTTCTCCCCTCCCCCCTCTCTGCCACTGCTGCCAAGAGTTCAGTAGTTCATCTTCACAACTCTCACAAGTTGTCGCCTCTGTCGGGCGTTTGTTTTGATTGTCGTTGTCACATTTTGACCCAAATGTGGCTAAAAATAAATGCCAGAAAGCAGCTTAGGTAAGACACAAAAACCAAAAAACAAAAAACATGTGTTGACTGCCATTTGGCCCGCATTAAAAAACAAATACTAATATTAAGTATCATTGTTTGAAAAAACAAAAAACAATTTTCGTTTTTCTTCCACACATTATTTTTTACGTCTCTCTCTGTTTTCTCTGTTTCTCTGCTATTTTACAATTTCTCTAATTTTAACGCTTTTGTCTTTGTTATTGTTGCTTTTGGTTTTCAGTCTAGCCAGACCTATAGCCCCCCAAGTAGGCGTGGCAGTTTTGTAACTTTGTTTACCTGTTGCACAGCATTTTGTTGTTACCAAATTGTTGTTTTTATTTTCGTTGTCTGTTTTCTTTGGGGCTTTGCTGCTGCTGTAATTGCAATTACAATTGTAACAGTTTGTAATCGCTTTTGTGGCTGATGCACTCGTTGCGGCTTGTTACTAATTGTTGTGGTTTTTTTTCCGATTTTTTCCCCTTTATTTTGGGAAATGCAATTGAGCAATTGTCTGCAGACTGAGACTAAAAAATGCGTTTAGTTAGTGCATTAAAGCAATACATCTTTTCAAATGAAAACATCTGGAAATCGTTGCAGCAAAAGCTGTCATTATTTCACTTTCAATTTCGTATTGTTTTAAGCTGCTTTTTATTGAATTTAATACTGGTTAGGGCTTTCAATTGCTCATTTAATGGATTTGACATCAATTTTGATTATTACATCTGTAGTTAACGACTTTCAAAATATTTTTATATAACTTCATTGATGGAAAAGAATTTAATAAATATTTTATTTAAAATTAAAATAAAAGTTGTTATATGATTTGTTTAAAAAATTATAAAGAATTCTCTGAGCAATAAAAATATAATTATTTTATTTATTAATTTATTTATTTAATCTCAATTATGAACAGTTGACTGATTAGAATTTAAAATGCAAATTTAGGTAACGTATATAATTAAGAATATTAATAAAATTAAAATAAAAAAGTTTAAAAGATAAAAGGAAGATTGATTTAAAAATTCAAAATAAATAAAAGTTGGCTGCTTTTATTCATCAAAGAATATTTCCAACTTTATTAAGCAAAACATTTATTTTAGCTCCATAAAGTACCACCATAATTTCCATAAAATTTCCTCTCTCCATCTGCTGTGGCCAAGTGACCCACATTTTGACTTGTTGCCTCTTTTGGACTGTCGATCTAAATCTTTTGGCGCCTTGTAAATTGCACACAAAATAAACACAAGCAGCTCAATCAAATGCAACATCTTAATCAATATGAGCTACAATAACAACGAACTCCAAACTACAATTAATGGAGACGCCTGTGGCGTTCCAGACCAAATGAACCAGCTCCAAAAGAGTCTAAAAAAAAACCCAAAATTATTGCCTATTGAAAAACACATATCGTATCAAAACGACAGGTGCACAGCGGGAGGGAATTGCAGGGAAAACTTAGGGCATATTAGATTGCATTGTTATGGAGTTGAACTAGATTTGAGCATAATATTGAATGCATATCAAAACATTGTACATTTTATGAACTAATGTTGAACTTTTCTTTCGGTTTGTAGCTTTCAGGTTGGCTCCATTTACACATACATTGGCGAGGTCTGCGTCTCGATGAATCCCTACAGACAGATGAACATCTATGGCCCAGAGACCATACGCAAGTACAAGGGTCGGGAGCTCTTTGAGAACGTGCCCCACGTCTTCGCCATCGCGGATGCCGCATACAGGGTGCTCAAGCAGCGGCATCAGGACACCTGCATCCTCATCTCCGGCGAGTCGGGGGCGGGCAAAACAGAAGCCTCCAAGATCATCATGAAGTACATTGCGGCGGTGACCAACACTCAGGGACAGAATGAAATTGAACGGTAAGAGGAAATAGCAAAAATAATGAATAATTAGTATAATGAACTAGTTCCGAACCTTAATGAACTGGCTTGATTATTATTATTTAGATTTTCAACTTGAAAAACAACCAACACGGACACACCCGACCGTTCATGTATCAGCTCTAGGTTTCAAAAGCACACAAACTTTGAATGTGCATAACTTCGCCAAAACTCAAGCAATTTTCAAGCGGAGTTGTTTTTTGTCATTGATTGGACTGTGAAAATAAATTACAATTCATAGCTCATGGGGAAAAAATTTAAAAATTTTTTTAAATATTTTAATCTCTTAAAAAATTTTAAATTGATAAAAAAAATTTTACAATAAGGATAAATCACGTAAATTTTATTGTTTAATAACTTCTGTGTTTATCAACCGATTTGAATGCGATTTATAGTATATTTTAATAAAATTGATAGTTCCAGATTATAACTAGTTCCAATTTAGTATAGTAACCAGCACCAAGTTCAAGCTCATTTAATCTGAAGCGCATATTTACAGTTAATATGGAAATTGCATAGTTCAGAAAACTGCCTTCATGAGACTGAGAACCAGCGACTTGACAGTGGGAATTCAGCCCAGACATGACAGATTTGTCTATTGTATTGCATGCAAATTTAAATGGGGCTTTCATTATGAGCCGAGGCTCATTAGAGCATACCAGAAATTCCCCAGATGCGTATACCCTGCTGGGCCCAGGGTAATCTGCTAAGGCATATACTCTATATGTCTACTCAGTGCTTACCTTGACCTGATGTCATGACATCACTGCGACAATACGAGTTTATACTAGTAAAAGTTACCAAATTAAGTGACTCGCTAATTGCTCACGCTTACAATGGTTATGGCTCTGGTTCAGGTTCCATCGTCTTTAATCGTTTTGGGGCAATTTAGTTCCATGTCATAAAAGCAGAGCGATGGAGGAGCGATGGAGGAGCGATGACCAAACCCTCAGACAATGCCTCCAACTTAATTGCCACTTTGGCAATTTTTAGTGCCTCAAACTCAAACAATTTCCAGCTGACAGAAGATTAAAAAGCGAGTGCCATTTTCCTAATTGGTTTTTTCGAGCAGGTGGGGAAACAATTAAAAATGCGCATTATTTATTTGATGGATATTAATTTTGAAAATTTAAGATTATATTTAATTAATGCGTATTTAATTTGGAAATTTTAGTTTTTTTATTTGAGAGGTATTAATTTAAAAAAAATTTTGGTTATATTTATTTAAATGGTATTCAATAATAAAAATTCAACTTTAATTTATTTACTCATTTTGAAATTTTGTATTAAATCAATTTTGGTATTAATTTTAAAATATTTATCCAATATACATTTTTAAAATTTTAAAATTTAATTTTGAAATGCTGTAATTTTATTTATTTATTCAATATAAATTTTTAAAAATTTTGCTATTTCAAAACTACAGACTTTGGCACAGACGTAGGTAGCTTATGACATTATCCATCAATGCTGTAGGTGACAGTACGATCAGATAAGAAACAGCGAAGATATTCAACAAACAATTTTGCTCGATTGTGTGTGTATTATTGAAACTCAAAGTACAGGGTCTCCTACTATCCGTTAATCGATCTAATCCGTGCTTACTAGTTTATTGTTATAATTTTTGCAAATTCGTAATTTTATTTATTAAATAAAATTTTAAAAATTTAAACGTTTATTTATTGAATGCGTATTAATTTTATAAACTTGTGTCTTGCAGCGTAAAGAACGTGCTGATCCAGAGCAATGCGATTTTGGAGACGTTTGGCAATGCGAAAACGAATCGCAACGACAACTCGAGTCGCTTTGGCAAGTACATGGATATAGAGTTCGACTACAAGGCCGATCCGGTGGGCGGTATTATCACCAACTATCTGCTGGAGAAGTCGCGTGTGGTGCAGCAACAGCCCGGGGAGCGCAATTTCCACAGTTTCTATCAGGTGAGAGCTCAAGGTGTGGGCCCATTCGAATACCCACATACGAATACTGAGTGTGAGTGTGAGTAGTGAGTGTAAGTTGTGAGTGTGAGTGCGAATGTGTGTGGGCGCGTCGTTGTTATTTACCGAAAAGTGAGTCAGCGGGAAGGCAGTTTATTGGTAGGGGGGAGGCGTCAATTACATGGGTCTCAGCTAGGGGCAGTCGCAAGTTGGTGTGAGGGTTATAAGACTAGGTGTGGCAGCCACATAAAATTTATAAAATATAAAAAATATATCCTCTATATATTAAAACATAACTCTAGTCTATCTCTAAGTGGGTTTTAAATGGCCCATAAATACGTAGTTAATGGTCTTACGATCGTTTGCAATAAAACCCATAAAAAACACATAAAAATAGCATATTATATTTATTTTAAAAGCTCTTAAGCGGCAGCTGTGATTTATATAAATACCTATTACTCAAAGCCCAGTAACAATTATGAAAGCCACAAAGGTCTGCACAAAAACAAAACCATGCCTTAATTAATTAATCGAGAACTCAATTTATCAATTAATTGTCTGTGGCAAATCTAATGATATGGATGATATCATGGCGAATGGCAAGCCAGATAACACAAAGTCCCATTCATAAGAAAAGCTAACGAGTCAGACAGTTGTGTGCTTATTCATGCAAAGTCTAGTTATGTGAATATCTACAAAATATATTTACAGTAGAAGCTCGAAAAGTTGGATCTATCAAATGAATTAAGTCTCTGCCAAGTCGAGCGAATTGCTTGCTGCATATCTTTGCTGTTTCTGATCCGATCGTAATGTAATTCACAGCATTAACAGAGATTGTCAGAGATTAATTTTTTTAAGTGTTGGATCTAAAAAATTATAATTATATAAATTTAATATTCTAAATAAATAAATTTAAAGCACTCCCGACTACAGCACTCTCTACAATTGTTTGTCATTTTTGCCGCCTTGTGCTGTTAAATTTAGCTTGAAGGCGTTAATTGCTTTTACCATTTATGCAGCTAAATAAACTCTCAGCTCATTTAACACCAAAACTAAATAAATTTCTTAATTAAGTTACCATTTCAATTCCTCATTTATTTAGTTTTATTGTGCCCACATTTAGTTTTGGGTTTTTCTAAACATATTTCATTTGGTTTATTTGTATTTGGCTATCCCATGAGAACTCAAATATTTTTATGTACTCTGGCAAATATTTCGCACCTTTTCGCCAAAGTCAACAGCGAATTGAATTGTTATTGATGGAGGTGTGCAAAATGTTCTCACTCGCTAAATATAAACCGAATTTTAGAAACTCTATACTAGCAAACTTATCTGTGGAATTCCATAACTTATTTATTTTTTTAGCACATGACGACAATTAAAGCGGAAGTTCAATTATGGTTAACATTTGTGCTAATTGTCTGCTGCACTAAATTGTTGGACATTCTTTTTTTGGATGCGAACAAGCTCCATAATGAACTTGAGTTTTTTTACTGTGTAATTGAGCTATCATACAAATATGCAAATTTTAGAAGCAATGGCGGGGGTGTCTGGTAGGGCTGCAAAACAACCGATAGTCAGTACATCGATGATTTTCAACTTCGATGTTAGGATCAATAGTTATTTTTGTTTAACTTTGAATGCGCATAGCTTCACCAAAATTCAACCGATTTTCAAGCGGTATGGATTATTCTCAATTATTTAAGTGAAAAAGTGGAAATTTGGTGGTAAATCAAAGAAAGAAAAAATTGAAATTTTTTCTACAATTTTTGAGGGGTCCCCTTTAAAAAATATGCAATTTTTGGTGAAAAAATTTGTTATTTTAAAATCGTAAGCATTAATGCGTTAACGAATGGTATTGCTAAATTATGCAGAAAAAAAACTAAACTTGCAAGGCATTTGGTCGAAAAATGTAGATTTTAGGGACAATATTGGTATTATAGGGGGATTATCACTCACTTCTTAATCAAGAAAGTCTCTGCTCGCTCGCTAACAAAATATAATCTAATTACTAAAAATTGTTCTTGCTTTACAGCTTTTACGCGGTGCCAATGACAATGAGCTGCGGCAATACGATCTGCACAAGGAGACGTCCAAGTATCACTATCTGAACCAGGGCAGCATGGATATACTTACCGAGAAATCGGACTACAAGGGCACCTGCAATGCCTTCAAAACGCTGGGCTTCCAGGCGGATGAAGTGCAGACCATTTGGCGCACTATTGCATCCATTTTGCATCTGGGCAATGTGGAGTTTCAAAGTAAGTTAAAATTAAATTAAACTTTTTTTGAATTTAAATTTAATTCTCCTTACCTTTTAATAGCTATTGAGGATGAGCTGGTGATTAGCAATAAGATCCATCTGCAGTCGGCAGCCAAACTTCTTCAGGTCACCGAATCCGAATTGTCGGCGGCGTTGACAAAACGCACGATTGCAGCTGGAGGCAATGTGATGAAGAAGGATCACGATGCGGTGCAGGCGGAGTACGGCAAGGACGCCCTGGCCAAGGCCATCTATGATCGGTTGTTCACCTGGATCATTTCCCGGATCAATCGGGCTATACTGTTCCGTGGCAGCAAGACGCAGGCGAGATTCAATTCTGTCATCGGCGTACTCGATATCTATGGCTTTGAGATCTTCGATTCGAACAGCTTTGAGCAGTTCTGCATCAACTACTGCAACGAGAAGCTGCAGCAGCTTTTTATTGGTAGGTGCTCATGAGAAATATCTTCTCAAAATAAACCTAATAATTATGTTTTGAATTTATTCTATAGAACTCGTGCTGAAGCAGGAGCAGGAGGAATACCAACGTGAGGGCATCGAGTGGACCAATATTGATTACTTTAACAATAAGGTAAGCTTTCTATCGAACTATAAAATTCGATTCAAAATGAGTCCGTGAAATAACAAATCGATATTCTTAAAATATAGTCGATTTACTATCGGTGTTGATCGGTATTTTGACTGGCCATGTGTCCAATATTTTTGTCAATATATCCGATTGCTAGACGTCGAGCCCGAATTTCTCACATTCAGTTATATCCGATAACAATATTTATGAAAAATGTGTGTAAAATCCAAAAGTTGATATAGCCAAGCCCGTCTGTCCGTCCGTAAGAACACCTAAATCTTGCAAACTATTAAAGCTAGAGAAGCCATTTTTGGAATGTAGGTTCTTTAATGGAACAAGCAATCAACACCGAAGATATGAAACAGACAATTTGCTCGTCTGCTACTGTAGCTTACGTTCGACTGTAGCCTTCCGTCCGACTAATCTGCTCCTTCTGCTCCTTACTCGTTTTTCGATACATCCTATCGATATAAGCTTGTCGTTTTAAATCCCAATTGTATTACGCTTATCAGGCACTAGATGTAATCTTCTCATCTCTCAATTTCTTTCTCAGATCATCTGCGATCTGGTGGAGCAACCGCACAAGGGCATCATCGCCATCATGGACGAGGCGTGCCTCAGCGTGGGTAACGTAACCGACGACACGCTGCTGGGTGCGATGGACAAGAACCTGAGCAAACATCCGCACTACACCAGTCGCCAGCTGAAGCCGATGGACAAGGAGCTGAAGCATCGCGAGGACTTCCGGATTACGCACTATGCCGGCGATGTGATTTACAACATCAACGGGTTCATCGAGAAGAACCGCGACTCGCTGTACCAGGACTTTAAGCGTCTGCTGCACAACTCCAAGGATGCCAACCTTAGCGAGATGTGGCCCGAGGGTGCGCAGGACATCAAGAAGACCACGAAGCGTCCTCTAACGGCGGGCACGCTCTTCCAGCGATCGATGGCGGAGCTGGTGGCCACGTTGTTGAAGAAGGAACCCTTCTACGTGCGCTGCATCAAGCCCAACGACATCAAGAGCTCCAGCGTCTTCGACGAGGAGCGCGTCCAGCATCAGGTGCGCTATCTGGGTCTTCTGGAGAACGTGCGCGTGCGCAGAGCCGGCTTTGTGCATCGCCAGCGTTACGATAAGTTCTTGCTGCGCTACAAGATGATCTCGCAGTACACCTGGCCCAATTTCCGGGCGGGCAGCGATCGTGATGGCGTGCGTGTGCTGATCGAGGAGAACAAGTTCGCTGGGGATGTGAAATACGGTCACACCAAGATCTTCATACGCTCCCCGCGCACGCTGTTTGCGCTGGAGCAGCAGCGGAACGACATGATACCGCACATTGTGACCTTGCTGCAGAAACAGGTGCGCGGTTGGATCGCACGTAAAAACTACAAGAAGATGAAGGCCGCCATGGCGATCATGCGCGCTTACAAGACCTACAAGCTGCGCAGTTATATTCAGGAGCTGGCCCAACGCTTCCGTCATGCCAAGCAGCAGCGGGACTACGGACGCAGCATCCAATGGCCCCAACCACCGCTCGCAGGTCGCAAGGCTGAGGTCAAGCTGCATCGCATGTTCGACTTCTGGCGCGCCTACATGATCCTACGCAAGTATCCGCGCAGCGAGTGGCCCCAGCTGCGCCTACAGATCATCGCAGCCACCGCGATCGCCGGAAGACGCGTCCACTGGGGACAGCAGCGCAAGTGGCTGGGAGATTATCTGGCCAACTCGCAGGACAACAGCGGCTACGAGGCCTACACCTCCAACGTGAGGAACCTGAAGAACAGCGGCGACGCCTTCCGGCAGGTGCTCTTCTCCGGCTTCGCCAAGAAGTTCAACAAACGCAACAAGCAGGCGGACCGCGCCTTCATCGTCACCGACACCAACATCTACAAGCTGGACGGCATCAAGAAGAAATTCCGGGACATGCAGCGCTCCATTGCCATCAAGGAGGTGAGCTAAACACTCTGATCTTCGATCTGGTGAACATCATTCCAATAAAATAGAGTAGAGGGATAATATACAGAATGGAATATGAGAATAATATACCAGAATGTTATGGAATAGTCATAGATTAGCTTAGAATAAATTACTGGCTTTACATAATTACAAATCAAATTCTAAACCAAATCTAATTCGATTTAACCCACAGTTGACCTCCATTAGCATAACACCTGGTCGGGATCAACTGATTGTCTTCCACTCCCCCAAGAACAACGATCTGGTCTTTGCCCTGCAGGGCGAGACGACGCAGCTGAGGGAGGATCGCATTGGTGAACTGGTGGGCATTGTGTGCAAGAAGTACTATGAGTAAGTACCCGAGTAAGCACCCTGGAGTATTTCCCCTATCTTATCTCTTATCAATTGCAGCGTGACCGGCACCGAGTTGCGCGTGAATGTGGGCAACAACATCGCCTGTCGACTGGGGGAGAAGGCGCGCACCATTGTGGTGGAGTCTGCTCCGAATGTGGAGACTCCGAACTTCCGTCATTCGGGTGGCAACATCATCTTCGAGGTGCCCGCCTCCCTGAGTGCCTAGACTCCGGTTGTCCGCCCCCCTTGTACATTATGCAGTTAGTGTTAAGTGCTTCCTTTTGATAAGGTTTTCTACTTGTTAACCCCTATGTGTATACTGTGCCTTTGCCTGCAGCCTTAACCCATAGGCAGCTAGCATTATTGTATGTTCGATGTTTGAAAAATTCCTTAAACGATTTGTAAATTTTTCTATTAATTTATATAAAACCCTAAAAAAAAATAAGGCAATATTTATATTAATAAAAGCAAAATCGCTGGCCCAAAATTAAGAGTATTAAATGTACTTTGTGCATTTGTTAATTTTTATAACTTTTAAGCACACAACATACATATAAAGTGATATATGTATTTAAAGTTTAAACACAAAAAGCACACCAAAAGCAACAAAAAAATTGTATTTAGTACTTACAATAAATTTCCTCTGAACGTGCGTAATAGAAATATTTTATTAATATTATTCTTACAATCTTTGCGCGCACTAAATAAAAGTAAAAAAATCATTTAAATATCACAATTAGCGTGTGCCATTTGCAATTATTTTTATATAATATTATATTTAAAATATATATTTACGTATATTGTATTTTACGCTATTTATACATTTATTAGAAATAAAACTGTAAAACAATTATAATTAATTTGTTGTCAGATTTATGGCATCGAGTTGGCTTTGCTTTTTGAAAGCAGGTTCTGGCTTTGTATTTATTACAAACATCTCATTACAGTCCGAGACTTTCAACTGAATGGTTCAAATAGAGCTATACAAAAAAATAAAAATTTAATTTTGCTGTAAAATGGAAGAAGTTAAGCATAACGGATCAACCAAATCAACCCAGAAATGCGCACAGAGAATGAACAAATTTTAAACGGAGAAGAAGAAGAAGGAGGGAAGAACTCCTCGTACGCTTCAACTGAATGCAGAAACTGGACAAGAAGAAGAACGCTAAAAACAGAAAAAGAGAACCAACTGGTTCGGACACGAACTGAACGTATTTGGGCGTAGAGTCAGGCACGACGAACCGAAGGATCTCAAGTCAAAATTCCCGAAATGTTGAACAAACTGCGAATTTTAGCGGAATTTCGAAAACTCAATTGTTTTCACTTTTTTATTTTTAAATAATAATTTCGTTCAAGAGCAGAACTGTTTTCTATGCCGTCTACATAAATAAACATCGAAAACTTTATAAAGAAAGAAAATTATATTTGCTTGAAAAAAGTTATTTTCCTGAACTCAATTTATTTGGCATGCAAACATTGAAAAATAATTTTTAAAAATTAATAAAAACAAATCTAGTTTTTACGAAATGCTGGTGGTTTAGATGTTTCCATTTATTAAGAAATTTACAAATTATTATATTTATATTATTTACGTAAGTGAAAACATTTGAACATTTCGTAAAACCCAGATTTTTTTTATTAATAAATTTTTGCATGCCACGCCTCGTTCTGGGTGTTGCACACATTCTGACAAAGTTATTAACCCTGTTTTCCCATTTTTCAAATGGGCACAGGGTATAAAAAGAGATACACTTTTTAGTTCGTAATTTGTATTTACTCGAGCTGAGCATTCAACAGACGAACATCGAAAAACATATACTACTGTAGCTTTTATAACAGCTTTGTATTAAAACTTTTCATATTTATCAAATTATCTATATTTCCTAAAAAAAAAAAAACTATACCAGAAAAAACGTGAACAAAATTTTGGGTTTTCTGATTTGGAGCCATGTATAAACTAGTATTTCGTATTTATTAATTTTATAAAGTGAGTTTTCACTGTTTGCATGCCAAATAAAACATTTTTATTTTTGTAGTTCGAGCGTTATTTTTATTATTTTTTTTCTCTCTACCTACAATCAGTTATTCTTCGGCTACTTCTAGGAATTCATCAGAAAACATCCTTCTAGTTCTAGCGTTCTCTTCTTGTCCAGTTTGAACTTAGGTGAAGCGCACGACGAGATGCTTCGTCTCCTGGCCTCCTTCTTCTTCTTCTTCTATAATTTCTCCATGCTCTACAACCGCTGCCATACATTGGCGCATTTTCTGCTTGCACTGATTACAGATGTTCGGCGTGTCGTCAAAATTATCAAAACTATCCGGCGTGTTGTCAAAAGTTTCGATACCACCAGCCACATCCATAACGTTCCCGATATCTTGTGGAACTTCAGCCGGGGGGATTCTACTGCACACGAGCTCGTCAACCCTGCGTCCTCCATTACAGCAAATTATGCAGAATGATACAATAATATCTTCCATATTATAGCTTTTTTGGAACTGTAATGAGAGAAGAGAATTAGTAACAAATATATTGCCAGAAACTGCTTTCAAAAAGCAAAGCCAACTCGATGTTGAAAAATATTATAAAAAGATAATTAGAAATATCATTTTGATATATTTACGATATTGGCTATTTAAATTGCTTATTGTTGAAATGTATTATTTATTGGGCCGAATCCCGGCGGTACTGCAATACCGGGCCAACCCGTGACAGAGGTGGAGCAAGCCCCTAGCACTCCGTCTAATTCCAAAAATCAGTTTAACATTTGTTGTTCTCCAATGGAGAAACTATCAGATGTTAAGCTGATAAGAACAGATACTACACTTTGATCTTAGCCATAAGGCCGAGAAGCGATAACCTGAAGCCAATTTCTGTGGGCACTCCATTACCCTAGAACAAGAACCAGTTGAGAATTATAGCAAATGCTTCATATACGTCGCAAAAACAACCCCTATATAACGGAAGCAGAGACTTCAAACAGTGGTGATTTCTGTTGCACTATAAAAAATAGGCAAAATTATCGTTGATAATTTTTTTTATATTTATTAAATAAAATAATATTTATAATATAATATAGTTTAGTTTTACATTTTATACTATCGTTTTTTTAAATCAAATAATTTATTTATTTATTTTTGTTTGGAAAAACTGTAAGGGCAATAAACTATACAGTAGAATCCGGTTATAACGACGCCGCTTATAGCGTCCGTCCGGTTATTGGTCCCCATACAAACTTATATGAAACGGCCTCCGCTTATAACGTCTCCGCTTTTAGCGACAAACCGCTTATAACGACGAGATTTTTCACAATTCAACCGGATATTGCGACGAGCCGAACAAAAAAAAAAAAAAACTTTAACGAGGAAAATTTGAGTTCTTTAACAATGCTAAAAGAAGCAAACAAAATCATGGATTTTGTGTTTTTTCAATACGAAAAAGAAACAAAATTATGGATTTTGTCTTCCGGATATAACGACGTAAAATCGTCGGTCCCTTGAAAGTCGCTATAACCGGATTCTACTGTATTAAATTGTTTGTTTTGATAAAAAAATTAATTTGTTTTATTTTAAAACCTATTACAAACATGGCATCCATAAAATAAAAAAAAAATTTTTTTTTGCTCCTTTCGGATAGTGCGTCTTCCGGATATAACGACGTAAAATCGTCGGTCCCTTGAATGTCGCTATAACCGGATTCTACTGTATATGTTTTTTTTATTATTTGCATTTATTTTTGTTTAGAAATTAAAGCAAGTTTTGTTTTTAATTTAATTTTTTTTATTTTATACTATCGTTATTTTAAATCAAATAATTTATTTATTTATTTTTGTTTAGAAATTAAAGCAAGTTTTGTTTTTAATTCAATTTTTTTTAAGTGGTAATATTTTTTTTTTTTGCAAATTGTTATTTTTTTAATTTTTTGTTTTTAATTCTATTAATTAAATAAAATAGAAAAAAAAGTTTCGGATCTCGGAAAATTTAAATTTAAAATTGGCCGCTTTTTTTTCTTTCTGCTAAAAATTGTGGGCTTTAGGCAGTTTTCACTGTAGCTTTTAGCGCAGTATTTTGTATATTGTGGTATTGCCCGCACAAATGGCCAAATGCACGCAGACCATTTGGCCAATTCAGTGATCGGCAAAGCCCAAAATAAATAATGGATGGCGAGAGGCACATGGCCGCAGTGCTATGAAACTGATAAAAGATAAAAATAAAGAGCACACCGAGTGCACAGCAGCGCAATACAGATGCTCAATGCTCGATGCTCAATGCTCGATCTGGTTTGCGTTCTCGATGGCATTTGCTTGTAAATTCTTGAGACGAACGCGTGTTGAAGGCAGATAGAAGACGTGAACGTGAACGCTTCCAAGGTGATTACATAAAGCCGATCCACAGCCGATCCGATGCAGAAGACCATCAAAAAGGAGCTCAGCTTCTCGCTGGACACGCTCGAGCGCTACAGAGCCAAGTACGGACGCAGTGCCTCACTGGATGCCAACGGGCAGCACAATGGGGCAGCAACGGAGGCAAGCACACAGGCGGCACGCTCCCCGCCCCGCTCGCTCTTCAAGCCGCAGTCGCCGCCCAAGATGACCAAGCTGCAGGAGCTGCAACAGAAGAAGGACGCCTATCTGCGTGCCAAGGAGCACGAGCGCCAGATGCAACAGCTGCAGCTGGCCGAGAAGAAAAGCAGCCTTAGTCGGGAGCCTCCAAAAGCCGCCTCCACAACAACAACTACAACAGTTCCTGCCACCAACGACACCGCCAAGAGCAGCTCCCCCACCTCCCTGGCCGCGCAGCTGCCCAGCAAATCCCCGGCGGGCTACAGCAACTGGAGCAGCAGTCACAGCACCCTCTGCACCCTCTCCTGGTGCGCCATCAGCGATCTCATGTACTTCTGCGACAAGTACGAATTCAAAACACTGAGCACCCGGGATCTCAAGACGCATCAGGAGATTGTCGCCGAGGTGAGAGCGCTGCTAGCGGGCATGGCTCCATTTGATCAGCGCACCCGGTTTCCGGGTAACATACACGATCCGGAGAACCTTTGGGTCTGCATCGGACGCTGCGCCAGTGTTGAGTATCATCTGCAGCGCATCGCCAGTGTCTTCCGCAAGCCGCTCAATCAGCTCACGCCGGATAAGCAGCGCACAGTGCGTCAGAACTTCCATCTGGCGGTCAGCGAACTCCGGCTGGACATCTCCGCCCGAATCAGCGAGGTGCGTCTTTATGATCGCCTCGTCTTCGAGCGGGAGTTTCGACTGGAGTGGCAGGAGGAGTCCTAGGGGAAGACAGAAGGGAGTTCTTCTTTGGCAAGCACAACAATTGGACAACAATTTATTGAGTTATGTCTTTTGGTGCACTGTGTGAAAAACATTACAAAAATACACAAAGGATTTCCCGCATACACATACAAATATTCGCATACAGGGTGCGCAATCTTTTATATCACATCCAATCAAAATAAACAATCGATTTTCAAATAGGCTCCATTTACATTCAGTTCAATTCGGTAAACTCAGTTGAGTCTAATTTCTTAAGACAATATCAAATATCAATCAATAAAATTAGGCATTTTTTTAATTTCTCTAATCTATTTCTTGCTAGATCATTATACAACATCAAGATCTGTTTGCAGAACACATAATGATTGTAAGGATATTGAAATAACCTTGCTAAAAAGGTTCTTTTCAATTCGATCGGTTTACAACTGACAAAGTTATTCAACATTCAAAAAACAATATTTTGGCTTTTTGACTAAATATGCAAGGTCATTTTTTCAAGTGAATTCAATTGAGAACATCTTTAGTAAACCTAAACAAATTAAACTGAATTGAACTAGCTAAAAATTCCCTAATTTTCAAAAATCGTTTGTCTGTTTTAGAATTAAATATAAAAGCTAGCGCACCCTGTATTCAGGGATATAGGGCGTTGTCCTGGAAGTTTGTTCGCTTGGTTCACGGCATACAAAACAAAAAACAGAGCGCTGTGAACCTATAAACAAATGATGTTGACAAATGCATATTTAGAATCACAAACAGCAAACAAATCACTTGACTTTGAATCAAATTATTTGAATGCTGCGCATGTTCTGTACATTACAATACAATACAATATATATATATATATTGCTTTTGGGTAACTAAATCTATAACAAATCTATGCGTAATTCTGGTAATTGAGTAAACGTTACAAACATTACATTAGTTACTTAAAATAAAGCACTTGGTGGGCAAAGTTGCGACTTTGTTTAATCTTCAGTTCAACGAATTGCAGTAATTGTGCGTTTTGGTGCTTAGGATGCTAGCGGAAGAGTTTGAAACATTTAGCCACATCGATTACAATATATGGTAGATATATAACAGAGTTACGAGTTAGTTTTTAGAGTATCTTATTGGGCTGGTCTGAACATTTAGTGCATTTGCTTTTGTTAACAAAATCCCAGTCAGCATTCGGCATTCATTTTTACAATATTCAATAAAATAATTGGAATATGAAACGATTCTTAAATGTTCTTAAAATATAATTAAAAAAAAAAAAAAATAATCGATCAAAATACGACTCCAAAACTCTAGATTCGACGGATGCCAAAGACAAACATACGGTAATTAGATATAGGTACATATCATACATATACATATTGGTATATCTAGTTTCAGCATCTGTGTCCTCGGCATCCTTTGGATCTGGATGATATTCCTAAAGGTGCCAAAGAAAACGATGCTGAATCTAGATATATCTATATCTGAATCTAGATATATCTATATCTAATTTCGACATCGTTCTCTTTGGCACCCTGAAGAACAGCATATATAATATTATCACTACTTAGAAGAAGAGACTCGAATTGGAACAGAAATTTCCCAAAATGCTGGCTGGGATTAATCAGGTCTAACGGTCAGCAGTCTAGCAGAACTTGAGCTTCATCTTGCTGGTCTTGGGCACGTTGCGTATGGTGAGCGAGAGGCGTGGCAGGCGCCTCACCAGATGATCCCCGATCTTGTAGGTGTTCTCGCACAGATTGTAGTTGCAGATGCGATCGCAGAGCGTGTCCTGCTCGATCTCGCTAATCGCATGCATGTAATCGCTGTACAGCGTATCCTTCAGGATCAGCAGACTCCTCGGCTCCAGCAGCAGCTTAAACAGCACCTCCTTGGCCGCCTCCCCCTCTCCTTCACCATCTACTTCTCCAGGAAGCTGCCGCTTGGTAAACTCCAGCACCGTGTGCGCTCCACAGCTGATAGTCGATATGATGGGATAGAAGAGCGGGCCGTCCGTATGCGGCAGTATTCCCTGTCCCGGCAAATATTCATTCACCAGCACATGATTCGCGTTCTGGGACTCGAAGATGCCCAGATTGTTCACCTTGTCCACGTAGCTCTGCAGCCAGTCGGGAATCTCCTCCGCCAGCATGCCATTGGGGTGTGGCACGCCCCCGTAGTTGATCAGCCGACGATTCAGCAGCTGCGTCCAGCGGGGCTTCGGCGTTCGCTCAATGTGGCTAAGAATCGACTGTTCCTGGTCCGAAGTGATGAAGTTGGGAATGTACATCACAGTGGGCGGGCACTGCAAATTAACGAATAAAATTAGCTGAAAAAGAATGTGACTGAACAGCACTTGCTGCTCTCTACTTACCTTGCGCACTTCAAAGTCTGTGAAATCCATGGCTTAAACTAAACTAAACTAAACTCCACTTATTAATCAATATTTTTCTTATGCTTTTGGCCCGGCCATTTGGCCTTGCAGATGCTCAGCGTTATCTCAGCTGACCGGCTGTGGCGGCAGGTCGATAACAATTGATTGGAGCAGCAACATGGGTATGCTGTTAAAAAGTTTTATTATGTTAAAAAATTATTTCAAAATTTACGTTGATAATAATTTATTTGAGTTACCGAAAAATTAAAATTGTTTTTTTGTATTTAATTGATAAATTTTTGTGTTTCCACGATACTTTATTTAGTTGTTGCTCGGTTGAGCTCTGAAATAAAACTGTAGAATATTGTGTTTTGCAAAATATACATGAGAATTGAAGCAAGCAGGCAAAAGGAGGCGTGGTAAACCCCTTCGTGACTGTCTCTCTGTCTGTATGTCTATAAGTCTGTTTGTCTGTTGGATTGTTATTGAATATATTGTTAAATTGCGGTCAGTCTAAAAACGCTATAATAACGTGATGTTAGCGCAAAATGCGCAACGTAAGCGCAAAATGAGTAGCGTATGTTAGAATTTCAAAATGCGTAAAATGATTAACAGCTTTGCGGCTTACCAAATTTATTTTTGTTAGTGTTTGCAAATTGCAGACAATTTTGCTGGATTTATTTTGTATGTTTTGCACATTCAGCAGCAGTTATTGCACAATGCTTAACATAAGCGCAAAATGCGCAATGTAAGCGCAAAATGCTGCACATAAGCGCCAAACGAGTAATGTTAGCGCAAAATGCTCTACATAAGCGCCAAACGAGTAATGTAAGCGCAAAATGCTCCACATAAGCGCAAGATGAGCAACATGTTCGACAGCCCTGGCAGCTGGAGAGCAAACTACAAATTGCCGCCATTTCTGCAGCTTTCGCGCTTTTTCCGCATTCTTCAGAATTTTATAGGTGAGATAACACCGATTTTACCCGACATTGAGTAGCATTATTGATATTAAGTGTTTGCAGATGTCATCGCCTGTTGCCAACGATACACCGGCCGCCAAGAAAATGAAAATCGAATCCAAGTGTGTGCTGCGCTTTGCCAAGCTGACGGAACAGGCGTTGGAGCCCCTGAAGGGGTCGGGGAGGGCGGCGGGCTTTGATCTGCGCAGCGCCTACGACTTGGTGGTGCCGGCGCGTGGCAAGGCGGTGGTGAAGACGGACCTGCAGGTGCAGGTGCCGGAGGGCTCCTACGGCCGGGTGGCGCCACGCTCTGGACTGGCTGTCAAAAACTTCATCGATGTGGGCGCGGGGGTGGTGGATGAGGATTATAGGGGCAATCTGGGCGTGGTGCTGTTCAACCACTCTGAGGCGGACTTCGAGGTAAAGCGGGGCGATCGCATCGCTCAGCTGATCTGCGAGCGCATCTTCTACCCGGAGCTAGAGCAGGTGGACAAGCTCGAGGAGACGGAGCGCGGAGCGGGGGGATTCGGTTCCACCGGGATCAAGGATCTGCCAGCAGATAAGGCCGCAAATGGCAATGGAAAGGAAGAGAAATCCGAGCAGGAGGAGAAAGCCACACCCATCGCCACCTAAAAAAGGGGAAAGTATTACGCTGAAGACGCCACTTCATCTAGAATTAAGCTCAAAGTTGCTCCTACAACGGAGCAAGCAAAACTGAATTTCCTTAAATCCATCTAAGATATTGTTACCTTTAGAAATAGTCTCGCCAATGCCATTGTATTCCACTGAAAGCCTCATGAATTCCATAGTACTTATTAAGTTTGTAAAGCCAATAAAAGTTCCATAACTGAATAACTCTATTTGCCTGCCTTTTATACCCCGTAAAAACAGTGTTAATTGAGCCTATAACAAGACTCAAGAAATTCAATGAAATTGATTTTCCAATTTTGATTTTAAACATTTTGTAGTTCAGAAATATACATAAAATACCAAACATGTGTATATTTGGTCCAATAATTTAGATTTTAAAGACAAATATCGTGTTTTCAAATGCCGACACTTCCTTTTTGGAAACTTATCTAGGGTCAAACAATTTAATGAAATTTATTTGAAAAATTTTGATTCCAAGTAATCTGTTATGCAAAAATATCCATAGAAAACCACTTATGGGTATATTTGGTCAACAATTTTAGATTTTATTGCCAAATATCGTGTTTTTAGTGCTTCTGGAAACCGAAGCTTCCTTTTTTGGACATTATCAAGGGTCAAAAAATTCATTTGCCAATTTTTGATTTTAAGCAATTTGTAGTTCAAAAATATTTATAAAAAACCGAACATGGGTATATTTGGCTTGAAAATTTAGATTCTATAGACAAATATCGTGTTTTTGAGTGTTTCTGAAAAGCGAAACTTTCTTTTTTGGGACCTTATCAAGGGTTAAAAAACTCGAAGAAATTTATTTGCCAAATTTTGATTTCATACGATTTTTAGTTCAAAACCAGTAAGGACGGAGCTACAGTCGGACGCAACCGACTGTATGAGACCCTGTACTTTGTGTTTTCTTCGCTGTTTCGTATCCGATCGTGATGTAATTCACAGAATCGATGGAGATTGTCATAGACTACGTACATGCCACATCCTAAGTCATTAGTTGTTAAACTGTAACTTTAAAACTGAAAACTGTTACTAATTTGGTTTTTCGATTAGTGGAAGAATGGATGGAGTTATCAAAAAACCCAAACTAACTTGATCTGATTGCTGCATAGGAAAACATAAATACCAAAAAATGGTACTTATAGCTCTTACAGTCTGCAAGATATAGGTGGCTTCTCTGTCTGCGCTATCTTCGCTGTTTCTTTTCCGTTGGCAGTGTAATTCACAGCATTGACGGATAATGCCATAGGTTGCGTGCATGCCAAATCCCAAGTCTGTAGATTTTAAACTGTGGCTGTAGTGGCACTTACATACATTTATAAAAAAATGTCTGTTACATAACTTCGCTGTTTTATGTCCGAATGCAATGTAATTCACACCATCGACGGATAATTCTATAGGTTACGTACGTTCCAAGTTACAAGTCTGTAGCTTCATTATTGTGGCTGCCGTGGCACATATACGCATTTTGAAAAAAATTGTCTCTTGCATATCTTCACTATTTCTAATTCAAATCACAAATTAATTTATAGAATCGGTGGAGAATACCATAGACTACGTACATTCCAAATTACAAGTCTGTAGCGCTATTATTGTGGCTGCTGTGGCGCTTTTAGTTTTTGAGATTTTTGAGGTAGGTGTAGTTTTTTGATAATTCGCGGAGGAAGGAGGCGAAATATTAAACATTTAAAGCAAACTTGATCTGCGTAAGACATCGGACAACCTGAATTCCGAAAAGCGGCGTTTCTGGCTCTTTTAGTTGCTAAGATCTAGGTGTTCATACGGACACCAGACAGACGGACAGACGGACAGACAGACAGACGGACAGACGGACATGGCTAAATCAACTCAGCTCGTCGTCCTGAGTCAGAATATATATACTTTGGGGGGTCTACCACGCTTCCTTCTGCCTGTTACACACAGCTGTCATTTGCACTAAATTAATAGACCCTTTTATTTTTTTAAAATACAGGGTCTAAATATCCATAATAAATCAAACATGGGTATATTTGGTCCAATAATTTAGATTTTATTGCCAAATATCGTGTCCTACTGATCGGTTACGTCCTGACGGTATTTTTTTTCACCTTCTCTAAAAACAGCTAAACATTTGTAAAACATTTAAACAAACTACAAACAGAAACAAACTGTGATGGGTTTAAGGTAGGTCAAGTCGGGGGGAAACTTGGGAATGGTTATGTTCCAGTTCCTGGCAAAATCAGCGAATTATGACGATACCGAAATGAAGACGATTCGAGGCGTTTGTTTAATCAGTTCGCGTGCCTTGGGCGCATAAACAGCAAACAGTATGAGGTGCATATGCGGATTTTGATACGATTAAATTCAATGACTCCAATTTGTAATTAGACGTTGCAAGTGCGATGCGATGCGATGCGATACGGTTAACGCTCCGTCTATAGCGTCTATATAGTCTATAGTCTATAGCTTTGGCTTTAGCTGCGTGCTTTTAATTGGCCTGCAGTCCATCCTTGGTTGGCTCTTGGCGCAACGGTTACGCTTGACCCGACTGCAGTGCCCCATACGGCGGAGGTCAGCGCGGTTCCACAGAGTTGCCAGCCCACTTGAAAGTAGTAGGAAAGCACACTTGCCAGAGTTATCTGCCAATTTGTATAATTTATTGTTGTGTGAATATAGCTAAATATTATTTATTTGCTTTTTGATTTATTTTTTGTTAATATATAGCTATTATAAAATATTCCATAGAGTTGCCTGCCTAACTTAATATCAAGAAAAGGTCAAGATATTGCCAGAATTATTTTGTAAAATTTTTATTTTTTATGTGTGAAAAATAGTTGAATATTTCTTTTGTTTTCCTTTCCTATAAATATTGATAGATATCGAGCATTATTACACAGAGTTGCCAGCCCACTTGCAGTTAAGAAAACACATTTGCCAGAGTTGTCTGTTAATTTGTATAATTTATTTTATTGTTGTGTGAAAAATAGCTAAATATTTTTGTGTTTTGTTTTTGATTTTTAAATATATATATCGATATTATTCATAAAATAAATCATTTTAAGTTGTAGCAACAACGCTGGGCCAGTTGCAGTTGCCTAGTATAAAATATATAATATATTTAATATATCAATAACTAAAAGTAATGCCTTATCACTACATATAGAATTAATTAAACAATATATACAATGCATTTCTTTTTTTTTTTTCTTCTTCTTTTGTTGTTGTCTTCAAGTCTTGGAGCTCTTAAATTAAATTTAATGCTACATTTCATTTCCTAATTTGTTGAATTTTGAATTCCAATGTGCAATGGCCGCAAAAAAACGTATAATTTTTTAAGTTCTTTAATTTTGAACAACAGATTTAAATACGATTAATAATAATTAAATATACACTTGCATAAAAATAGTAAATAAATAGCCTTTTCTTGTTTAAGGAAATTATAATTGTTTTCAACTGAATTTTGTTTTGTTTTAAGTTTCACTGAATCGAATACAACTAAAGCTAATATAAACATATTTTTACTGACTAGCAGTTAGAAATGAAATATGTAAAAAATTGTATAAATATAAACATAAATATATATTTATATATATATTTTATTTCGTAGTGCATGTTGCCTGCACTTAAGTACATAACTCGTAATTAAATTGACTAATTTCATGTAATTTAAATTAAAACTTGCATTATGTTTAGTAGAAAACTTTAAGTGTTGCGTTTTGCAAAATTGGAAGACTTTTGCGATTGTTGCTGTTTTTGCCCGCCTAAAGTTTAGAACTTTAATTAGTTTAAATTAATTTTTAAATTATATTTTGTTTTTATTTCGTTTTTTGTTTTTTTTTTACATCATTTGGTACATTTGCAGCTGAAATGCAATAAAAACTAATTTAAATTAATTTAGTTATTTTTTAGCGTATTTTAGTTAAGTTTAATTTCATTTCTTTTGTGACAAAAATTAAGAAAAAACTAGCTGGCGGCATCCTTATTGTAAATGTTGCTTTTGCTGTCGGCGGCATCAAAGCTGCAGCCCAACCATGTTGCAGCAACATCGCTAATGTTGCTGGGGCCATTGCAGTTGCTTGTTGCCAACAACATGTTATTGTTGCTGCTGTTGTTGCTGCAACTGTTGCTGCTACTGTTCGACAAACTGCGGCAACTAGTTACAGCAATTTCTGTTGTAGTTGTTGCTGCTGCTGCTGCTGCTGGCGTTGTTGGGCTGGTTGTTGCTGTGGATGTTGCTGCTGCTGCTGCTGCCCCGCCCGTTTGCAGCGCCAGCATCTGTTGCGCCTGCGCAACACACGCAACACACGGACACGGCCCGCCCAATTTCCTCGCCAATATGGAGCGCAGCTTCAGCGCCGGCCCCAGCTTCATGCCCAGCGAGCTCACCAAGTGCTCCTCCGTCAGCAGCGGCAGCCCCGTGCCGTCTATGCTCTGCTCACGAAAGTGCTGCAAAGAGAGAGAGAGAGAGAGACGGGTGAGTGAGCGAGTGAGAGGCACAAATTAGTTAGATTGCAGCCAGTGCTGCCAAGTTCGCCTTTTTTCGCGCCAAAGATCGCCAGCAATTGCTATTCAAATTTTGAAAACTGCTTATACTTTTTTAAAAATTATTTTCCGATTTTTCTTTAAATTTAGATAATTGCTATAATTATTTTCTTAAATTTAAGAATATTTATACAAAATTTTAAATTCAATAATTAATTATTTAATTGCCTATAACATCATTAATTTAAAGCAAAATAATATTTGTAGCATTTAAATGCCTAAAGTTGAATATTTTTCATATTGCTGTGGCTTTTAAAGGCTTTCGATATTTTTGCTTTTAAATAATATTAAATATGTATTATAAAGCAATTTAATTTAAGTTAGATAATAGTGAAGATAATTATTTTGGTTTGAAATTAATAAATCTGAGAACAGTTTAAGTAAATGTCTTCTTAAAAAAAAAACAACAAATAAATAATGAATTACCAGATCCTCAATTTTCAAGCGCTTTCTGAGTCGATTATTTATTATTTTAAAAATGCACGGATAAATAAATTATATTTAAATAAATAAATACAAAATAAAATGGCAGAGTTTTGTTTAAAAAATCATAAAATAAACTAGCATTATTAAAAACAAAATTACGGTAAAAATCTTGCAATATTTTAAAGCTTGTGAATAGAATTTTGTTAAATTTAAGTTGTGATTTTTTTGCTCGCTTTTTTTTTTTGCAACATTTGGTAGTTTTAATTCCGTCAAAAAAATTGGCAGCACTGCTTGCTGCTGCGTCTATAAAATTTATGCATTCGGCCTAAACAACTTGCCACAGAGGGCGTCTGTGTGTGTGTGTGTGTGTGTGTGATTAATGCGCTGCTTTTAAAATTGTTAATGAAAAACGATTTCAAGCTGCCAGTCCGAAGCAGTAGCATTTTCATATTTGCAACGCACGACGCCAACAGCGATTGAAAGTGGGCTGGCAGACAGTTGCTGCTGCATGTTGCAAGTTGCTGGTTGCTGCTTGTTGGTTGCTGGTTGCCAGTTGCTGGTGTTCCCCGCCACATGAGATTTCTATTATAGATTGGCCCTGATTGAATTCCATGGCCGTGGCCGAGGCTTTCAACCTGTTTGCCATACAGCTGCCGGCAACTTGCAACTAGCAACCAGCAACGTGCAACGAGCAACAGTTGCTGCTGCACAGTGGCAACCTTAACTCGTCCGCTGCCCTCCAACAGTGGCCACACACTAGCAAAAAACAAAAATAATAAAAAATGCACATACTACAACTAATCAGTTGGGGTAGTTGGGCTCAGCCTTAGGCCCAGTTCCGCTTTGTAAAGTAATTAATAGCAAAGCCCCAATGATCCCCAGCAACTTGAATGAAAATCGCCTGTAAGAACGTGCCTCATTTGTATTAGTCGGCCATTACAGTGGGACGCAACCGACAGCAGGTCTTATCCAATTAAAAAATTAATAAATATATTCAAAATATTTATCAAATATATTATAAATATACTCAAGATATAGTATATAAAAAATTTTATATAGTCCAAGCGAATCTATAAATCGAGTCAATAACATCAAAAAGCTGTGCTTCGACCCACATTGAGTAAACGGAACCAAATCTGCTACTGAAAATACCGTAATAGAACCGATATATCGCAGAATATAGTATAAAGTTTCGATTTCAATTTGTGATAGGATTATTTTTATTATCTTATTAATATAATACCCTGTGCCCATTGAAAAATGGGAAAAACAGAGTTAAGATCTTTTTTTTATTGTCTCTACTAAACAAAATTGGGTATACTGTATAGTATGTTATCGACTCTTGAGGGTATACCGAATTTAAAACAAGGGTACAGCCTGGAAGAAAAATACTCAGATAATAGAGCAGAACCTTTTATAAACGAAACCTTTTATAGAAACCCCAATTAAAACCAAAATTTCTTTTCGGTTTTCCTCCCTGCATACCATGAATAAAACTTTCAAAATTATAATACCTTTTACACACCTTTGCACAAAATTCATATACCCTTTCCCGCACATATCTACAGGTATATTAAGCACAATTTGAAAATCAGACAAGACTAATTAAGGTAAGGTTTGTTAGTGGTATATGATACAACTTCCTGTACATTTTTCGGGTTTGCTATTCATATTTTTCCTATATACTGTTTGGCAGTATTTCTTGCAGTGTAATATTTTATTGCACTAGATTTTATGGGCTCTGCTGCCCTGGTCAGGCGCAATCAAAATCGATTGTTGGCAGTCAGAATGCGATTCGCTGCACTGCTGACCCAACTCATCTATATATAAGGGAGAAAATCGAGCGGCTGCTGTTTAGAAACGTGAGGAGCTTTAGGAGCGACCATGAGCACGCCTAGGCTACATCTACGCATCCTCGTCATTGGCCTGGCACTGTGGCAGCTGCAGAGTGTTGCCGCCCAGAAGTATTACATGAATTTTGCATTCAACAACAATAATCCTAATGCCAATGATGGCGATACGAATGCCATGACTCAGGAGCAGCCGGGGACGGGCGTGTCCGGAGATTCAAATGCAAACGATGAGGCTGGCAATCCTTCCAACAGTGCGAATAGCGGAGATGATAAATCCGATGAGTCAAAGAAGAGTGACAAAAGCGGTGAGGCCACTGGCGATGCTGAAGATGCCGGAGATGCTGACAAGGCTACCAATGAGGCCGAAGCTGATGCCAATGCCAGCGCAGCTGCTGACGCCGCTGATAACGCAGTTGTTCCGGATGATGATGATAGCGACAGCCACGATCCGGCTGATCGTAGACAAGAGGAGGAAGCGGCTAACAAGGAGGATAACTTAAAGAGAGGACAACACAGTCACCACAGCAGCTATGAGATCAGCATCGATGATAGCTTCGGGGGCAAATACGTGCGATCCATCTATGAGAGCTCCGAGGGTGAAGGACGTGCCGCCGATAGCAAAGAGTCGAAACCCAGCGGAGGTTTAAACGATGATTCGTCCGGTGCATCCGTGCCGATTAAAGCAAAAGCAGACCTGTACAACAGTGACGACTATGAAGAGCCAGCCGTGTGAATTACTTCAATTAAAACCAATTCATAAAAAATCTTTCCCCATGCAAATGTTATAGTTAATAAAGGAAATATCTGTGGAAAATTATCTTGTTTTATTTCTATTTTTTTCTGGATAAATATTACATTTAAATTTAACACAAAATTATAATCGTAATAAACAAAATCAATAATAGCATGAAAAAGTTATATTTGGTACCCATGAAATTGGAAAAATAGGTTTACAGACTTTTTAAAACTTCGATTTTAACTTTTACAGCTGTCGCATCCGACTGTAGAGTTATCTGTAGAGTTATCTCTCCATTTGTCTTACTTCTCTTTCTAAAGTACGCTAGGTTTATTCCTTTCCCTACTATTTTACTTTATCAAAATAATAATCACAACAGACTGATGACTGTGACTGTGTTACTGTCGGTAGCGTCCGACTTAACTTCTATTATAATAAATTTATCCTGTTCTACTTTTAGGTTTTGCCTTTATTTCAGATTCTGGTACAACTATTGCAATGCTTGCTCCCATTGAACTGGACTAATTTCCATAAGGTTCTACCTCATTTCTTGGGCACTATAAAAACGATAAAGATAACACAATTAAACGTGTTGGTTCCAGTTGCAAACAGAGGTTATAAAGAGTACCCAACATTGATGCGTGACAATCACTAGAGTGAGGTTTCTGAAGTCGGTTGAAAGTCATGTTTTATTTTTGCCTATGGGCAACATTACCGCTGCTTGTGCTTGGACAGACATACTACATCAATTTCGTTTTCAATAATAATAACAATAATCGCGTGCCAGATTTTGGAAATGAACTAGGATCTAAAGATAGCAAGCCTAGCCGTCATTCAGATGAATCGGCAAGGAACGATATGGATTGCAGTATTTGGGAGAGTAGAAGCGATAGTTCTTTCGAGTATGATTCACAAGCACGTAAATGTGAAGAGGTGAAAAATAAAAGCACTAAAAAACCCCATAAACCTGAGAAAAGTTCTGAACAAACAAATTCTCATAGTTCAGACGCAAACTCGAAATTGGTCAGCTGTCAAGATATGCTTCTAAATACGGATGAGGTGTGTGAAGAACAGATAGAAACAGAAACGAAAGAAACGATAATACTAATAGTGAAAGAACCAACAACAAGACGTGAAAACTTAGCAACGACTACGATTAAGCCAAAACCAACAGTTACAAGGACAACAACTACAAAAATAAAAACAACATCTACCTCCATCAAAACTTCTTCGACAACGCGTTCAATACAAACAACATCAAAGCCAACACCCTCTACTGTTACTAATAGTTTAATTCCTAACACTCACAATCCTACCGCTCCTAATCTTGAAAACGAATCAACCGGATGTAATGTAACAGGGCTACCAGAAGTAACTACTCGTAGTCCCGGTATAAATTGTACCAGTGTCACGACCATCAAACCTAATACCGAGGAAGGATCAATGACAGATACATCACCTTCTACTAACAGTAATAATTTTACGAATATTACGGCCACCAACACTCCTAATCCCACGACTGGATCTATCACTTATACCACAGCAACAATAACAGATTTACCAACTTCTACTATCACCAATAATTTCACCAATTTCTTCTCTAATACCACTCCTAACTCCGAGAACGAAACAATTACTTCTACTACAGCGCCAATAATAGATTTAACAACTTCTACTATTACCAATAATTTCGCCAATGCCTCCACAAATACCACTCCTTATCCCGAGAACGGATCAATCACTTCAACTACAGCAACAATAACAGATTTAACAACTTCTACTATCACCAACAATATCACCAATGCCTCCTCAAATACCACTCCTAATCCCGAGAACGGATCAATCACTTCAACTACAGCAACAATAACAGATTCCACAACTTCTACTATCACCAATAATATCACCAATGCCTCTTCTAAAGCCACTCCCAATCCCGAGAACGGATCAATCACTTCAACAACAGCAACAATAACAGATTTAACATCTGCTATGACTAATAATTTCACCAATTCCTCCTCTAATACCACTCCTAATCCTGAGAACGAATTAACTGATTTTACTACAACACCAATGACAGATGCAACAACTACTAATGCCAGTAATAATTCAACAAATGACAATAATTTTAATTTCAACAACGCGTCTACATCAACAACAAATTCAGATGTAACATCTACTAATATGACAAATAGTTTTACCAACGTCACATCCAATAACACTTATAACGAAAACGAATCAATCGTTAATACTACAATAACTACGTTGGAACCCTCGGGTGTGATTGATTCACCAACATCAACTTCTACAATTTCTCCCTGGCAATTGCCTACGCCACATCCGTCGGAGTTTTTCAACATACCGGAAGCTGTATGCCACGAGGATATGGATTTGCATGAACTTTTTGGGATTACCCTTGCGAGAGATCGTGGTCTGCCCTCGAAAGTGTTGTGTGAGTTTAAGAATAGCTGGGCTGGTCCTTGGCTATTGATGAGTCGTATGGAGCTGCCTGTGAGGCTGCACATGAGGCATTGGTTCTTTGGTTATCTAACGGAGGACTACAAGGATTTGAACATTAACTATTTGGCATTGGCGCATATTATGAATACTATGCGTATTGCCATGTTGATCATTGGACAAGATAATAACAATCAATTGGTATACAATCTGTATGATGATGTGGTCATATCTGGATTCAATGATTTGTTTATGCTACGCAAGGCTCATATGATTGAGGCAAATACCACGAATCTGTTCTTCGAGTCGATTGGGGAGGTCTTGGAAACAGATTCGGGACATAATCGTTCGTGTCCATTTCGAGTGCTGGGCGCCTGGTGGGGATCTAAATGGGTAACTGAGCTCGATAAAACTTGGTAAGCTCTCTTTCTTTTCATAATTTCCATTTTCTAATACACCGGTTTTTTTCAGTGTATTTCCCATTGAACGTGATGTGAATCGCCCTGGGTACATTGCCTTCTTTATCAAGCCAAGTCCCTTTGCTAACAATAATACGGCTTTCTACAGCCAACCGGTTACCACACGACGTCCATGGACGACTACAGTAGATCCTAATTTAATGGCCCAGGCAAAAAATGATCGCGATGAATACAACCGTTTAAAGGATGTAGCATTTGTGGAGAATAAGCAAAAAGTCAATGTAGAACTTTTGCGACGTCAACGTCTTATCAAACCCTTAGATAAAGCTAAGGAAGAACTGAAAGTCAATGTTGGATACAAAGCAAACAGAAAATAAAACGTAAAAGTTGGAGTTTTAGTAGGAAGTGCTAAGAAATATTTAGGAAATGTTTACTCATTAGTTTAAATATGTAAAGATAACACATTAAATACGTTCACATGTATAAGAAATGCTAACAAAACTTGTGCTTTATTGAGGAATTGTAGAAAATTCCGAAAACTTTAGACAATTTCTTCTATTATTCAAGAAATAACTGTGCTGTAAACTTAACTTTTGTTGGAATCGAACAACATTTCTTACACGGTTTTTTACAATAAGCGGCAAAAAACTGAAAAAACCTTCAATGAACTGAATGCATACCGGAAATTGGCGGCTTAGACCTACAACTGTAGCTTGGACCTACGAGTGGGACTGTCATAATTCGCTAGACAAAAGATGCAAAAAACAAAACAATAACAGAAGAGGGAGAAGCGGAGGGTCTTTGATTTGCCTTGTGGTTACCAAGTGTATTACGCGCTCTAAATTCTGTTCTAGTAATAATTGACAAGGCAATGCCACAACAACAATAGAAAAACCAACTGACCATCAGAACTAGATTCCGAATAAGAGACAGAGAAAGGGAGAGAGAGAGAGAAGGAGTGAGAGAAAGAGAGAGAGAGCTGCTGCCTTAACTAGAGAACCAACGGAGAACAATACTAGCCAAAAAGAGATTTGAATGCGCTGCAATTCGGTCTTGACTTTGAACTGCAATTTCAACTTCAACATCTCGGCCACAACTGCAACCAATTTTGGAGCTGTACGCACTGTAATTGGACTCTGACTTTTCTGGCAATTTACAATAATGAAATGAAAATATGGAAATATGCAAATCATTTTCCAGCATCTAACAGCGTTAGAAGTGCAACTTGTTAGCGTTTAAAGTAGCTGAAGATCTACACTGAGAGTAGACTGTATAAATAAATAGGTGGGAAAATTTTGACAGTAGATTATATAATAAAATATCACTGAATTTCAAAAGAAAATATATACAGAAAAATTACTTAAATTGTTACTATTTAGTTTTAGTACAAATTTTAATTGATTATAATATTTTTAATATTTTTTCAACTAAAGAAAAACTTGGTTTACTAAAATAAAACACAAACTCGCTAAACCAGATGTTTCTTCAGAATGCTATAAGAATACATAAAAAGTTGAAAAAAAAAAACACCCAAAATTCTTTGAACAATAAATAAAAGTCTAATGCGTTTAGCTGACAGCTCGGGTTAATCTACTAGATAAATTAAATGCAAATTTTATTTGTTGTGACTGTTGTACGAAACGCTTTCGAGATAGAAGCGATTGATGCGTTCCACGGCAAATTAATATGTTCTAAAGTCGAGTTAATCTTTTGAAAGTTCGTTTAAAACTTAACATAAAATTCACATTTCTAAGCGTGTGCCAAAATTAAATGAGCAAACGCGAAAGGAAAAACAAAAAACAAAAAAAAAAGCAAAAATAAAAAACTAAACGTATGTATATTAAAACTGAAATTGATATTACACAGAGCCATAAAATTCATATGAATTGCCGATATCAAACAATAGCTGAGCTAGGGTTATAAAATATCTGCAGGTTTGTGTCGATTAGGTTTATGATCCGTTGCCTGATCCTCTGTCTATAACTGTGAATCGAGCCACAACTGATCGTCGAGTTTCAGTCCAATCTAATCAAGTTTATAGTTCAAGTTTGGAAGACCTCGAGAGCTGCGTGAACTCTCCAAGAATCAAGTCGTAAATATTTTCAAGTTTGGTTGTGCTTCTATTTTTTTTTTTTGATTATTTTTTTTTAGGTTTTTAATAGTTCAATAAAATCTAAGCCAAATAAAGTCATTTTGTTGCGCAATATTTACATAGGCTCGTAAAAAACAAAAACCCCATCGAAATTTAAGGTCATAAAACACGCGCAGACTTCAGACTGGGTTCTAACCACAATAAATTTGGTATTTAAATAAAAATACAAAAAATACCAAATAAATTAATAGCTGTCCGTGCGCGCAAATCAGAAAATTCAAATTGTTGACTTTCGGCATCCTGTTCAGCGCGTCAAATGTGAAACGTGCCGATGTTGCAGGTTGAACTTGCCACATGAGTGGCAAGAAGCAAGGAAAAAGGCGAGGAAAAAGAGGAAGCTCAGATTGATGCTACTAAAATATACACAAGGGCACACTAATAAGCAGCTACAAAAGTGCTTCTGGCTGCTTCTGGTCACCGATCATTGCAGATGTTGCTGTTGTTGCTCATGTTGATGTTGCTGCTGCTGCTGCTGTTGCTGCTGTTGCTGATGTTGCTGCTGTTGAAATACATTTTAATTTGAACACAGACAGACACACAGAGCACACCAGCTCTCAATTGTATTTCTGCGCTCAATTTAGTTGTACGGATTTTGACCTGCTTAACCTTAAAGCTGAAGCCCAACAGCAACAGCAACAACAACAGCAACAACAGCAGCAGCAACTCTAAATGTACCAGCAACAGCAACAACAACGCGAAGACAACAATTTGAATTCTAAATTGAACAGCTTTTTGTGCTACCTATGCCCGGCAGCAGTTCCAGCTCTCCGAGGAACGTGGGCCGACCTGCTGCCAAGACAGCAGACAGCAGCAACAGCAGCAACAGCAGCAACAGCAGCAACAGCAGCAACAGCAGCAGCAGCAGCAGCAACAGGCCTCTCAGTTGCTGCGGCAATTGTGCCCAACTACCTACTCATTGTAATTCTTCATGTCTGGCCAAAAGCAAACGCGATTCCAGCTTCGACTGCGACCTGATTGCCGACAGCGGCAGCAGCAGCAACAACCGGGCAGCCAAAGGTTGTTGATGGGCCACGGCAACTGTTGCTGCTGTCGCTGCTGCCCACCTAAAAAATACAAAATACAAAATACAAAAAAAAAAAAAAAAAAAATGTTGACTTGTTTGGCTCCACTTCACTTGTGACTTTGGCTTTGATTTTGGAGGCTTACGAAGTACCAAGTATTTAATGATTTTGTATTTTTTTGACCCTGTACCAAAAATTACAAAAGGGTTTATTGAGTTTGTGCAAGTATAAAATGTGTGTAACAGGTAGAAAAAACGCGCAAGAACGCAAAAAACTTATATATTCTTGAACAGGATGATGAGCTATATCCGACTGTCCGTCCTAAATTGAGCTGATGACACCATTTTCGGTATATAGGTTCTCCTATTTTCTACGCTGATCATATAACCGTCTGTCCATCCGTATGACAACCTAGATCTCTCAAACTTTTGGAGCTAGAGCACTATTTTCGGTAAGTAGGTTTTCCTATGCTGATCAAATTTGTTCTAGATTTTTGCTTTCTTCCCTTTTCACAGAAAACGCAACAAGATACAGACTTGTAATTTGACACGCTTGTAGCTTATTGCATTTTTAATCGATGCTACGAATTGCATTACGATCGGCTAAGAAACAGCGAAGATATGCAACAGGCAAATTTGCTTAACAGTTTGCATATTATTGAAACACAAAGTGAAGGATCTGCTACTGTCGGTAACATACGACTGTAGCCTTCTGTCCGACTGATCTGCTCTATCCTTACTGCTTTGCTGCTGCTGTTGTTGCTGCAATTGTTGTTGCTGTTGGTGTTGCTGCTGTTGGTGTTGTTGGTGTTGCTTTTGTTCTACAGTTTGCTGAGTCGGCTGACCGTAGCAGACCCACAATTACGCTTAATGCCAAACATCCTCTGCTTGCGGTGGCTGCGGTTTGATCTTGTTACGCATTCACTAGGTGGGCCCACAATTGTAAGACCCTACACAACAGCAACATCCAACATAAACAACAACAGCAGCAACATCTCTAGCAGCAGCAGCAGCAACACCTACAACAACAGGCTCGGTTGAAACACGTGCAACTAATACCCCAAAAGGTGTTGGAAATTGCAGTTAGAGCCAAGTTCAAACTAAGCTTTTGATTGATTTAAGATTTCAGCTCAGCTAACGAACAATTCTGTGTGTGCGAGCGAGATGCCGCAACGCTTATTATATTAAATAGTTTAGTAAATTACACAAAGGCAACGCCCCAAGTGCTCCCTCTCTGTCGCACTCGCTCAATTGGGTTTCCACTCTCTTGGGCTGTAATAAATAAATTTTTGTTACTCTCTTATTTTATTATTATTTCTATTATCATAGGCTACTGCCGCAAGCGTCATAAAGTCGTGTGCACAGTGGTTACAGATCCACCGATAAACAGCTAAATATATCGATAAATTATACAAATGACAGCGTTTAGAAAGTTTTTTTTGTAGCTTGCAGGAAGCAAAAGGTTTATGAGTTTACTTAAAATCGACATTAAAATGATTAATAGCGCCGGTTAAAATAATAAATTTATCAAATTCATTAGTGTTTATCGATTTTTTGTTAAAATAAAATCGTTGCTTATTATAATAAAATTATTAATTGCAAAACATTTTATATGAATAAATTGCATCGATAAATACAGATAATATATAGCTTATGTATTAATATTATCGATTATCGACGATTACAAATCAATTTGATATGAAGCAACACAATAATCGATAAATGTATTTATTGACAATATTTATAGACATAATAAATACAGATAAGATATAGCTCATCAAAATTATCGAGTATCGATACACAATACATTAATCGATAAATGCAGTTATCGATAACATGTATGGTTAATGTCATAGCTAGCAATATGGAGCATACTATATAGAATAGTTTGGTTACATTACAATTATCGTCTATTACATATCGATTATTGAATATTAAAAGCTTTCTTGCGCCCTTGCTCCACTGTGCAATCATGACCAGCATAATATAATATCTTTGGGTCAAAATATTAGCAAATTTGATGTGACCCACTGGACAGGCAAACAAAAGACTGCAGCGCAGTCGAAGAGCACAAAAGACCCCAGACAGACCCGAAGCGCTGTTAATTTTCTTGCTTTAAGGTTGTTTTTTATGATTTTTTTTTTTGAGCTGATCCACGTTGCAGAGAGCCAGAAGTTCGGCGAGCACAGCACATAATCAGTTTATTTTGGCTTGAGCAGAGAGGAGAGGCGGAGGGGCAGGCGCAGGAGCCGAAAGTGCCCCGGGTTACACGCCAAAGATACAATTTTAGATTATATGCCCCAACTGTGCGCATGCGCATAATAATAATGCATGCAACAAGCTGCAAGAGGGGAGGGGGCAGGGGCAACGAGTAGCCAATTGGCAATGACTTAGCCCAAGCGCTTGGTCAGCTTCCTGTAGGGTAGCCCGGACCAAAAGCAGAGAGGAGACCGCTGGGGGGAAGCACAAAAAAGGCGTGCAAGTGGCTATAATCATCATCAGCTTTGATAACACACCACAAGCCATGTCGAGGCTGCAACTTGTTGTAGGGGTGGCAGAGGGGGTAGGGGAAAGGGGGGCAGCTTTAGCTCGAAGTCGAACTCGAACCCGAACCCGAACCTGAACCCCAAAGTCGAACCCGCAGCTGAACGCGCCATGATCTCTTGCTGCTTGCCATTTGACTTTCGGTCTCGAACTTTTCTCTTATTTTTTTTGTATTTTATTTTTTGTATTTTTTACTGCTGTTGCTTCCAGTCATGCGCTGTTGCTGCCGGACTGCAACTGTCTGCCCCGCTCTGCCCCACTTTCCCCTCTCTCTAGCTCTCTTTGCCTGTCAGTTGAAATGGCAGCTCTCTGTCCGTCCGTCCGTCTGTCGGTCTGTCCGTCGTGGCCACCTCTTAACCTTCGCTGCATATAACCTCTGCACCAGCATGCCGTTGTAGTTGCTGTTGCAGTTGCCCTGCAGCAGCAACAATCACAGCAACAGCAGCAGCAACTGCAACAGCAGCAACAGCAGCTTCTCCTCGATCGATTGCAATCATTTTGCTTTCGTGCTGTGATTTTTGCCCCAATGTTGCCAACTTTTCAATGTAGGTGATTGTTCTAACTGCCTAAGCTACACTCAGAAAAAAGTCTTAGTAACAATAACAGTTGAACTGGAATTTTCAGAAATTTAAATACATTTTAATCAAATAAAAAAAAAGTAATTTAACTATTTACAAATGAAAATAAATATTAAATAAATATGAAATGTTTAATGTTTAACTAAAAAGTAAAAAGGCTTTGAAAAATGGAAAATTCTGAAATTATGGTATTTGTTCATACTATTTTCACACCCTGTATCTATGAAATGGGTGCAAACATCTTTAATCACTTAATAAAAATGTACATTTAAGGCAGAACTCACAAAGTAGTATATATACATATTCTTGATTAGAACGACGAGCTGATAAACGCGTCGATCTCTTAAACTATAAAAGCTAGATCAGCAATTTTTTAATCATTTAATTTAGTTACTAATTTACAAAGGAGCGCGCAGCGCGAGCTGTGGTTTTTTATGGTATAGGCCAGCTATGAAATAGGTTGTTGCAATTTACAAAGTTTTATTTTCCGACTGTAGTACTTACTCTTTCCCTTTTCCCATCTCTATTTCTCTCTCTCTTTCTCACTCTATCTCTCTCTCTCTCTCTCTCTTTCTTTCTCCCTCTGTCTGTCTTGCCAGCATTGACCAGGCTAACATCATCAAACAGACGACATCATTATCGTGCTACAATATCAAACTGCAAAAGAGCCACAGCAACAGCAAGAAAATTGCTTGTCGTTGCGATTTTGTAGGCGGCCTCCAGCAGCAGCAGCAGCATCAGCAGCAACAACAACAACAACAACAACAGCAACAACAGCAACAACTTCGACGAGTTGGCAATATATTGAAATATGGCGGTAAGCGGGCAATTTAAATGTTGCCTCTCCATGCGCCACGTTTTTATAGCGGGCGGGCACGGAATGTGGTTTTAAGTAATTCATGGATTAATGGCTAGCATATTGCTCTTGGCCCAGTGCAGCAGCAACAACAGCAACAGCAGCAACAGCAGCAACAGCAGCAGCAGCAGCATCAGCAGCAACAACAGTCAAAACTGACTGCGGAGAAAGAGTGAATGGACGTCGTGTCTTGTGGCAAGAGTAGGAGTTGCATGTTTAGCACGTGCCACAGATGTTGTTGCTGTTGTGGCTGTTGTTGCTGTTGTTGTTGCTGTTGCTGCTGTTGCTGCTGGTCTCGTGTGCGGTAGTTCTGTTGCTGTTGCTGTTGTCTGATAATGCGTTGACCGCCAACGCCGACAAAAACAACAGCAACAACAGCAGTGAAGATCGTTAGGTTTATAATCATTAGGCTCCAGCTAGTCTTGTCTGTCTGTCTGTCTATCCGTCTGTCTGTCTGTCCGTCTGTCTGGTGATTTGTTTTTTAACTCACATTTCTTTTGGGGCTATGAAAGCTGCCCACTGTTAGTGCAAGTACAGTAAAAGCACCGTTAAATGCGCCTGAACCTAGACAACTTGAGGCATTACGTGCCATAACACTTAAAATGGATCTTAACGCTGGAAGTGAAAGGATAAGCAAATTTATAGCATATATGCCGATAATTAGCCATAACTTTTTCAATAAAAATGAATGCAAGAAAAGATATAAAATATAATAGGAAGTCGGATGGTTGTGTATAATATATCGGAAGAGAGATGGATAAAAAGATCATTGAAAGAAAGCAGATTTCATATGATAGAATGTTTCGAAAAGTTAAAAATATCGATAGATAAAAATTGTCGAAAGTATTCCTCTCTAACCCTTTTTTCCCAGTTTCTTTCAAAACTACCAAAACCGCAAATATTATATTTAATATTTCAAAGCTAAAATAAATTAGAGCTGAAATGATAAGGTCAAATATGACCTTGATCGTTTAAGCACACCAATTTCCTTGTTACTGTTTCTAATCTACTTAGCAGTTAGAATCGTCTTGAAGCATCTAAAACTCTCCGAAATTTCGAAACTGCAACCAATAATTAAGCTAGCTTCAATCAAATTCAACCGAGCTCAATCAAATTGTATTTATTTATAGCCCTGATCAAAACTGTCTGGGAGTAAGCCAGAAAAACAAATATTATCTCATGCATACATTAAATTATAAAAGCGTCCCGTCATAGCTGGTTCCAATTTATTACAAACCCAAATCGAAAAGAGCGAGAAAACAAAATTATGATAATATTTTTTCATAGATTTTTTTCCAGCATGTGAAAACTGCACTTGCGCTCTGTCAAGTCATTTTCCGGCTGAACTTCCTGCGTGGAGCCTAATGCTTAAATTGCATTTTAATGCAACTTTCCAAATCAATTGAGTCAAAACTTGAAAGGTATAGAAAGAGAGAAAGAGAGAAAGAGAGGGAGGGAGGGAGAGAGAGAGAGGAAGATAGAGATAGGTAGAGCTATCGTTTGCGCATGCGCAGAAAAGATGCAGAGCAGGAGATAATAAATAAATGCATACTTTAGTCAGCATGTGACAGTTATGCATATCCCAACTAACGAGTGCAGCTCGACTATAAAAAATCGAACTTTAATACAAACTGCAGATAAGCAAATAATTTCAAAGATAGAGAGAGAAAGAGAGAGAGAGAGAGGGAGAGAGAAAGAGAGAGAGGCAGAGAGACAGACCTCTGGGCCCTAGCTCAAGTGACAAGTGCGACTCGCTTCGGTCGCTGTGACATTTGTGCAAACTAAGATAATGCTAATGATCTTGATGATCATAATCACGATCATGATCATCGTGATAATCGCAATCATGCTGTTATAAGGCTGAAATATGAAACTGTGCGCCTAATAATAGGGTCGACTTTGAAATGCATACGCCGAGTGCTTCAACCGAGGGCCAACTGCAATTATTTAGCGGGGGCGTTAACTGCTCCACAATATATCTACAGCTAAAACTGATCTCTACTCTATATATGTACATACATACAAATATGTATATGTATGTGTATTTGTATCGTATCGTAGATATGTTGCTGTTGTTGTTGCCTGCTTGACATTTATGTGAACCCAAGCAACAATAACACGTTGTCTTGTGCCTCGAGACTCGGTCTGTGTCTGCTCTATGGCAGAACATTCGACTCTCAGCGATCCCGACACGACACCGTGGGCTAAAGCGTACCAGATATTTTAAATACACTTTCATTTAATGGGTATTACGAGAATTAAGTTAAGCATGTCAATATAGAATAACTTATTCGACATAATCAAAAGTAGGTTGACTTGCTACCCTGTTCAAAATATAAATCTCAAATTTTGACCGAAACCAGATAGAATGTCGAAGAATTAAGTTAAGGAAGGATTTGGAAATATTCAAACTCCATGTGGACGAAAAAAAGCTTTAAAGTGGTAATTGTTGATGATCTTGTAAGGAAGAGAATACTTATAGCTATAAAGTTATAGCGTCTACTCTTTTATTGACTTATTTGTAATCAATGTCCTGTTTAAAAGGTAAGAGCAATGGGTCTGAAATTTTAACAGCATTTAGATATTATATCGAAGAATTGAGTTTAAGGAGGATTTTGAAAAATTCGATAAAACCAAGTTCAATGTCGTAATTGCTCGTGATATTGTGAAACGAAGAGAATTCGTATAGCTAAGAAGTTATAGAGTTTACAATACGATGTACTGCCCCAAAGATAAGAGCTATGGGCCTAAAATTTAGACAGAAACTAGATATTATGTTGAAGAAATTCCTTAAGCAAGGATTTTCGAAAATTCGAACCGCAAGTGGTTTGAAAAAAGTATTTATTGATAAGAAGTTAAAAAGTATCTATGCTTTTTATAACATTTTCATCCCGAACTTTTACAATTTTTTATTTGTATACTTAACTCAACAACAAATAGAGTATTTAAAAGACAGCCAACTGTATTTTAAAATTTTGTTTTCCGTTTTTTTAGTATGCTCATTTTGGAGTTCGGGTTCGAGTTGGAGTCATGAATCTTATGACGCCTACGTGTACTTTTGGCATTTGGCATGTCAAATACAATAAGTACGACTCTGACTATGACGAGCACAAGTACTTGCTCCAACTGCGACTCTGGGGGACGGAGGGGAGAAGGAGGGAGATCCGACAAACACCCCAACACGAGCTCCGAAGATGGAGATACTACAAGCCGAGACAAAACAAGCCAGTAAATGGCTAAAGGGTGACAGAGCAAAGGGGAAGCACACAGTTCCGCGTTGGTTGCCGCTACTTTTTTTTTTTTGACAGCTTTGTTGAGCTTTAGAGCTTGTGTCTCGGCTTGGAAAACATTCCTGAATGTCATCGCAATATAAGAATAGGAGAGAAGGAAGGGGAAGAGAGGGACAGGGGCACAAATACAACTGCAAAAACTAATACGGGCCATTTAGGGCAGACAAGTTCAAAAGCTTAGGCCATAAAATGTTAGACCATTGAGGTGGGAAATTACAGCACATATTACATTTTGATTAAGTACCCAAAAGAATTCTCACAGTGGAGTGAGTGTATCTAATGGCTAAAAGCTAAAAAACAACCAATTAATAACTCAAGAGTATGTTGAACTCCAAGGCGAAAATTACTAAAGATATAGAAAAAATTGCATTAAAGACACAAGTAATAATTTAAATTATATTGAGCTTGAACGAAGAATTGTAATTCACGAAATTTTTCTAATAATGTAGAATGTAATTTCTGATTTAAAATGTTTTTTTAATTTGTTATATGCTGTAATGAAAAAGACCTATAATATATTTTAATGATTTGTGTGCTCTCAATTTCAGATCAAATTATGGATAAGGTCTAATATGACATTATACTTTTAGGATTATTACAAAACTCAATTCTTTTGTTGCCATTTTCTGTTAATATTAAATAAATTTAGCTTTTAATTAGAGTTGTAAACATAATTTTAATGAGCATACTGAAATGGAAACTATCTGTAATAATATTTATATATTTTTGGTTGCATTAAATTATGATAAGTTCTAATATTTATTTATATATTTAGATTCATAAATTTAGATATATTTAGATCCAGGAAAAATTAAAATACAAATAAAATTTTAATTATAAAATAAAATAAATGGTTTGAATTATGATCAACTTTAAAATATGACCCTGATCTTTTAGGCATTTTGCGAAACTCAATTCTTTCGTTACAATATCCTGTTAATAAAGCTCGAATTTAGCCTTGAGTTAGAGGTATAAACATAATTTTATTGCGCAATCTTTATCATGTGCATTCTCATCAAAGATCGCCCCCAGAATAGCGCCAGGCTACCTGCTGTCTCAGTGCACTTAATCAATGCATAACTTCTAAGAACAAGCACACGCTCCTGCTCTTGACTCCGACTCCGAATATGACTCCGAAACTGACTTCGACTCCGACTCCGAGGCTGGCAATTTAACAAACAAATGCTAAAATGTGGCATACGGATGCCCTGGAGGATGTGAAGTTGAATGCATGGAAAGATGAGGATGTCATACCGAGAGAGACAGGGGGGAAGGGGAAATGGAGTTGGTTTTGCAGCTGCAACTGCGATCACGCATAGAAATTATTATTGTGCCTTAATATAGCCATAAATCAGTGCATTTAAAATGCAAAAATAGATATAAAAAAATGGGGTTTACGGGCTATCCAGCTGGCATATAGCCATAGGGAAGGCAGGCAGCCTTTGGTCAAACTTTGCTTATAACTTCATCTGCATTTTCAGCTCCTAAGACTTGGGTTTGCAGGGCGATAATAAACCGTCGCATTGAGCCACCCATGCGTGTTGTCCTCTCTCCCTCTCTCTCCATCTCTGTCTCTGGCTATCTCGCTCGCTGCATGCCAATCTGTGGGCAAAGTCTGAGCAATATCAATAACACTTGCAACTGCAACATGATGCGACAAGCGTAGCTCTGACTCTCGACTCTCGACTCTGGCAATGTCACTGAACCAGTTCTCAATGTCTTCATATTGCAGTCAGGCAGTGCAACCTCTGCACTAAATATTTACAACCTCCGCAATATCTCAAAAAACGGGCAGAGACAAAGTTTTCCTAACGTGCGCCTCGCTGCAAGCAAACAGGCACTGAAACAAGTTCATGCAACTGTTGCAAGATTGCACTCGCTCCACAAAAGGTGTAAGAGTCCGCAGAGTGCATAAGAAAATCGAAAAAAAAATATATATAAAAAAAAATAATAAGAAAAACCAGTAAGGACGTTGCAGATCAGTCGGACGGAAGGCTACAGTCGAACGTCACCGACTGCAGAGCACTTCGTTTGCTGAGTTTCCATAATCACTGCCTCACCTCAGAGGCGAAGTCAAAAACCCCTCCTAGCCTTTTTTAAATTGAGCAAATTGTATGTTGCATATCTTCGCTGTTTCTTATTCGATCGTAATGTATTTTAAAGCAGCGTTAGAGCATGCCATAGGCTACGCATATGCCAAATTACAAGTCTATAGTTTTCTTGGGGTTATCGGAGGATGGAAGGGAGGTATCAAAAATCGAAAAATTAGGGTGGAGTATAGAAGAACCTACATGTTAAGAATGAAGTCTTTAGCTTTTATAATTTGCGAGATCTAGGTGTACATACATACGGATAGACTTACTTGACTATATCGATTAAGATCGATGATCAAGAATAGATATACCATTTTTATTTGCACCAATAGACCTTTTTATAATTTATTTATGTACAGGGTCAAAAAATGAAGAAAAAAATCCAATAGAAAAGAAAAACTGGCCAAGTGTCGTTGTGGCCATAAATTCAATTGAATATTACGCCAATTGGCTTTTTGTCTATCGCAAAATGGGGCGGAGTTGAGGCTCAGAGTCTCTAGAGAGCAGAGAGAGGGGAGACAGGGAGAGGGAGGGGGGCAAAAGACAGCTCTTGGCCATCTCTCTGGCAGTGAAACTGGTTCGTTTGGCCGTGTGTTTTCCAACTGTTTATGTCAAAGCTAAGCAGATTTCAATGGACTATGCCATAAGCCGCTTTGGGCCAAGCTAATTAGGCGACTTTTGACGCATCATCGAGAGCAGCAGCTGCAGGGGCAGGGGCAGAGGCAGAGGCAGAGGCAGCGAAAGATGCTCCAAGAAGCATCTGTCCATGCTTGGGGCTAATATGCATCAAAATGTGTCAACACCTAAAGCCAGCCCCATGTTAATTGTTAACGCTATCTAGTTTCTGCCTCTTCGTGTTTTTTTTTTCGTCTGTAACAAGATGCGATTGAAGTTGAGACAGCTACACAGAGAAAAATTTATTTTCGTGAATAAGATGTTGCAAACCTAACAAATAATTTTAGAAATAACTCTACAAACTAGAATTTGAGATTAAGAAATAAACATATTATATCATAAAAAAAACAACAACAAAATTTCTCCTAAAAAGAGAATGATAATTTTAATTTTAAGAATGAATTTGTATGTTAAACTTTAACTTGTTTTAGTGATAACTCTCTTTAAAATAAGAAGTAAGAATAGATATTGAAATAAGATTTTTTCTTAAATTGTGTATAAACAATTTGGACTGCATAGATACGCACAGCTCGCGCTACGCGCTTGAACGTACAGTATATAAAGTAAATATTTGAATAATTTAAAAATATAGTTTTAGGCATAAGTATTTTTGTGACTTTAATTTACGTTATTTTATTTTAATTTAAGCAACTTGAATAATAAATTAAATGCTCTCTATTTTTCACTATTTATCAGATGGAAATTCATGCATTTTTCGCACTGTGTAGCATTTGGCTAGCATTGGCCATGTTTTCACCTCCATTAACGCGTGTAGCAGGATCTGGATGTGGATCTCTTGGACTTACAACTGGAGCTGCGACTCTGTCTCTTTGGCTTTAATGACGCCTGACGTTGACCGATCGTCGACCGCAAGCTGCTGACCGATCAAAAGTCGTTCAACTTGCCGGAACTGGTCGTAAAAGATCACCTGGGCCAACAACTACAACGCCAATGTGGAGCAGAGCTCCAAGAGGCAAAGAGTCGAATAGTCGAAGAGCTGGAAGAGCTCAAAGAGTTAAGGCTGTCTAGGCAGTTGGGATACTAGAATACCAAGTACATAGAGAGCTTGCTCTTGTATTCGCATTCGCAGCTTTATTACAGGCAACAACAACAGCAAGAACAACAATATTAATGGGCAGCCAATGGAGTTCAGATGCCAGAACCCAATCCCCAATCCCCAGACCCCAAACCCCAATCCGCAGTCCAGAGTCTGCAGCCCAATAGCCAAGTTCAAACGAAAACATAGTTAATCTTGCTGGAATGCCAATGGCACTGGCAGGAAGCTACGCCGCAAATAAGTTCGAGTGCGAGTACGGGTACTCACACTCACACTCATACTCATACTCACACTCGCACTCATTCGCATGACTTTCAAAAGTGCGAATTGCCATTGGGTAAATGAACTTTGACAGTAATGGGTCTATAGAATGAATGATATAGGGCCCAGCGATTGGGGTTTACAACTTGTATCAACTTCCAGCCATTTCTTCTTCTTCTTCTACTTCTACTTCGACTTCCAGTTCTAGTTGTAGTTCTAGTTTTTACTGCCAGTTCAAATCTATTTCAATGTTTTCATTACACTGCATTGCCCATTAAGAAACTATCTTATCTGTTAGGGATTTTTTTCTTCTTTTTTTCCATGTGCTCTGTGATTATGTTGCTTTACTATCATGCCCTTGGCTGAGCTTTTAGTGATAAGTGCCAGTGTCCCCCCTACTTGAGTTGATCTTGTTGACTATCAATAACTGGACAATTTATGTGGAATTGTAGGGTAATTAAAACTGACTCTATTTAGAAAACAAATTTGTATTTATTTACATTTAAATCATGATAATGAGATCACACACTTTGTTGTAATAAAGAAATTGAAGCTGTAGATCTAAAATGACCTCAAAATGACCTAAAAATGACCTAAAATTTTTCCAGTGTATTTTTTAAATTAATGTGAACTGCAAACGAAAAAAATTGTACGGTTTTTTGTGCCTCTTTTTATAAATTAAATATAAATGAAAATTTTTCAGCTTTTTTAGAATTAAAAAAAATTGAATGAAAATCTTGATTAAAAAAAATCGTATAGAAATATATTTTATTTTTTAAAGCCGCATCTATATGTAGTTTATGTATTATCAATAACAAATTATAAATGTTAAAAATATAAAATAGGATCAATTAAAATAAGTAACTTTGAACATTCGCAAATTAAAGTCTAGTGATAATATGTCATTTATAGAAAATAAACCTAGATTTTTTGGACTTTTTTTTGGGGTTTAAAATTTCTTTAAAACATGTTTTGATATAAAATTTAATAATACAAAAAAAAATTCCGCAGAATTGCGTTTTCAAATAAATAAAATGCTACTTTTTGAAAGACCTTTGTGCTGTTAATTTATATGCCGTTTATTTTTCGCAGTGTATAACTCTCAGCTATTGTGTTTGAGTTTGAAATGATTTGAAGATCTCTGAGATTAGTTCCGTAGGCATTTTGGGAGCTGGTAATTGGTTTTCCAGCGCTGATTTCCTAACTTTTAATCGAGCGTGGGTTTGCATCTAGATGGAGTTAACATTGCGCCCTGGACTAGGGGCCACCATAAACATTAATTAGGCGTGCGGCAATTTAGAGCAATTTGCATACACAACAAAAAAAAAAACGAATCGAAATTTGAAGGGAGAGGGGAATAGGGGGCATGGCATGGGGCTTACCTGTACGTATTCGGCGCATATATCAATTCCACCCACAAACGTGCAGACATCGTCCACGGACCAGGAGTTCACCTCCTCGCTCTGCGCCTGACACTGACGCACTGCCCCCGCCGGCGATATTGCTGCCACAGCAGCAACAGTTGCTGCTGCGTTGGCGTTGCTGCTGCTGCTGCTGTTGCTGCTGTTGTTGTGGCCCTCAAGCAGCTCCAGCGTTGGCTTCTGCTCCGTAAATGGCGGGGATGGTGTGGATGATGTGGATGCTGTGGATGCTGTTGCCGCCAGCAGTGTTGCTGCTGCTGCTGCTGTGGATGTTGCTGCTGTTGCTGTTGATGATTCAGCCTTAAAACGTTTTGCTGGCGGCGGTTGGGAGCTCAGATCTAGCGGTGCTGCTGCTGCTGCTGTTGCAAGTGGAGCCGCAGCTGCCTCTGCGTTGCAACGTGGACTAGACTGACGCGAGGCATGTTGCTGCTGCTGCTGTTGCTGCTGCTGTTGCTGCTGCTGTTGCAGTTGCTGCTGCTGCAGCTGCGCCGAATAGATTAGAGCGGGTGTAACAAATTGTGCCGCCTGCTGCAGCGCCGCTGCGAAACTGGGGCGTGGCGTGCCCACTGTGCTGGCACTGGGCGACGATGCATTCGAGCCGAGGCTGCCTTTCAGCTGCAACTGTTGCTGCTGCTGCTGTTGCTGCTGCTGCTTGCTGCCACGCAGTATCTGCTGGATCGCCGCATCTTTGGCAGCACGCGCCTAAAAAGTGTAGAGAAAGAGAGCGAATCAGTGACTGTTGCAAGTTCTTTATCGGTATAAGATGTTGGGTTTTCAATATATCGATAGATTTTTACTCATCGATAGTAATAACATTTTTAAAGCTCTGTGTATTTGGTAAGTAAACTAGTAGGCAGAATTATTCGGATTTGGATTTGTAAGATTTTGAAAATATTGACAAAAATTTTGATTTTTTATATATCGATATATTTATGCTTATCGAAACTGGTAGCATCTCTGTCTATTAGAAAGGTATGCATATGCCTATTAGAATCAATTTGATATATATATTAGAAAAAAATCTTAAAATTTCGATATTATTAAAAATATGATTGCTTCTTAAAATATCGATATTTTTATGATTATCAATAAAATATCGATATTTTTATGATTATCAATAGTGATACCACTTTTAATTCTAAGTATATTTGATAGGTATGCATATAGCTATTATATTTTGTAACTACATCTATTACGAAGAGCTGTACAAATATCGCTGGAATATCGATAATATCGAAAAATGTTTGATTTCTGAAATATCGATATTTTTACTTATCAATAAAGGAAGAATTTTTGTTGCCCTGTCAATTTGAAAGGAATGCATATACCCATTTTAAGCTATAATTATATGCTATATTAGGAAGAGCTGCGAAAACATTCAAAATATCTTATCGAAGGGATTGATCTGATACTCACCAACGTCAGCAGCGCCTGGGTGCTGCTCATGTCCATCAGGGGCGGGAAGATGCCGCCCGAGAAGGGCAGAAAGTTGGTCATGAAGGGGGAGACGCTTGCCGCTGCCACAACCGCCGCCATTTGATTCTTGGCCTGCTCCGTGGGCGACGTTGGAACAGCAGCCCCACTGGCCACGCCCCCTGCCACGCCCAACGCGGCACAAACATTGCTGGTGGAGGCCGTTGAGGCAGAGGACTCCTTCAATTCTCTCAGTGTAGCCGTGCTGCTTGTCGTATGCTTTTTGGTTGCGCTGCTGGCGTTGCTGCTGCTGTTGCTGTTGCCGCTGTTGTTGTTGTTGTTGCTGCTGCTGCTGCCGCTGTTGTTGTTGTTGTTGCTGCCACCGGCATTGGCCGACTTGGCGCCACGTTCCGTTATGCCCGCTGTGGATGCGGCTGGGAGGCTGAGGCCGCCGCTGCTGCTGCCGCTGCTGTCGTAGTAGGAATTGCGACGGCTTGCAGTGTGACTAAAAATAAAAATTAAAAAAAAATTAAATTAATAATTGAAAAAAAATTTTAATTTAATTAAAACAAATTAAACAATCAAAAAGTATTATCTTAAAAAAATAATAAAAATTGCGTATCTTTTCTAAACATTAATATTTTCAAATTAAAAAGCATTTTAAAATTAAGCTTAATATAAATTTAAATAAATCTGGCAAAATGTAAAACTAAAATAAATGAAATATTTATTGTGATTTTTATATTTTTCTAGATAATGAAAATTCTTTTATTATAAACAAATGAATAAAGATAGTTAATATTTTTAAGTAAATAATGCAATTTTCAAATCTATAACAGGTTTTTGAAAAGTTTTGGAAACAGTAAAATACTCAAATTTAAGTTCAAAATGTAAATTAAATTAAATTGTCATCTAGAAAAAATTAATGATTCCAATATATTTCGTTTAAAATTATAACAAATTCAAATTTTAATGTTTAATTATCATGATAGGACTAATGTTTTAAACTTTTACAAATATCTTGGAAAATCTTTAATTAAATACAATTCAATTTAAATAAAATGTTATACTTAAAAATTTAAAATTTCGTTTTTGATTGCGAGCAAACTTCTAAAAGCCAACAATATTTCAGTTATTACTTGTAACATATCCCTATTTAATTTGTTTCAAGATTCTGCGAAAAGCTAACGATAATTATCTGTTCATTTTCCCATTTTCCTTAACCCATTTTCCAATTTGCAATTTCCACTTACTCATTGGGATTGGCATTGTTGTACTTGGCTGCCAGGCAGCGCATGATATCCGAATAGTTGCGCGTAGAGAAATCTGTGGCATTTGCCACAGCCGCTGCTGCTGCTGCAGTTGTTGCGGCTGCTGCTGCTGCTGGGCTGCTGCTGCCAGCATTGTTGACTGCGCTGCCGGCTGAGGCAGAGGCCGAGGCAGAGCTGCGACTGCTGGCGGCTGCCGCCTGTTGAATGCTGTTCAACAGATTCGTGGACAAATTGTGCAGTGGCATGTGCGTCGACTGAGAGCTGGGCGGGCTCAGGCGTTGCTGCTGCTGCTGTTGCTGCTGCTGCTGCTGCTGTTGGGGCGTCTGCTGATTGGGCGAGATGCCGCCGCCACTGCCGGCGCGGTATGTGCAAGACGAGGGCGTGGTGCTGCGAGATCTGCAACAAGATTAAACATACAAATACGTAAATAAAAAAAATAAATTGTAAATAAATTATATCTGCAAAAAAATATTTAATACATAATAAATATTTAAATAAATAAATTATGTAACTGCAACAAAATACTAAAAACATAAATATGTAAAAATAAATATTAAATAAATTATTATTTGAAATAAATAAATTGTAATTTTATATCAAGTAAAAATAGTCCTCATAAAAGTGTAAGTAAATAAAATATATTTTTCTCAAAAATTCCAAATTTATAGTAAAATAACATAAATTTATTATATTTCTGCTAGAAATATAAACACAAATATGTTAAAAATGCTAAATATATAATTATGTGAAAACACACAAAATTAAAATTATTTTTTTTACTCAACAAAAAAAATATTAACAAATAAATGTCAATGGATAAATAAATAAAGTATGTAAATAAATGTAAAAAAATTTGATTGCGGCATAAAATATTGAAAAAGAAACATAAAAAAAATTTTTTTGTAAAAATATTCAATAAATAAATATATGCTTTAATAAATTATTTATATTTCTGCAAAAATATTATGTGCATAAATAATATTTTTGCAAAAATACGTGAGAGATAAATATATAAATAAATTATATTTTTGTAAAAAAAAACCTTATACATAAATAAATTATATTTATAAAAATAAACAAAAATGTATATAAATAAACACAATTTCTGCAAACAAAATTTAACTCGTAAATATGTAAATAAATTAAATATCTGCCAAAAAAAATCAACACTTTAATATGTAAATAAATAAATACAAACTCAACACCGAAATATGTAAATAAATAAATACAAAATCAACACCCAAATATGTTAATATGTAAATAAATCGATAAATTACATGGAGTTTAGCGTTGTCCAAAAGCTGACATCATTTTAGTCTATGACATAAATTAGCATTAATATTTAATTAGTTGTATCTGAACGTGAATCATGTCGCATACAATTGGGATTATTTGTCAGGTTCTTGGCGAATTTCTGCCCATTTGAGATGCTAATGAGCGGCTTCCGTGAGAAGCGAAATGCTCCCAACTATGTAGCCAAGTGTAAACCAATTCAGCATCCGTGTTGACGTCTGCAGATTTAGCCATTTATTTTCCATTACGATAGACGACACGCGGAGTCCACTCTAATGCGATTACAGACTTATGCGTGTTGCATCTCGGCCCACTTGACAGCCCAAACACCAACAAAGTGGAACGCGTTTCTCGCCTCTCATAATTAGTTTAGCTCCAAACATCGGCAATACTTTTTACTCACGTTAGCAGCTGATAAAGTATAGAATCAAGTTTATTATTGTCCATTTTGCCGAATTGCGCGTTGTTTGATAAACTTCCAAAGAGCGTTGCCACCTGCTGCAGATTTTAAGCGTGTTTTGCCTATCGATAGGCATCTTATATCGATACCAATGCTTGGCAGCACTGATACACTTTGTAAGCAAATGGGCAGCACTTTACGAAAGGTTTCTAATAGGGCGATTATCAGTCTTTAAACGAATAAAAGACACTTTGAATGCGCATAGCTTTACCAAAACTAAACCGATTTTCAAGCGGAGTTTTTTTTCTTAATCATTTAAGTCCAAAACCAGAATTTGAATGATAAAAAAATAAAAAACAATTTAACATTAATGCGAAAATCTTAGGTTCCACCCCTTACAAAAAAATGTAATTTTTGGGGAAAACATTTTTTGATTTGAAACCTTAAGAATTGATATTTCAATGCTTTTTGTATTGAAAAATTATGCAGAAAACCCAAATATGACAGAATTTGAATGAAATATGTAGATTTTAGGGCCAATATTGGTATCAGCGATATATCGGACAACTCTAAAAACATCGATACTATAGAATTTGCCATCAAGTTAAATTAATTGAAACGTGGGGTTTTTTTTATTCATTTGGGGAATGTTTATTGATTTTTTGTAGAATTTGTTCTTCTTTTATTAAAATAAATTTCTTTCTTAAGCTCTAATTTTGTAATGAAAATGGTTCTTTTTATAGGTTTTTACTTAGATCACAATAAATAAAATTTAATAAATATATCATTATTTGGTATATTGTTGTTGTGATCGAAGTTTTCGAATTTTGAGCAATTTTAAATACTTTCTTGACCAATAATACTGCTTTACTTAACAGCCAGTGGTAATTTATCAAATGATAAATAGCGTACATTTTACTACTCCCAACTCGATTGTGATTTCAACTAGATTCCGACTTCCGACTGTTGACTCCCACCCAGCGCAGACTACAAGTTGCTAACGTGGCCATAACTCAGACTTGCCACCAACATGGGCCAAGTTAAGGCCCAGCCCAAATCGCAGTCTACGAGTCTAGGCTAAGACCCAAGAGCCAAGATCCGACCACACGAGCCATGGCTAATAATCAGCAGCAGGTCAGCTACAGCTTCAGCATCAGCAGCTGCAAGTGCCTCGCATGCAAGTGCAACAAGTGGCAAGGGGGCGGGGAAATGGGGGCAGGCAGTTGCTGCCTTTAGGGGGAGTTTGGCCAGAGGCAAAGTGGCATGCCAGAGGGGGCAGGGGGAGGGGCAACTCGTGCTGCACGTCGTCGCTCATTTCGTGTTGCTTATGGGCTGCCTCTGTTGTTGCCACAAATTTATATATAAAGCAGGCCAGTTGTTGTTGTTGTTGTTGTAGTTGTTGTTTTTGTAGTTGTTGTTCTTGTTGCTGTTGTTGGCTTTTTTACAGCCATTGATTTATCGTGATCTGTTTGGCTGTCGATTTTATGTTACTGTTGCTGCTGTTGCTGCCAAGCAACAACTTTTTTGTCTTTTGTATACCCTGCAGGAAATGCACGCAGGGTATACGCTGTTGTGAAAGTATCGCCAATTATGTACAAAAACAAAAACATAAAATGCAAAAATTGTAAAAAATTATCTAATTATGAAATAGAATTTTGGCTTTTTTATGTAATTAAAAATATAGAATTGCTTTAAATCAAATCTTAATAATAAATTAAAATAAAATAAATTAAATTTTTTAAGTAATATGCCAAAGAAATATTTGAATTATTTTGAAGACCACATATATTTTTGTTTTAAATTAATTTAATAAAAATTTGTATACTTTCTTTCTATAGTTGAATAATTTATTTAAATTTTTGATATTATTTTTAATAGTCTTTGTATACTTTCTTTGAATAATTTATATAAATTTTAATATTATTTTTAATAGTTTTATAGTTATTTTATAATTCTATAAAATATTGGCTATCAAAAATGTTAAAATAATTAAGTAAATTTTTAAATTTATTTTAACAACTCAAATTTATAATTAATTTATTTTTTATATGTTACTATCTAAATTTAGTCAAGTTTGCTATCTTTTATAGTTTACAGGGTAGCTGCTCGTCCCAATATTTCGACTAAAAAACTACTCATTTGTTGTCATTTCGTAGCTTTTGCTTTTTTGTTATTTTTTATTGCTCTTTTTTGTTAAGAAAAATGTTGATTATTGCAAATTGCTTTGGCGATTGGTAGCAGCTACTTAGTTTTGTTTTTGTTGTTTGTTTGTTTATTTGTTTGTTCCTCGTTGTGTGTTGTCCGTTGTCTGTTGTCCGTTGTCTGTTTTGTCTTGTTCTTGGCAATTGTTTAAATTGTTTATGGTGCGATTATGTTGCCAAAAGCCCCCCCTCGCTTGACAGTAGCAAAAATGTTTTGCAATCTATTTGATTTCGCTGCGTGTGCTTTTTCTTTGAGTGTAGCTAACGGTTCTGATCTATGGCTTGGCTAATTGGCTTCGAACTGGGCGTGGCAATGCCCAAACATATACAAATTATGGCTATTGTTACGCCTACACGTTTTCAAATCAATCGTTTTGGAACAAAAACAAAAAGCAGCCAAAGCAAAAGTCAAGTCTCGAGAGGCAACATCAGATGAAAATCTGCATAAAACGCCAATCAACAGAGAGCAAAAAAAAAACTATAAAAATCCCATATTAAAATAAAATGTTAAAATGTTCAAATGTTTATCAATGAATGTCTGGCTGAAAGAACTTGAGCATCGAGCAATGAACCAAGGTGGAAATACGATACAACCACATTTAACTTGGCCATAATTTATATATATATATTTTTTTTTATATGCATAAAAGAAGCAGATTTTCTAGAGAATTTTTACATATTTTTGGAGCGACAGCTTTCGATCCGAGCTACAGATTTAAATCATCATTTTATCATTATTTTTATCGAAACTGTTTCTAGAACAACTTGAACTTGAACGAGGTTTAGCTGAACTGAAGCAGGTAGAAATATGCAACTACCTAGACACAGTTGAATTCAGACACTTAAGGTTAAGATACTTGCCTCAAGTGCAACTTGCAATTGAGCTGTACTTCAAACCAACACTGGGAAAATATAGTATTCGTATGTGTGTGTAGAATGTGTATAATTCTATAATACTAAACCGACTTTGATTTAGGTTAAAGACTTGTTCACGAGTGACGAATGAGCAGGCAAATGATGTAATCATTAGAGCAGGAATAAGAAGATTATGAAATCGATAGATCAAGTTGAGTTTCAAGCTGTTTGGAAGTTAGCGATATTGAAATATAATAATATATAAAACTATAATACTATATTAATATATTATTATCAAAAAATTATTATTATTAAATTTTATTATAGATGCAAAATCTATATAAAACTGTTTGCTCTGACTGATTTGTATACTCTTCTTCCTTCTGAAACTAAGTTCTATTTTCTATGAATAAATTTGACAGTTGAAGATCAAGAACCCGATAGATTAGGTTAAGATTCTAGATGTTTGGAAGTTATGAAATGTAATTCTATAAAATATAAATCTAAAACACTAAATTGATGCAAAAATCTTTATAAAAAGGGTTTTCCCTAAATGATTCGTTTATTGATTATAATATATTGAAATATCATTATCCAAAGATGCAAAAATTTAAATAAAAACGGTTTACCCTGACTGATTCATATATAGTACTCTACTTCCTTCTGAAGATAAGTTTGTTTTTCTATGAATAATTTTGACAACAGTAAAACAAATATTACCAATATTTGAAGTCATATTTATATTGCATAATACTCTTGTCGGAATTTATTTATTTATTGTCAACTAATTCCAGGCAACAAAGAATTTTAAAACACAAACAAAAAATGTAAATCAAATGAAAATAAAATATTAAAATTTATTTTTTTATTTTAACTATAATGTGTAAATATCAAGTATCTATAGCCCAAGTTCTTAAATACTTACAAACATAAAATAAATTCAAACTAAAACTTGGGTTTGGCTTCTTTAAATCAATTCCACGCTTAGTTAAAAAAATGCTGAAATAAACACCAATTAAGCTGTATTAATTTGGCATATCTAATAACATTTTAATCATATTAAAAATTCAACAAAAAAAGCTAAATAATTCCCACACTTGGAGCGTTTATTGTTAAGTATTTAGTTAATTGTGTTGGAGTTGCATATGATTAATAATAATTATTAATGGACAGCGTTTTGGGTGTTCATGGCTCTGAGCGAAGCAACTCTATTAAATTATACACAAGTAGAGGCCATAACTTGAAAACTTGTTGATTCGTTTTGGTTAATCAAGTTCACAAAACACGCCAAAGAAACAAGCTAAAGAAAAAGAAAAAGAACAAAGACCACCCTCAAAGAGACAGAGAAAAAGAAGTAGAAAAATGGTATGTGTTTAAGGCATTGACAGGCGTAGTATCCAAATATCTAACTAGCCGAAGCTCAGTGAAAGATTTAGGCACACACCTGAGGTGCCGAAAGAGCCAAATGGCATGTCTCATTAATATTAATAAGCTAATAAGCCAGGTTAAGCCAACTAGGCCACAAAATGTAGATGTATCTGTAGCTGTAGCTGTATCTGTAGCTGTAGCTGTATCTGTGGCTGTAAATGTATCTGTATCTGTATCTGTATCTCATTTGTTTTGGCCACAATTTGTCGTCTTATGGCAGGGCTTAGGCTGTGATAAATTGTTGTATTAGTTAATCTATACTTGGATTCTTAGCGCCATTAATTTAGTGCTGTGTATTAATTGTTGCCGACTTTTTGAATGAAAACGTTTATTTTTTTGTTTCTGATATTTTTTGGTTGTTTTTGTTTTTATGAATTTTTTAGTTTCTGTTGCTGCCGCTGGCGTTGAGTTTATTAATTTGATTTATATTTAAATTTCCAGTTTTCTGCGTTTTTCTTTTGCCTATTCGCCTTTTGTTATTTTTTGTTTTTATTTTTTATTTTTTGACAGCAAACGCGTGCGTTTTGTGTTTAAGCATTTTGATTAATTTCCTGTCTCTTTGGGGCCTTTTTTTACGGTAGCCGCCACAAAACTGATATCGAAGTGATATTTCTGTGGCATTAATTTGTTAAAATGTTAATTCATTTGTCAGGCCACAGACAACCAATAACAAATTATAGAGAGTTGTCTGTATGCTCTACAATTTCTATTCCAAATTTTCTAAAACATTTGAGCATTTACAAAATTGTCTGAATTTATTTTTTTAGCTATTTATTGTTAAAGCCATGGAGCATAATAATCGGCAGAGTCAGCGAAATCCAAAACCAAATTCAATACTACGCGTCAGCGGCAGTTATCGAGGTCATCATCTAACCCGTAATCCTTCTATAACCCTCAATATACCCGCCGATGCCCCGCCCACCCAAGTGGATCAGAATGCCAGCGATCTACAGCAACGACAGCGTCGGGAAAACTTTGAACAACTGCGCAGGAATCATTATCACAATATGTATTCTAGTGTCAGTGGACACAGACAGAGCACCAACGATGTGACCAGAACTTCCGAAAGTAATACCCAGAGTTTAGATGCCCAGTTAGAAAATCATAAGCCACAGTCCAAGTGAGCGGGTCAGCAAGAAATTTGCAAGAAATTTGAGTTTATTTGTGAAGGAAGTTGAAAGTTTGGACTGTCTAAAAAGAAGTAATGCTCAATAAGCATTAGTAAAAGAAATACTCAATATTTAAGATGTTTAGCTAAATTTAAGTTAATTTATTTCAATAAATATTCTATAAAAGTTCTTACTTTATTTTGCCCCTTAAATGCCCCTTTATTCAAAACCGTAGATCTCGGAAACCATAAGAGCTACAGTTATTAAATTTGGAATATAGTTAGGTGTACAGCATGCGCATATTATGTTTATTGAAAATTTAGATTGTCACGCCCCCTTCGCCCACAAATCGTTAAAAACCCTTATAACTACTTAAAGTAGTCAAATTACATAAATAAATTAATCAAATTATAAATAAATATTTATATTAATAATAATTAAACTAAAATATTTCCATCCGATAAATATTATTTATTCTTATAGTCTCAACCTACCTGGCAAATGCCGCTGTTGCAGACACCTCTCCGTTGTTATTGTTGTTGCTGCTGGGACTGAGGCGTTCGCGTTTCACATTGCTGCTGTTGATGCCGAGCAACTGTTGCTGATGTGTTGCATGATGATTGCTGCCGTTGTTGCTGCTGTTGCTGTTGTTGCTGTTATTGCTAATATTGCTGCTGTTGCTGCTGCTGTTGTTAATGTTGTTGCTATTGTTGCTGCTGCTGTTGTTGTTGTTGTTGTTGCTGATGGTGTTGTTGTTGTTGTTGTGCATGGATATTGCCGTTGACTCCATGAGCGCATCCTTCAGGGAATCCAACTGAGCTCCCGTCATATGCAACGGCGACAACTTCTCATTCTTCACCTTGCCAAAGTAGAGGGCGGCGTAGGCGGCAGCAGCAGCTGCTGTTGCTGTTGCTGTTGCAGTTGCTGCTGCAGCTGCTGCTGACGATGATGAGGATGAGGGCGATGTTGCTGCTGCGGAGGAGTAGTAGGAGGAGGAGCACGTTGTTGAGGTATTGTCAGCGCCTGTCGATGTTGCTGCTGCTGGTGCGGCAGTATTGCTGTTGCCGGCTGCAGCAGCAACAGTTGCTGCTGTCGTCGGTGTTGCTGCCTCGCACAGCTTCTTGGCGCTATCGATGACTCCGTAGCCGCTCAGCAGCAGCGAACGCTCGCTGAGCATTGTTGCTGCTGTCTGATAGCAATTGTTGCTGCTGTTGTTAAGTTGTTGCTGCTGTTTTTCTTGTTGCTGCTGCTGCTGTTGCTGCTGCTGTTGCTGTTGTCGTTGCAAATCGCTGGCGAGGCGCTCGAGATGCTTGCGCTTGGTGGCCGCCGCCGCCGCGGGCAGCGAATTGTAATGTTGCTCGCGCTCCGAGCTCTGATGTTTCGCTGCTGTTGCCGTTGTCGCCTTGGCGGGCTTCTGCTGCAGTATGTCGGTGGGCGTGTTACCTGCAATCAGAGAAAGAGACAGACAGTGAGTAAAGATAGAGATAGCGATACAAAAAGCGAAAAAAAGAATTGGGTTTTCACTAAAATGGGAAGTTGATACAAAACTTATATAATCAGTATAATATGATTATTTTCCAAAATGTTTTATTTTTAATTTACCGGAACTTAAAAATAATAAGAAATATATGAAATATTAATAATATAATCGATTTATATATTTAATTAGTTGGGGTTTTTTATACCTTGTTCCCATTGAAAAATAGGAAAACCGGTTTTATTTTAAATAAAAAAATTATTTTATTTTGAAACCATTTTTAATTTTTTCTTTTTCTATGGTATAGCTAAGAGTACAATTTTTATTAGCAAGTAACAAAAACAATCTGTTTTTTTTTTTAATACATTTTAGAACAGCATTTTTCGCTCAGTGTAGATAGATTATTGAGCTTCGACTTTCGCTATCGTCCGTATCAAAGACGCAACCGCAACTGAAATCCGAAACCGTTTGTAGACGTGTGTTCGAGTCCGATTCGGAGTCCGAGTCCGGGGCAATTGTCTCGGAATCGACTCGCATGCAAATCGGGCAAAGGTTATAATATGTTAACAAAACCATTGACCTGCAATGTTAAACCCCTAAGCTAATTATCGGCGTGAACGTCGAGTGCAAATACGCCGTAATACAACAACAACATCCAAAACAACAACAACAACAAGAATTAGCAACAGCAACAATCCAGCCAATATTTTCAGCGTTTTGTTCAAACAAATCAATTGATATATTATTTAATACAGTCAAAATTTAAGCCCAAATCGTCAAAAAATAATGGAATCTTTGTAAATACTTTTTGGTACAGTCATTAGCGAATTCAGAGTTATCAATTTAAATTTATTGTAGATAAGAAAACAAAATAATTTTTTTTAATTTATTTTGTTTTGTTTTCTTTTTAATTTTTCGCAATCATTTTTCCAATTTAAATTTTTACGCTTTCTTCTTAAGTAAAAAATGAATTTTAAAGTTGTCTAATATACAGCTGACAAATTTATTTCCGCTCAATTATTTTTTGCTGTGTATAATTACATTAAATACACAAAATGCACAAAATTGTGGTATAAGCCAAGATGTCAACAAATACTATGTACGTATAATTTCGTTGTGAATTAAATAAACTTGCAAGCCATTCGGAAGCTATTTTCTCCATTCAATAGACAGAGTTCACACACACACACCAATACACACGCACACACACAGATGCAAATAAACACACACAGATACAAAAGTGACCACATTGAACTTTATGATGTGGTGGACGCTTCCGTCGCATAAATTGTTTATTTACATTGACAGCAACATTTATTTATTTTCTCTACTCTCTCATTTGAGTTATATAAATAATTTAATTGTGATTTAACTGGCAAAAAATGTCAGCACAACAAAAAGCACAACGCAAGTTGCCACATGTGGCACGCCTCAGTAAACTGTGGGGATGGAGTCGATCAGTCGGAGGCGACCAACTTAGAAGACTCTGCACTTTATATTTGAAATATAATTTTTAATAATTTATAAATATTAAATTTAAACAAATATTAAACAAAGCGCAGCAGCAATGCTTCTTCTTATGCTTCTTCTTACTTTTTACAAGCGGGGTAAAGCCTATAATATTGTTTCCTTAATATCTTCTGTGTTTATTAACCGCTTTCAATAGGCTTTTTAAGATAGATGTATATACTAATAGAGAGTCTATATTCTGAATAACAACTTTCTATATTTAATACTACGCTTGTTACTCGTATTTTATTTTATTTTACCCCTAAAGGGGGTGTGGCTTCCAATATTTTAAATAAAGTTCATCTGTATCTATCTACATTTTAAAAATGATTGCTTTTGCTTCAATAGTTCTCGAGATCTCAGCGTTCATACAGACAGGCGGATATGGCTATATCGACTAAGCTATATCAAGCTGATCAAGAATACATATACTTTCTGGGTTTGTCACGCCCCTCTTTTGCCTGTTACATACATTTGCACAAAGTTGTTAGCCCTGTTTTCACCCATTTGATGGGTACAGGGTATAATAAAATAATGTGTATAAATAAAGCCTAGCCGAAAACATTGACCTTTTGCCATGGAGCATGGCAAACTGATGCCAAGGTGTAAATTAATGGCAATGGCTGCCCAGCCCAGAGCCAGACATGAGCATAAATAATTAAATGAAATATTTACAGGCGGAATTAACAACAATTTGTTGTTTGTGCTCGTTAGGATCGCCATAAGAACCGAGGGAATTACATACTTGAGTTGTAACCTCTGGAAAACAAGTTGGCACTACATAGCTGTGCTTCAGGGCTGCGTTTGTTGCCACGACTCTGCACCCCTGTGGATCGAACTTGGCTCAAATTTCACACACACAGAAAGAGATAGAGATTGGGAGAAAGACAGAGAGAGAGAGAGAGGGCAATCGATAGAGATAGAGCCCGTTGTATAAACAATGCAGAATACAACTTTTGCTTATCATAAAATTGCGTTTATCATTGCTTAGCACTGAAATTAAAGTTTTTGCTTAATTTTCGCTTTATATGGTGGGCTACAGTGGTGCCAAGCTGCTTGCAAATTTTTTATTAAATTTATTAAGTGGTAAAAAAAGATAAAATTTCTATAAAATAACTTTGAATGTGCATAAATTCGCCAATTTTCAAGCAATTAAAAATGTTGCCAACATTTTAACCTTACCGCCTTCAAAAGTTTATATAAACCTAATTCGTACCAGAAAGGTGAATTTAAGGGCAAATAAACCGAGTTGATAGAATGCAGAGCATTATCAGAAATTGTTTCTTGAATAACTTCTCTGTTTATTAACCAAATGTAATGAGCTTTTCATCATATTTTAATTCAACTCCAAAGAATATATGTAGCGAATTACACTCTTCTCTGCCCAGAATAGTGATTTTTATAAAGTTTTTATTAGATTATGGGCGGAGAAGGCGTGGCAGCTAAAATTTGAAATAAACACGATCTTTGTATGGTATACATCTACCTATATTCCAAATTTGGTAACTCTAGTTTCTGTAGTTTTCAAATTATACTCAAACTAACCTTAAGATTTGTTTTTTTTAATCTAGAATCTGTTTCTGTTTAAAATTAACATTCATTTTGTTACAAAAAATAATAGGCAGTGCAAACCCAATGTGCCAACATTTGATTTTGTTTTTTCTTTTAATTTTTTCTTAGATAGAATCAAGTAAACCGTATGCCCCACCTCGGTTCAACTGCACCCCCTCCCCGAGTAGCGGACCCGCTGCTGATTGGCATCGGTTGGTGCCAATGGTGCTAAGTGCCGAATGCCGAATGTCGACTGGTGTCGTGGCCAGCGGTATTGGCGAGGGGGTTTTAAGGGGGAAGGAAGGGGGAAAGGCGGTCAGAATGTAGAGAGTGTAGACCGTAAAACCGTCGACTCTATAGACTTCATGGAAGATTGTAAACTGTAGAGTCGACATCAACATATCGCGACATGCGCCGGCGACAAAACTGTTGACTTTTCCAGTTGGGGCCAGCATGTGAGTGTGAGTGAGTATTTGTGAGTGTATGTGAGTACATGTGAGTGTGAGTGTGAATGATCTGCGCGCGCAGTGACAGGCCGCATGTTGGGTCGACAAGTGTCAATAGTACTAATAGACGAACCGACTCTGGGTCTTAAAGGCTACACTCAACGAAAATCGAAATTTACATTTCAAAAAAAATCTAGAACAAACAGCATGGATTTAAGCACAAATTAGCATTGTTTTAAGTAAAATAAATAATTTTATTTTAAGCACTTAAATATTTCTTGAATTGCCAAGATTAAACCTATAGAAAATTTGTCTTGCAAGATTCAGGAAAAGTAAATAATAATAATATAAGTAAATAAAATATTTAAATGGATTACTTATAACCAAACTAAAATATTTAATTTAATTTTATCCATAATTTTAATTTGCAAATAAATTCTCTGTCTATTGATCTTAAATAAATGAAATATATAAAATAAATAAAACAATATTGAATATACTTAAAATATTCGAAACGTACATAAAATCAAGAAATTCTGGAGCGTTACTGGAACTGAGCAAGATCCTACTTAGATCAAGTTAATTTCGGATAAAACAACTATTGAGACATAGAACACTTGAATAAAGTATTAGAAATAATGTTTTTATTTTCTTTTTTTTTCTGAGTGTAGTCTTACTGCATAGGGGATAGGCTATAGTCGGAGCTCTATGTCTAGGCACGTTCTCAACTACAACTACAACGGTAAAGTTCATTGCCATTTGGTTGTTTGGTTGTTTGACTATTTGGCTTTTGGGGCACGTCACACGAGGCCCTCGAACAACAAACCTAACGTCACGTTGGCAAACACAGCTGCCAAGCGACCCAGCCGAGGCGACTCCGACTCCAACTTTACCTCCAACTCCAACTCCGACTCCGACTCCGACTCTCCTGCCTCTTTGGTTCCCATTGTCGTTGTCGTTCATCATGTGACCATTTTTCATATAGTCGTAACTTAGCGACTGCCAAAGTGTAACAGTTTGAAAAAATGTAGTTCTCTATTTACCCTGTAACCATGGAAAACGGGGTGTACTAACTTTATACCCGTCTGTCCGTCTGTTTAAAGGCGTAGATCTCTGGAGTTCTTGTATCTAGAGACAGCAAATTTGAAATGTAATTGGATGTAAGCCTTACATAGCACAGTTTTATTTTAAATTATTTATGCCAAGCCCCCTTCGCCCACGAATCACTAAAAATCATATAACTTGTACAATTTTTAAGAGAGAAAGTTGCCATTTGGCATATATATTCCAGATAATTGTATTAAGATATGTTTAAAAGCGCATTACATTCAGTTAATTAACACAGAAGTTATTAGGCAAACAATATTGCAAAATTTGCGTGAAAAATATTCAGAAAAAACAAGTATTGATGCAACATTTTGTATGTTATTGTAAAGCAGAGTGCAGGGTATTTTACCGTCGATAACGCCCAAAATTCAGCCTTTCGAATTTGTTTTTTGAGTGTAATTTGATTTGGATGTGATAAATAGTTAGATTTTCTAGCAGATGCCAGTGATGGGCAGCGTCTAGACTTTCGACTTGCAAGACCTTGAGGCACAAAGCAAAACACTCGAAAAAAAATAAATACACACACACATGCACATATTTACGCATATATGTACATATATGGGCATGTATATATATACACTTTTTCAATACGCACCTTCAGCCGCCGCAATTTGACTTTCAAAGGCAGGCCACGGGTTCGAGTCGGGGCGTTAAATTTATACACACACACACACATACATACATATATCAAAACTCACACATATGCACACACATACATGTGCACTCTTAGCTTATCAGCTTTTGACCTCATTTAAAAACCAAATAAAAACGCAACGCTCTCGAGAGCAAATAGCGCCCCTACCGATTTATGCGAACTTTGAAACGCCTCACAAATCTGAATTCTACCGTATACTAAGTCTTATCGCTCAGTCATAGAGCGAGCGAGAGAAAAGGAGTAAGTTAGAGAGAGATAGAGAGAGAGAGAGTGGAAGAGAGAAGGAGAGAGGGGGGATGCGATCATACGTTAATAAGTAATATCAAGTACAAGTAGGAAGTTACAAGCTCTGTAAATCTAGCGCATAGAAGCTGAACAGAGTCATTCCTAAAATACCCTTTTATTAACATATACCCTGTACCCATTGAAAAATGGGAAATACAGGGTTATTACAACTTAAATTTTCTGAACAAACAAAAATTAAATTATTATAAAAATTCCCAAATTCATCCTAATCAAAATACAACTCATTCCATAACATAAGATTTACAACAATTTAAAAATCAAACATTTTAAATTTATAATAATATAAATTACAATCGAATTGCAAGTAAATTAAAGCAATTTATGTTTTATAAAATTTAATTTCAATTGTAAATATTAAAAAAAAAATTAATAATGTAAATTTAAATTTAAATTTTATAATAAATCCACATGCAAAAATTAGAAAAAAATATTTTTAAATTACAAAATACATGCAATCAAAATTTTATTTATGCTGCAATAATCACTACACAAATTATGAAAAATTACAATAAAATAAACCGTCGAATATTTCAGTTAAACTAAAATATTCAATAAAATGTGTAATAATTTTAGCACAAATAATAGCTCTTTAATTAAAAAAAATATTTAGCCATTTGATTTTAAAATGAAGCTTTAAAATACAAACAGAACACAGTTAAGATAGAATTTTAATTTTATTGATTTATTTATTTAAATGTTGAATAAGACCAGTCAACTAAAATAATTAAATTACAAATTAAAATTAAGCATAATAAAAATTAAAATTAAGTAAAAAGATCATGACAATATTACCAATATTATAAACTTCACTCTACTTTCATTTTTTTTAAGTATTTTTATTTACTTTGAAGCTTTTGATAGATAAACAATTGTGAGTTTCTTCTATCAGCAACTGCATCAGTTGCTTCTTTAATTTATAAACTTTTCTACAGTTTCCACTTGCTCACCGTTGATTTGTTTTCCTTCAACTTATTATTATTATTATTTTTAATTTTTTTTTTCATTTTCTTGGCGTGATTTGTTGTATCTCAAGTGTATGCGATCGTTGGGCTTTGGGTTTTGTTGCATTTGTATTTGGTTTTATTATTATTTCGGGGTCTTATCGCGTGTGTGTTTGTCCAAGTGCCGAGTTGAACTATAACAGACGTAAGTAGACCATATATATACATATACATATATATATACATATATAGTTAGAGTTGTTATTGTTATTGTTATTGTTGCTCTTGTTACCTTGCCAAGTTATATTTATGATGCTTCTTCCACTGCTGTTGTTGTTATTATTATTTTTGTTTTTCAGTGTGTTCTTAATTTTCTGTTATGCTCGCATTTCTGTAAATCATGTCGCATTTATTAGATCATCAAGGTGTTAAAGACCCTATGGGTGTACTGATAATAATTTTGGCCTTTTGTGCGCCTCTTGGCCTGCTCAACTTGTGGCTTTTGTTCACTGGTTTCGGTGAAAGTAATTCAAAGTTCATTAGTGTCTGATTTTTGATTTGAATGACACGCCCCCAAAACAAATAAACTCACACAAAGAGACCCCGACTGAGCTGGCAGTTTCATGATGTATCATTTATCAAATGATGTTTGCATTTTATTCCCAAAAAAAATATATATATAACCACAACAGAAATTTCTTATCTCTATGATGACAAAAGTATGCCATTTACATACTATGTGGAAAAATTAACAAACTAAATACACACAAGTTAAATGGGGTCTATCGTGATCAAAGTTCAGTCCTAGTTCCGAGGGAAAATCACGACTTACTTAACAAAAATCGGTAATTTTGGATCAGTTAAAAGTTAAAAAGGAAATACTGAATATTTGATAATAAAAACTAAACATTCCATTTAATTTTTAGTCTGAATTAGATTTCAACCGAAAATGTTATGCTTGAACATAAAAAAAAAATAATTTAAATTGAGAAATAATAAATCAATTCAGAAAAAATAAATAAATTCCAAGCAATATTTTAATTATTTCAAAGAAATTCTTGTGCTTTAAATAAAAATAAATATTTTATAATAAAATATATATATTTTTTTTATAACGACAATATTTTTAAAAAACTTTGATTCTTGACTTTAGATTTTAATTTGCTTTAAAATTTTGCTTAGATATTTGCTTGACTTATTTTAAAATTAATTAGTTTTAATATTGACATGATCATCACTTAATACTATAATTAAATCCAAATGAATACAATTTAATTAACCTGGCTTTAACTGACCTTAGCTAACTCCAAAGCCATAAAAGCTATAGCCAACAAATTTGGCTTGAAAAAGCTAAAGAAATCATGGCTTATAACTTACAACTTTACAACTAACTGTGATAAAAATTAATTACAACCATAAACATAATGCTGTACGCCCTGTGATTATGATAGGCTATTAGCCATTGTATAAGGTCTAATAGCTCTGAAGCCAAATGATAGCTTGCTTGATAAGTCAAACAGTTAGGAATATTATAATAATGAAGAAGTATTCTATATATGGATGGTGTGCTATTGTATTCTAATGCATATCAGATATTTGGCCTAGTCATAAGCATACTAATTGTAGATACAGCGCCATAGATACACTCAGAAAAAATATTAAACCAAATCAAGTAAGATTGAAAATCAGAAAAGGTTCAATAAACGACTATCCGAAATTTATTTGATCTAAGTAAAAACGTTCTTAATATAAATAATTCTTATGTAATCCAGAATTTACGGGTTGTTTTATTTTATTTTATATTTCTTTTTTTATTTTTTGAATTTTTTAATTTATTTAAAATTTCAAGATTATTTTTAATTTTTTTTTTTATCTTATAATAATTCTAGTTTAGTTTTATTGTCTAAAATAAATGAATATTTACAAAATTTTTATTATATTATCTCCAAAATATATTTTTCTAAATTTTATTTGTATTAAATAAATCTGGAAAATTGCAGCAAGTTGCTAGCTGCATTTTCTGAGTGTATGGAGATACTTGTGTAGCTATCAGACTGAAGTTAAGTGATAAAAAACACCCAATGCCGAGCAATTAGTTAGAGGCAAAAGCAAATAGACAGACGAGGCTAAGGAGTCTGTGTAAGGGGGGCGTGGCAGGGAGATCAAGGGGGGAGGGCAGTTCATGTAGGCATAGCGCACACGCGAATCTGCAGCGAAGCAGCAACATTAGACATGCAACAGGCAACAAACAAGCAACGAATCTCTCGTAAATTTATGAACCTGAACCTGGGGCCAAGGAGAAGAAATTGAAAAAAAAAGCAGCAGCAACAGCAGCAAAAACTGAATGTAAAAATCAAATTAAAACCAGAGCAGGCAAGCACGAAATTTCTAAGGAAATTTCACCCCGTATATGTGGTTTGTTGGCGTCGGCATGCAACAAATGGCAAGATGTTTGTGGCAACAGCAACTGCAACAACAGCAACAACAACAGTCTGTGGTGAATGACCAAAGCGCATTAAGGCAGCCAAGCGACCAACCAGAGCCAACACCAAACAACCGCCAGCAGCGGGGGGAAAAAAAAGCGCAAAAAAAAATATATAAAAAAAAATAAAAAAAGAAAAGAAATATAAAAAACCTGTGCTAATTATTATTTAGTGCAGTTCAGGCAACAGCCAGTGGCACGAAGAGCATGCCTCAAGAGTTGGCATTGCTGCTAGCTCTGTCTCTCTCTACCTCTCTCTGCCTCTCTATGTTGCAACTTCACCTGTGAGGATGCTTGCCACAGCAATCTGCACCAATTTAACCAAATAAGGCGCTTTTAGCGGCCACCAAATGCAAGTTGCATGCAGACGCATGGCCACAAGAGAAATCTGCCAGCAAACCAGCTAAGGCTGCAGTCAGGTACGCCTGACATCAATTGCAGACAGTTCAAGCTATCAAAATGAATCATAACTTCGAAGTTTACTTTGCCAAATGTCTGAAATTTTTATATATAGTTTCATATCCTTTTAAGCCAATCGTGCAGCAAATTTAACTCGAACAGCTCAAAAACTGCAATTTTTAGGTGTTTTTTTTTAATTCGTGGAAAATTTAATAGCAACATTTAAATAATATTATAAACCTACCACACCCAAGCCAATTCTCTAATCATATGCAAAATTTAACGACTCTAGCTTCAGTACATCCAGAGATCTAAATTTTTAAACTTTTACATAACTACCAAAATCCAATTTTGCTCTACAATTTACTTTTTCTTTAAAGTATCATATATATGTATTCCAAAACAAATACTTATTGGCCTTCCTTTATATGTGCTTCTGTCGTTTTTTAATCAGTTTTAATAAATTTGTGCAAAAATTGAGAGGAAAATTTAAGAAATATAATAGATTTCCGATAGTCTGTCCAATTTGCTAGTCGAATGCAAAATTTCATGGCGCTAGCTCTAGTAGATCCAGAGATCTAAATTATATAACTCTTACATAAATGCCAAAATCTGATTTACGCTACAAAATATTGTGATTTTTTGCTATTTCTAATTTATTTTACTTCCCACAAGCTTGTCACTCCCTTTTTATGGATTCTTGGCGTATATTAAAGTTGTTAGGCCCTCGCTATAGCAATTTTTTTCTAGCTCTATCATTATGTGTGTGTGTGAGTGAATGCTGCACCTGTTTTACAGGAATTCAGGCGTCTGTCGACCGTCCTCTGTCGTCGATAATAAACTTTAATGCTAATAGTAGTTGTACATCATCTGCAATGGACCAAAAAGACCAGAAACTGAGACAGAGAAAGAGAGAGACAAAGAGAGAGAGAGAGAGAGAGAGGGACAGAGAGTGCCAGAACTTGCACTGAGCTAAAAATCAAATTCCATTAAAGCAATTATGCGCCAACAAGCAACAACAAAACTGAATACTCAGCTCTGACTTTGAGAAGTCGCTCTTAACTGAATAACGAATAACGAATACTGAAAACTGCTCTGTGCTCTGTGCAATGGCGCGTAATTAGAATTTTTGATTAGCCACAGCGAAAGAGAGAGAGCTATAGAGAGAGATAGAGAGAAAAGCCGTCAAATCTTCAGTATTCGGTTTTCCTGCTCTTTCGACTTCTCTCCCTAGACCATAACTTTTATTTGGCTTACTCCTTTCGCCGGTTTCCAGTTTGTCCAGTTCAAATGGTCAGAAGGTGTTAATAATTTATAAAAATTCGCCTCTTTTTTTTTGGACTGATTTGAAATTTCAATTTTTGCTATCAGTTACCGTTAACCGTGGCGCTCTCTTTACTTCAACGGCCTGTCAACAAGTTGATCAGATTATTTTTTATTTGATTTTTTATTTGATTTTTTATTTGATTTGCAATACTTTGCTTGCATTACGTGCACTTAATAATCAAATAATTGGCATTTGATTTGTGCCGCAGAGAACTAAATGCAAGTGGGCGGGCACTTTTTTAGTCGCCTTAAAAAATACACAAAGATAGTATCTACAGTTGAGACAATTTTATTATTATTGAAAATTGATTTATTTATTTTATTTATTATTTATTTATTATTTTTATCATTTAAGGAAATTAAAAATGCAATAAAGTGTATAATAAAATTAGTATTTAAGTCATAACTCATTATAAAAAGATCAGTGGGACGGAGGCTACAGTCGGACGTAACCGACAGTAGGAGACCCTTTACTTTAACTTTATGCCTTAACAAACACAGTCAAAGGCACGCACACTAACCTACCCGCGTATGCAAGGCACACCACCCCCCCTCTGCCAAGTGCGGCAAATTGTCTGTGGCATATGTTCGCTGTTTCTTATCCGATCGAAACGAAATTCACAGCGTCGATATCATAAGCTAGTTACGTACCAAATTACAAGTCAATAACTTCAAAGCTGTGGCTGCAGTAGCTTTTTGCGGTTTGCGGGGGAAGGGGGGGAGGTATCCTAAATCTAAAACAAACTCGTGCTGCTCGCGAAATAGGAGAATCTAAATCCCGAATATGGTGTCTCTAGCTCTTATAGTTGCTGAGATCTAGGTGTTCATACGGACGGACAGACAGACAGACAGACAGACGGACAGACGGACAGACGGACAGACGGACAGACGGACATGGCTATATCGACTCGTCTTGTCGTCCTGATCAAGAATATATATACTTTATGGGGTCTGCCACGCCTCCTTCTGGGTGTTACACACATTTCCTCTTTGCACTAAACTAATAGACCCTTTTTACTTTTTTAAAGTAAAGGGTCTAAAAATAGATAGTAATTTTAGCTCAAATTTAAGATATCTAGGCATTAAAATTAAAAAAAAAAAAATACAATTAAATAAATTTAAAAACGAGGAAATTAAATTACATTTTTACAGTTTACAAAACATGAATCGTTGGTGCTTAAATTTTATTTTGGTTTTACCCATTGTAAAAATAAATATAGAAAAATATAAAAGAAATATCTACAACTTTTCCCTCTTAAATTAAGTTAATAAAACATTTTAAGACAAAAAAAAAAACAAATGAAAATTTATTATCAAACTTTGTTCATAAGCATATTTTGGGTTTGTGCTCAAGAAATAAATAAAAATGAATAATAAATAAGGAGAAAAAAAGAAACATTTCAACTCTATCTCTTTAAAAATATGAAAACATTAGACAACATTAGACTTAAAACAAATAAAAGAAAATATAATCTATTGTCATTTATCATTTTGTTGATATCTTCAACAAATTTGAAACAAAATGCCTAAATAAATATAACTCTTTGCTAGAACTTCAAATATATATTGTATTTTAGTTTTAACATATTTTGCTTATTTTAAAAAATAAAATAAATAAAATAAATAACACAAAATTAAAAAATAAAATAAATACGCTAATAACCGTAGCAAATTGGCAAACATTTTGTTGATTTTAAGCTGACAAATAATTCGATAAAAATTACACAAAAACCCAAAATAAAACCAAAGAGATAAAGAAAAAATCAATTTGCCAATTGTCGCCAATGAAAAGAGAAGGGGGCGCAGCAGGCGGGGCCAACTGCTGTGCGGTAAAAAACCAGCTGTGCAGCTGATCAAAGGGTGAAGCAGTGAGGGGTAGAGGGGAGGCAGGGGTAAGCCAAACTTGGCAAAAAAAAGAGGCAGAAAAAAACTCAGCTTGGTGTCTTGAGGCTGTGGCGTAAAAAATCAAGTGCAGATTAATTAAATTCGATAATTAAATGAACGCAGCGAGCTGCAAGATCGTGTCTGCAGTTGCCCCGTTGCAAGTTGCAAGTTGCACGTTGCACAGTTGTTGGTTTTGTTGTTTATTTTTTTGCTTCTTTTGGCTGCACATCGAGGGTGCCCCGTTGGCTTTTTGGCCACACTGCAACTGAGCGCCTAATGCATTTCTGTGATTTGGGCGCAGCGAATTAATGCGCAGCGCTCTATAAATTTGTCAGCAATTAAATGAGGCAAGTAAAGCAGCTACAGTCTGTCTACCCCCTCCCTACCTCCCTGCCAACCCCCTCCACCCTACCCTCCTTGTGCCTATCACACATGTATCTATTCCTGCTCCTTTCACCTGTTGCTGTCTATTAAGTCTCGAGTGTCTTGCGTCTCCGGCGAGTTGTTAAAACCGACTCGTGCCATATATCAGTGGCAGCGGCTGTGGCAAGTTCCTTATACCCTAACAAAGGGTATTTCGAGGGTATACATAGAGTTTACATAAACGCAAGAGCTATACTGAAGAAGAAAGCGCGCAGCGCGAGCTGTGGTGCTGTATATTAATTTATTTTTTATATTTTTATATTTATTTAATTTATAGTATATTTTACTTGAAGGCTTATATCTTTTGGGGTATATATATATATAGATAGAACTTGCCATTGTTCTTAAACATAAAACATATTTTTACAGGGTATCTTAACCCGCTCTATATACATATAAAATACAAAGTATCTAAACACCCTTTATATACACCTAAAAAACAAATAATAATCATAATAAAATAAATACAACAAACTATTAAAAAATTTTATTTTAATCTCAGCGAATTTCTAGTTAATGCCCATTTTACAGGGTATTTCAACGTCTAGCCAAACTGCAGCTGCAGCTCATCTAATCATGTCATATATAAAGTTTGATTTTTACTCTTTGCCTGGGTTCAAAGCCACAAACTCTGAGCTTTATAGACTGGCTTTGGCATTGGCATTTGCTAACTTGCAACTTGCAACTGGCAACTTGCAACATCATCGATATGTGCAACTAATTCTGCATGCAACTGCCAAACACTTTGATTGATATTTGGCGATAAAAACGAATATGCCGCTAACATATATGAGGCATACATATGTTGCCTGTTGCTTGTTGCATGCAACATGGCGTCGGCAAACTGCACTCGATTTGGCTTAAAGCACAGCTTGGGGCATGGGGCACATAAATTCGGTCGAGTTCAAGCGCGCGCAGTTGCAGTTGCAGTTGCATATATATATTTATGGCAACTGCCACAAAGCGCTGCACAAACAAATGTGGCAACTTGATCAAAATTATTGCTTTTGGCTACATTTCGAATGGGGCGTGTGCAGCTCTTCTGTTTGCAACAAGATGGAAACTATAAGCTAAATCGCATTAGCCTTAATGGTAATAAATAATGAGCTTTTTCAACGAGCTTTCAAAGCTCTACAAAGTTTAAAAGCAACATGAGCTTTTCAAGCGAGTGTTAGTGAATTTTTAGAAAGATTTTAAATAATTTTTTTTAAAATGAAAATTAAGCTTTTCAGAAGCTTCCTAAAAACATTTTTTATAAGCTCTTGTGTGAAACTTAAAAAGCCATTTAAATTTTATTAAATTCTAAATAAATAAAGTAAAATATTGAGAATTTAATAAAATAAAATAAAACTTAATTAAAACTAAAATACATCTACTAAATTACTTACAAGCGCTTTAATATTAAAGCTTTCGCATTAAGCACATGAGAAGCTTTTAAAGCTCAGTTTAAACTTACCACGAATTTTTAATTTTTGATTTTTTGTAGTTGACAAAAAGTATTGATTCAAAAGTTTCTAAAGCTCATTAAAGTTTTATAAGCTTATATTATCAACCAAAAAGCGCCTGAAAGCTCTGACTATAGTTCAACTTAATCGCTTGACATTTGTAACAGGCAATTATAAAGGAACGAGCAAAAAGTGTTTAATAATATATTATATATTTGTTGCCCGCCCAAAGGTTCGCTTTGATAATATTCCAGTTATAAATAAGTATGTATATATAATATATAGGTAACATATGTATGTCCGTATGTACATAATATATATGGGCACCATATATTACACAGATACAGTCTTGTTGTTGTTGTTGTTCTTGTTGTTGTTGTTGTTGACGTCTGTTTCTGTTTCTTGCCTTGTGTTCAACAAGTTCAAGCAGTTCAGAACCTTTGCACGCGAACTTATCGCCGCCACTCGACAACATTGTCCACACTGAGAAAAAAAGCTGTACTAGATTTGGGCACTTGAATTGTTTATTTATTTATTACAAAGAAAAATTATAGAAAAAATAATTAAGCTAGAATTATCACTTTTATAATTTCAAAATGCATTTACCAAAAATTCTGAAATTTAGGTGTTTTCATAATACTTAGCAGTGAATAAAAATAATATTAACTTAATATGCAATATTATTTATCTTGGCTTTAGTTTTAAATATTAAAATATAAAAATTTTTATAGTAAAGAAAATTAGAAGAATTTTCAGCGTAAATTTATAAATTCAATGTATAGTTGGATTTTAAATTTATTTTGTAAAAATATTACTTACTGGCTTTAGCTTTAAATTCTCAAATTAAAAAAAAATTAATAGTAACCAAAATTAATAGAGTTATCGCTTAAGTTTGTGAACTTAATATTTGGTTGGATTTTAAGTTTGTTTTGAAAGGATTTTACCTACATATATTAAATAAATGTTTTTAGCTTTTTTGCTGAGTGTGATTAGAATGACCCAAAAATAAGGAAATAATATAATCTATTTCTTTCAGTCCCTCTCTCTCTCTTTATATAAACTAAACATTAGAGGCATGCCAAAAAAATAACTATACAAAATATCAAAATTCCAATTCAAGTTCAAAATTCAAATTCAATTCAATATAAATATTTGATATTCCCACAAATATATTTAAATATTGCCATTAAAATCAATTAAATTGCTGGACTACCCTCACTGAATTCATGTAACTTTTTTGGGGGTGACCCTTGATGCCTTGGCTCCGTTTGCTGCGTCCACTGATTGTTTCATGAAGTATTTTTAATCAAACAATGGCAACAACAAAAGCAACAACAACAACAACAAACAACAACAACTTTGACGACAATCAACAAACGCGCAACGATGTCGCGCCTGATTATATAAAATAAATATCTTTGACTTGAACTTTTGCTGTGTTGACTGTTCCCATTTTGCCTGCACACACACACACAGCTACAAAAGCACACACACAGATACAAACACACACATAAATACTTTTCAAAAAAAAAAAACAAAAACCGAGCAAAAAGTCAAAGCAGCAACAAAATTCAACAGCAGCAAGAACAACAAATACACACGTATATAAACACACACGCACACACATACGCACACAGATCAGCCAACGGCAACAGCAACAACAACAACAAACGTCAAAAAAGTCAACTGCGCCGCTGCCATTTGATAAGAGGCCACAAGTGTAAATATAGACGACGACACCAACAACAACAACAACCACAACAACAACAGTGGGCAGCAGCCGACGTCGACGTCGACGCCAACGCCAACACCGACGTCAACCGTTGACTGCCCGAGTCAAACGTACGCTCTCACACACATTTGTTCGTATTTATTCGTGTGTTCGTGTGCCTTCGTGCTTTAAGAGCGCGCTTTGGGTTTGGCAAAGAGCGCCAGGCGTCGCAGCGCAGTCGGCGTATGCGCAATGCGCTTCGTGAGCATTCGCATACGCATTGATTGATACGAAGAGCAAACGAGCGTCGCTTGCCCCCCTCCCCCCCGGCCCATTGCTTTTGTTGTGCGCCGTGCATGTTGTTTGTGCAGTTCAGCAGAGTTCAGACGCTGCTGCCCCGCTGCTGCTGCTCTGCTGCTGCTGTTGTTATTGCTGTTGCTGTTGTTGTGCTCCTTTTTTTTTGGCATAAGTGCCAATGGGTGCGGGTGGAATTGCGTATGCGTGCGTACGTGTGAGCGAGAGGGAAAACAGTGTGCTCTTTTACAGGTTAACATATGGAGTTTAAGAATATAATAAAAAAGTTAATTAAATATAAAACTAAATTATAAAATAATTAAAATAAAATTAAATAAAATATATTAACTTAAATAAAATAAATTTGGTGACAAATAAATAAAAGAAATATGAATAAATTAGACTAGAACTAAAAAAATTAAATAAAATAAAACAAATTCCAAGAAAATAAAATAATATAAGCTAAAAATAAAATCAACATAAAACAATTTAATAAATATTCAAAACAATATATTAAGCTAAAACAAAGCAAAAACTTTAATGAAAAACTAAAAATAAATAAAAAATAGTTATATATTAATATTAAAAAAGTTATATAAAACAATATAAATAAATAAATTAAATTAATTAAATTAAATTAAAAATCAAGCCAACCTAATTTAACTACATTTATATGGAATAAATAAAATAAAGCAAACCCAACTAAAATAAAATATGCAAAATTCTAAAAGATAAAATAAATCAAATTAAAATAAACATATAAAATAGTACAACTAAATAAAATTAAAGCAACATAAAATATTACACAAATAAAATAAAACAAAATCAATTCAATTCGAATACAACAAATTGCAATAAAACAAATCAAACAAAAATAAATTAAAGTAAATTATCACAAACTAAGCAACAAATTATGAAAATGAATTTTTTTCGAGATGTAAATTTGCATTTTTTATGCGCATTGCCTGCAAAATGATCTTGACAATTGCCGCTACGCCCAAGCCAATTTTGAGGCGAGTGACAACGGTTAAACGCCGTAATTTATGCAACATAAATGGCCAATAATGATGCAGAAATACAAGAAGGGGGAAGAGGAAGACGAAGGAAAGCGCATTGTGATTTTTTGCAGTGTTGTTGCTTTTTTGGGACATGGTCTTTATAAAGACTGGCAAAACAATGCGATTAAATGACGCGTGCACCATGCAATTTAACAGCTCAATATTTGCATAATAACAGCGCGTGACAACAACAACAACAACAACAACAATTACAACAATAACAACAACAACAACAACAACAATGGCAATGACGATGATAACAATAATAACAGCAACAAAGACGCTGAAAAGAAGCCAAAAAGTCAAAAAGTCGCCGCAATCGAAGCAATTCAATTGCAATTGCAACCAAAGAGGACGGAGTAGATCAGTCGGACAGAAGACTACAGTCGGACGTAACCAACAGTAGGAGACCCTTTCCTTAAACGAAAAAGCCAATTTTGTTTAACTTTGAATGCGCATAGCTTTGCCAAACTCAAGCGATTTTCGAGCGGTGTGGTTTTTTCTTAATCATTTGAGTTTGAAATTAAAATTTGAGCAAAAAATCTACGAAAAATAGATTTGAAATTTTTGCGAAATTTTTAAGGTGACCCCTTTAAAAAAAATGAAATTTTCGGAGAGAAAAAAATTTTTTTTAATTCGTAAGATATGGTGCCCAAACGAATTGTATTGCAAAATAACGCAGAAAAAACCAAACATGACAGAATTTGGTCGAAAAATGTAGATTTTAGAGTCAAAAGAAAAAAGCTATTTTTGTTGAACTTGCGCATAACACTATCAAAACTCAACCGATTTTCAAGCGGTGTGGTTTTTTCTTAATCATTTGACTGTGAAAATAAAATAGCCTTAAAAATTAAAGAAAGAAAAAATTGAAATTTTTTCAAAAATTTTAACCCTACTCTCTTAAAAAAAAAATAGAATTTTCAGAAAAAAAATTTTTTTTTTGTAATCGTAAGAATTGATTCTCTAAGGAATTCTATTGCAAAAGTATGCAGAAAAAAAACAAACATGACGGAATTTGGTCGAAAAATGTGGATTTTAGGGCCAATATTGTTATAATGGGGGGGGGGAGTACCACTTCTTATCCTATATTCTTACACAAACTTCCTCTACAAAAATTTTCCATTTGCACTAAGTTAATATACCCTATAGTTTCTTTTCAATGTACAGTCTAACAAAGCACCCAAGTGTGGGTGAGCATAAGGGGCAGAGAAGGGGGCAGGGGCAGGGGCAAGGAGAAACCTTTGGTATTTCGGTTGAAGTCGAACATAAATTGCACTTGGTATAAACGGCGCTCCAATGACGGATTGACAAATCGACTGAGGGGACATTTTTCTCCTCGGTTTCTGTGACAAATTTATGACAGACTTTTGTCTCTCTCGTCTTCTGTCCCTTGTCTGTCGTCTGTTGTCTTTGTTGCTGTTGTTCGTGATCGTGTGGCACGTGAAGATGCCACAATGTTTATGGCTCTGGCCAAGGTAATAATTTGCCAACAATTTTGTGTGCCGTCTTGGCCCAAGCTCATCATTACGCTGTTCATTATGACGACGATATGCAATCATAATGATCGGCATTTGCATTTTAAATGCGGCACGTGAAGAGTTAGACAGACAGACGCAGACCCAAGTGCACTGACAAAAATTATATTAAATTAAAAAAATAAATATTTTTTAATAAATATTGTTAAAGGATAATTTGAAAATAAATATTCCAGCTAAATATGTATACTAGAATTATTATAGAATTTGTAACAAAAAAAAAAAAAAATTTCATAAACCCAAAAAAAATAAAAGTCATCAAAGTCGGCAATATTGTTTCTTAAATAACTTCGGTGTTTATTAAACGATTTCAATCCGCTTTTCAGAATAGATAAATATAATGGTAGAGAGTATATATTTTATATATTTTTAATGGAAACCTTTTATGTTGGATATTACATTTATTATTCGGGTCTTAAAGAATGGGGCGTAAAAAGGAGTGGAGTTAAAATTTTAAAATAAACTTGATCAGGATTAAGGAACAACAAATTAGGATAGATTTAAATGAAATCAGGATTTAAGAACAACAAAATAGAAAAGATTTAAATAAAATCAGGATTTAAGAACAACAAATTAGCATAGATTTAAATATAAAAATATAATTTAACTTAAGCCAAACAAAAATTTTAAAAATTTAAATAAATCTTGAATGTGATTGAAATATCCTAAATTTAAATTCTGAATTACATGAGGATTACTTGAAGTAAATACATTCCTATTTATAGAAAGTAATTTACACATAACACAAATAATATATTATTATTTAATATTATAAATTATATAACTCTATACATTTTTTTTCTCAGTGTGCTTATTTGAATACGAGACTTGGCCAGGAGCCGCCTTATTTGGCTTAAGCCCAAAAGATCAGTCTCTTTCTCTCTCTCTCTCTCTGAGTCTCTCTCGCTTCTCGCTCTGCTCACAAATTTGTCACACTGAAATTGGTGTTTGTGACAAATCGCCTAGAAGTGAGAGAGGAGGAGTAAGAGAAGTAGGAGTAGGAGAAGTAGGAGAAGGGGAAGTTCTCTACCTTCTCTGTCTCCTTCGCTGACAACTGATTGAACTATTACACTGCGCTTATATGGCTGCAGTTATTTCTCTTTTATTGTCTCGATGCACTGCTCATCTGCATTTTTCTACAGTTAGCTTTAAGGCCAGGCCAACGCAACAGCCAAATGCATCGAAATGGCTATAAAAGACAACTCCAAATTGCAGCGAAATATACTTCGACAAAGTGCCAAAGACTCTGGCTGGCAGTCTGTGAAAGTCTGGCAACGCCATAAAGGAAAATTGCTAATAGTTTGAGCTTTAGATAAGGTTGAGTTGGAGCAGTTGCTTTGAATTGATCTGGAATCAAAATAAAATAGAGAAAATGCTTCTATTTAGACTGTAATATCTCTAAAAATCTTATAAGAAAGATTTCAGCTCTTGTTGTGCTGTTTAGAAAGCAGAAATAAAAATTATAATAAAACAAAATTTTAATTATAAAATAAATTAAATAAAATCCCCGGAAATCGCAAGGAAATTCTGGGTTTTAAAAATGAAATCAAGCAAACTCGAGCATCTCAAAAATACCTGATAATAATCAACCTAAAATATCGAAATAAAAGTTAAGATAAAGTAAAGTTCAGGAAAATTCTAAAAAAAAAAAAGTAATCAAGCAATCTACAGATATCTTAAGATATCAAATAATAAGCTGCTTTAAATATTGAAATATATCACATTAAAGTTAAGTAAATTTTTAGACAAACTCAATAAAGAAACTTGTTTGAAATTTGCGACTTCAAAATTCAGGGAATAAAAAATATAATCAAGCAAACTAGAGATAGCTTAAGATATCTAAAAAGAATCTGCTTTAAATATCCCAATATATATCACATTATTAAAATTAAGTAAACTTTTAGGCAAACTCTATAAAAAAAACATATCGAAATTCGCTACTTAAGAAAATCTATAATATGATATAAAATCTACATAATAGCTATATTTATATACTCTAAAATATAGCTACAAAGATAAAAAAAAATCGATGCTCATAGGCAAATCGAAGCTGCCGCTAAAGGTGATATATTTAAGGCAACATTTTGCGAATTCCATTGAGAGATAAAATATCGATAACTGCCTGATGATTATTGCTCGCGATATAAAGCCGTAGATTATTGGCTGCAGTCATGTGTAATATCATTATCGGTTAATTAAACCAGAGTGGTTTGAACAATCAGAGAGCTCGCAGATTGCATTAGGCAGACAGTTAAAATGCAGCTGCTGCCACAGACTGTTGACCACAAAAATCCACAAGATGCCAACTAATTGAGACATCATCAAGTTGCAGCAGGGGCGGGGAGGGGGGAGAGAGGAAGAGAGGTGGAGAGAGGGGGTTTGGGGCATAGGCAAGTCTACACCCAGCTAAAGTAAACATAAAAAACACTCGACTGGCAAGTAAAAGGCAAGTGTAAATAGCGCATAAAGCGCCAGAGGAAATCCGAGGGAACGTAGAAAGAGATAGCAAAAAAGAGAGAGATAGAGAGAGAGAAAGAGAGAGAGAGAAAGAGAGAGGGGAAATGCAGAGATCTTTTAAGCAGTGTTGCCAATTTTCTTTGAATAAAAAAGCTTTTTTTGGCGGGAAGTAGTGATGGGATTAGGTCGATATTCAGCCTTAACGATATTTTCTATAATTTGGCCTTGCTATCGATAATAACAATATTAATAAAGTTGTTGATTTAAAAATTTTATTTGTCTAAATTATAGACATTTAAATTTCAGCAAAAACAAAGTAATTTAATTCTATTTTGATCTAATTATATGCATTTTAATTTCAAAGAAGAGAATATTTAAATTCTAAAACAATTTAAAATTTAAATATTTTATTTACTATTTTTAAACAACTGATTACTTAAACTCCTAACTACATAAATCTTGAAACAAAATCATATGAATTATTTTTATGTTGATTTAAATTCAATTTTTATTATTATTATTTTTTTCATCTAAAAAAAACTAAAATTTCTACTTCCCGCATTTATACAAATTTTCGAGGATATAAAACTTGATTTGGCGGGAAAAAAGCTGCTTTGGCCGCACTGCTTTTGAGCAATTCTCGCAGCCAAACATAAAATCAGCAACAATTTAATAGCAATTTTTACAGCGTGTGCGCTGCTGCGTCTTTTCGCATCTTCTTCAATCTCCAGCTGATAATGAAGATTAGATGTTGGCTGTGTTGCCCCTCCTTTGTCATGGCAGGACTTGCAACAGGAAGTGGCAAGTTCGTTTAATGGCAGCTGCTGCTAATCTCTGCAGCAAAAAGGCAAAAAAATACAAACGCTAAAAGAAGTTGTCAAACTCTGCAGTCAAGTCGTTAAGTGAAAAATTCATTAGGCGTTGTCATAAAAAAAGAGGCAAACTTTTGCTAACTTGCCGTTGGTAATGTGTTAGAAATTCAATTTGTAATTGTTCGAAGCGCAGATACGAAAAAAAACCCAAAAAATTTCAACTGTCATACGAACATTGACCTCTTCTCCTTAAGTAAATGTCTGTCCGTATTCCGAGGGCACTCAAATTTTGGTAGCTGGGCGTGCGTACGTGATCGAATAATGAATAACTTTCAAATTGAATGATCAAACACGACCAAAAAGACGAACAAAATAAAAAACAACGACGCACTATCCGAAAAGTCTGTGAATTCTTATTTATCGTTGTTCCCTTCTCGCTTTTTTTTTGGGTGTCATAAAGCTTCGACAAGAACCGACGAACCGTCGAACCGACCGAGAACTCGTAAAGCCCAAACCTGGCCAAAAAACAAAAAAAAAACGTCAGCTATTAGAGCCAAGTTACGTCTCTCAGCTAAATGCTGCTTGGGGTCACGCGCGTCGTGTACAAATCAAACAGAAAAAACATTCCACAATGTACAAAAAACAAAAAAAAAAAACCTAAAAAACAAATACAAAACTTGTACAACAAATACAAATAGTTCCATCACATAAACAAAGATTTACATAGTTTTTTTTTAAGCAGTTGGCATAAAACATAGCTGAAATTTAGATGTAGCAACTGCACTTGAAAAACACTGCTACAGTCGAACGCAACTGACAGCGAGTGGGGTTGCCAGATGGCGCAAAAGAGCGTTACATTTCTCATAAAAAAAAAAAAAACTACAATAATTGATTTTCGTAAAGTTTGTCATGTTTTTCTGCCTTCTTTTTATTCTCATTCTTTTCGCTTTCAATTTTGTTTTATTAATTTTATTTATTTTTTTTATTAATTTTTAAGCCGAAAAGTTGATATTTTATTACCAGTATAACCCAATTTTTCTGAATATATTTTACTTAATTTGCCAATTGAATTAAGAAATTTTCTGAAAATTTATATAAAATTGGAAAAAATTGGAAAAATATTTGCTCAATTGAATAATATTGAAATAAATAATATTATTTATTAATATATAATTATTATAAATAATAGTATAATATTCTTACTAGAGGACACAACGGCCTGAATAACCCACCCAGAGGGAAACAAAAACAATAGTATTTATTTTAATTAGAATTTACTAAAATAATTTTAGACTTTTTAAATATTGTAAGATTTACTTACTTCCAAAATAAATAAAAATCTTTTAAAACTTTCAATAATCGATCAAGATCATAATTTTTTATACTATATACCTACAATAATAATTGAATATCCATTAAATTTTAATAATTCAATATTAATAAAATCATTTTTTAGCTTTTTAAATATTGTAAAATTTATTTTCAATTGATTTTATTTTATTCAATTTATTTTCAAAATAATAAAATAAAAAATATAATAAAATTTGAAACAATTGATCAAGAACATCTCTCCTATACTATATGTATAAAAAAAAATCCCTTAAATTTCAATAATTCATAATATATTATATAATTTTAAGCTCTTAAACCTATCCTCTTAAACCTATCCTTTAAAACTTACAACAATTGCTCAATAACATCTCTTTTATACCATATGCCCAAAATAAATTAATCAACTTTCAGCTTGATTAAAACAATTTAAAACTCGAATGTACGAAAAGTTCTATGAGATTTCACTTAGATTTTTAATGTTTTTAGACCCTTTACTTTAAAAAAGTAAAAAGGGTCTATTAGTTTAGTGCAAAGAGGAAATGTGTATAACACCCAGAAGGAGGCGTGGCAGACCCCATAAAGTATATATATTCTTGATCAGGACGACAAGACGAGTCGATATAGCCATGTCCGTCTGTCCGTCTGTCCGTCTGTCTGTCTGTCCGTCCGTATGAACACCTAGATCTCAGCAACTATAAGAGCTAGAGACACCATATTCGGGATTTAGATTCTCCTATTTCGCGAGCAGCACGAGTTTGTTTTAGATTTTGGATACCTCCCCCCCTTCTCCCGCAAACCGCAAAAAGCTACTGCAGCCACAGCTTTGAAGTTATTGACTTGTAATTTGGTACGTAACTAGCTTATGATATTCTCTATTAACCCTGTGAATTTCGTTTCGATCGGATAAGAAACAGCGAACATATGCCACAGACAATTTGCCGCACTGGGCAGAGGGGGGGTGGTGTGCCTTACATGCGCGGGTAGGTTAGTGTGCGTGCCTTTGACTGTGTTTGTTAAGGCATAAAGTTAAAGTAAAGGGTCTCCTACTGTCGGTTACGTCCGTCTGTAGCCTCCGTCCCACTGATCTGCCCCGTCCATATATTTTTAAAAAAAAAACTTTTAGGCATAGTTGATATATTACAAATATATCATTAAGTTCGTCGGTTAGTCAATCAGTCGGTACAAACTTTTAATGGGCAAATTATTTGTAGTCATTTGTAGTTTCACATGTGACTTGGGGATTATTTACAATTTCTTGCAATAATTTATGAATATTGTTGACGCCGTTTGTTGCCTTTTAAATAGTAATACGTCAATAAAAGTACACAAAAAATTACCTGACCTCAGACTTGCAACTCATTTGAAGGCACATGTAATACGTACGTACAGTTTTTTATTTCAATTTTTTTTTCAGATTTTTTTTAGTTTATGTTCTCATCTTGCAGTGGGCAAAACATATCAATCTTATTGTTGCCAGTTACGTTATGAGTGTATATGATTTGTTGGGGTCGTAAAAAAGGCCTCACCTTAGCAGGTTCTCTAGAGTGCTCAGTACCCGAAGGTTCCCCTCCTCCTCCCTCCCTACCTCTCTGGCTCCCTCCTTTGGGCTGAGAAATGTTAATAAGCGTTGGCAATTTTTAGCAAGCGACACATTTGGGATACGGGCTGAGAGCTTGATGTATGCGATTTGCCAATTCTCATCAATATTTCTGCTCACGTTGCGACATTTTGTCAATATCTGCGCCAATGATCGTCGCCTCTGCCTCCTACCTCGGCCCCGCCTACCTACAGCTGAAGCGGGGCCAGACGTTGGGCGTTCAATGATTCTTTTTTAATTGAATTCTAAAAGCGTTGTCAGTTCTTTTGTTGTTGTTGTTGTTGGGGTCTCTACGCGTTGGTATCTACACTCGGAAAAATTAAGAACAAGTTGTTCTATAAAATAAAACTCCTAAATGCATCTGGATTTGTTTTAGAATTACATAAAAACTTAATTCACTTCAATCTCTAGATTAACTTTTACTTGTTTATAAATTAATATTATTTGAATTGCATTCATAATTTCAATTGGAATACCCACCTCACCAAAATCGAGCAATTTTTCTAACTAATATCTTCGCTATTTCTTATGCGATTGTAACGTAATTCATAGCATCCATTAGGAATACCATGGACTTCGTACTTGCAGAATTACAAGACTGTAGTTTAAAAATTGGACATTCTGTGGTTTTCTAACGATAAGCTGGGGAAGTATCGAAAATCTAAAATAATCATAATCTTCTTAATGCCTAGGAGAACCTAAATACCAAAAATTGTGTGTATAGCTTTATAAATTCAAAGTGATTTTAAGAATTTTTAAGTATTTTGAGAATGATGTTTTAAGAAAGAAAAATTTTAGATTCAAGTGTTAAAATTCATTTTTCTCTGAGATTTTTTCTCTCAGTGCACATATATAGCTTTTCTGTAGGGTATACGGGCATAAGGTGCCCCCAAAACCAACAACAGTCGGAGGGAATTCAACCTTGTGGTATGCGCTGAGTTGATTTTTGTTGTTGCCGTGTATTAAACATTAAACAAGTCGAGTTGAGTTGGATTCACAACTTAATGGACACAAGAAACACTTGGCCGCAGTTGTTGTTGGGTTTATTGAGCAGTTTTTTCGCGCTCTTGGACTTGACAATTACACGGCTATTTCTGTATGCTTTTTTATTCATTTTTTGTATATTTTTTATTATGGTTTGTTTCAATGACGTTCGTTAAATTTGTTACAGTCATGGTTAACACACATAGGCATTTGTGTAGTGTTCTTTTGGCTTTTATTTTTAACAATTTAATTATAAGTGGTTAATATTGTTATTTATATAATTTGCAAACAGCAGCAAGCAGAGACAGAGAGTTAGAGCATCCATTTGCTAATTTTTTATGCCTTATTATTTAATTAATTGTCATATTTTATATAAAAACCTTATAAACATATAATAATCATTGCTACAGAGCATATCAGACTTTTAAAGCAGTTAAAATAATGAAAAATCAATAATTATAAAGGTTTTTTTATAAACTAAAGTCTCGAATAAAAAAATGTTTAAAAAACGCAGTCCGAATGCTACACAGTTCAAATTTTGCATAAAGTTGCTGTAGTATATTCATAATATATAACCCAAATTTAATAAAAATCGCTTAATAAATACGCAAGTTATGTAACTTAGAACAAATGCTTGCCGAACAGCTGGCGCCATCTAGCGTAAGCTTTGTTTTACGATCTAACTTAGTAGGCAAGCGTGAAGACTGTACTCTGAGCTGTATATTTATTGAAATTTAAAAGCATATACCCGCTTTAAATTTGTAAAAGTTAGCTGCAAATTTTACTTTGATAGTCACCTTTTGGTATATTTAATTAATGTCAATTATTAGTCAATTAGAGCTTACTGCAAAGGTCGTCGAAATTAATGAACTTTTGACTTTCCCCCTGACACGGCGGCAAGTGTTGGAAGTCTAGCGAAATTAAATTGAACTTTGGCCATCAAAGAAAAAAAAACGTTCAAGGGAAATCTAAATTAGTGCAAATATCAACGAAAGTTTTCGATCTAAAAGACTATAATTTATGACTTTGATTAGTTGGGAGTAGTTTTAGCTAATTCGGTCTATAAACTTCTTGTACAACCTCGAAAGCTAATTGAGCCTCAACAATTACGCTTGGATTCTATGGAAGTGCATGGCAACTAGGACAACCGACAATTCAATTGAATTGTTTCTCTTGCCAGACGCAGAAGAATGTTTCGCCAGAGAGTCTTCAGGTGATCTAGCTAATGTCTGGGCAATTGAAAGACTGACCTTAATGATGGATAAGTCGACAACAGACTATTAAGATGCCAGCTGATGCTGCTAAACCTTTGACAAAATGGAAACAAGCAGAAGAAGAAGGAGAAGTAGGAGAAGAAGCCGGAGAAGAAAGCGAAAGAAACACAAAGAGAGAAACGCCCAGGAATGCGAAAACAAACAATAAACAATAATTCAAGTTGGTATTGCAGGTGAGACGACGCCAACGACAGCCACAACTCATTATCGATCGTCGCACACTCCCCATTCCGGTCTGGAGTCGAGGGTGTTATTGTGGGTGACAATGGCGGATCGTAAAGCTCGGAAAGCTCAGAAGCTGACTGCAGCTTACATAGTAGGAAGCTAGGCAATGCACAGTGGAAACGAGAGAGGTTTTCTCTAACAAATTTTATGTTCGTTTTAATTGCAAATAAATTAATTTATTATTTTAATTTTTATTTAAAGAAGCTTTTATTTAAGCATTATTCAATTTTATTAATCTTCAATTTAATTATATTATATTCCATTATTATTTTATTTTAAGTTCATATTATATTATTTATTTTTTATTTTTTTTATTATTTATTTATTTATGCTATTATTTATTATTTACTATATCGTCTTTAATCGGTTGAACCACTGTGCGCTGCCTCTGCCTCTGCTGACGTTGTTCTGTGTGCTTTATTTGCGTTGGCTGCGACCGCGACGCGTATAATTTACACGTTTTGCTCATTTGCGATTCTAGGCTCGCAGCTGAAACAAAACAAATGAATTAAAATCGCTAAAAAGGGGCGCAAGGGCAATACCAAAAACATAAAAAAAAGGTTTCAGCCCAAAGCACGGCTCAAAAGTAAAAAGACAAGTGTGTAGGGATATGGGAACAGTGGGGAGGAGAGGGAGACAGCCTCACTTCAGTCCACTGTTGCCAAATCCGCCTGTTTTGCCGCCAGATCTGACGGGTTTTTAAGAGCATTTGCTAGAAAATATATGAAACTGCGGGAAGCGGAATTTTAGATATTTTTTTAAAGAATACTTCAGCATTCTGTCAGCTTTTTCTTAGATTTTCTCAAATTTAGGCTTATATAAGGAACATTTACACATCATTATTTTGATCGATATGTTTTTCGATAACTTAAATTTATATTTTTTTATGTTTTTTAAATTTTACAAATGTAAAGCGACGTATAATTCGATAACTGAATGTGAGGAATTCGGGCTCGACGTCTAGCAATGGGAGATTTTTAATGGAAAATTTTTTAAATTTATTAATAAATTACGATAATCTTAAGAATAATTTATCTTTTTTCTGTTTTTTTTTTACGATTATGTATAGCTTTTTTCGCTCTCTTCTCTTTCAAAAAAAAGCTTTTTTTTCTCGCTGAAAACTGGCAACACTGGTTGAGTCTTGGCCGAGTCGAGTGAAATTCCAACAAGTGGCGTAATTGCGCCCTCTGGCGGCTACCGTGCGGCCATCGATAGTCATTTACATGGTCATGAGAGGCGAAGAGAGCAGCAGACGCAGAGAGCAGAGCGAAGTGCAAGGGGAGCGCATTAAAATCGCAAATCATAACTACAACAAACAATAAATAAGTGCAGCGACTGCACGCAAGAGCAGGAGCGCAGGAGAGGGGGAGAACAGGACAGGAAGAGGCAGAGAGCAAGAGAGCAACAAGTGTGCGTGTCTCAAGTCGTTTAACTGCCGCTGCTGAGTGCAAAGTTGAGCAGACATAATGAACGAGGACGCGAGAGGAGCAAGAGCGGGCAGAGGACGGAACGTCGCGTCGCGTCGCGACTGCGCAGTCGTCGCTGCTCGTCATCGACAACTGCACGCCATCGGCATATAAAGCAAAGCAACAACAACTGTGGAAGCTGCTGCTCTGCCGCTGCCGCTGCCTCCGCCGCTGCATCTGCTGCAGTCGATGCTCTTGGCTGAAGAGAGAGCTTGCACACTTGCGCATTAGGCTGGCAGCGGCTAAAGAGCAAAGCTTTGCTTCTGGGGTGGCAACCAAATTAGAGTGGTGCTTAAAATTAAATGAAATTAATTTATTTAAAAATTGCAAAGTATTAAAATTAATAAAAATTAATTAATAATAAAATATTTCTAATAAAATAATAAAAATAATTAAATAAAGTGAAAAATAAAAGTAAAAATAAATATAATATATAAAACAAGCTAAATAAATATAAAACACGACTAGGGAGTCAAAAAATTTTAATCAAATAAGAATTTTGATTGTACAGGTTTTAAATGGCATATACATGAAATATTTCTAATAATATAATTAAAATAAATTAATAAAAAAAATAAAAGTTAAATACATATATACAAAATATAAAACAAGCAAAATAAACATAAAATACAAATAAGTAATACTTAAAAAAAAAATACATTTTTAAATAATAAATTTAATAAAAATAATATTAAATTCGTAAAAGTTTCAAATAGCAAATATCATTTACAAACAATAATGAAAATGCATAAAATGTGTAATTCAAACAAGAAAACAAAGAAAATATATTGAAATCTGAGACGAATATCAATTCTCTCACAGCTGTTTTTCTGATTATTTAGTCTAGCGCATGTCCATATATAAATATTTATTATTAATGACATTAATTAGTGTGCCAACAGACTTTCCAATGAAAACATATAAATTATGGCTAGGTGTACATAAATATTGACCAATCAAGCCAGAACGTATCGAATTTTGTTTACCGAAAAAATCTGGTAATTAAATGGCTTAAACAACTTGAATTAAACTTGAGACGAAGCTTTGGTTAGTTATACTAAATGTTTGTAATTAAAGAGAAAGAAATCAATTACAAAAGTATTGCTTAAAATTGCAAAGAAAAAATGTTTACTTTGCACTACCTGGAGAAGAGAAATGAGATGTATTTAAATGATAATAAATAAATTTTTGTAAATATTATAAATATACTATAATAATATATTGTTTTGTACAGTGCAATTTAAGTGTAATATATATTTTAAAATAGTTTGTTATAATATATGTATCAATAAATTTTTAATTTTGTTTAATGGTGCGCATTATAACTCTAATTTGGTAAACTGTAATTTAATATTTATATGGATTTTATTATTTTATTTGTATTATTTTTATAATAAATTAAATTGGATTATTACATCTTAAAAAAAATCTCGCGCGCTCAGGCGCGCTCGACCTGACAGTCGGGCAAGCCCGACTGTCTTATACCCTGTACCACAGCTCGCGCTGCGCGCTCGCCCGTACTATATATAATGTAAAATATTCTCTTAATATTATTTATTGAAAGTACCTTCAAATGTACTAATTATAGTTTTTAATAGTTCAGCGCCAAAATGCGCGAACGAACACACACACACATAAACAAGAGTCCTATTAAATAAATAATTAAACGCACGAATTGCACGCATCGGATCACGCCTAATTCACTAACTTAACGGTCGCAATGATAATCGCGCTTTAAACTATTTATAATAGTACGAATATTATAAATATTTTAAATATTTTAAAAATTACACAACGTATTAGGCAGCAATCGAACGAACGCACAAAACGATCTGACGATGTGGCAACGCTACCGCCAATACTCAATTTGGCACGATGAAGGTAGCGCTCAAACACTTGTCGCTTGCTTTTTTTGCGTAATCTTATTTTGGCACCTTGCAATTGGTGTTGTTTACATGCGTACATGCACACATACATGTATGGTATTCGTCTATTCTACATGTATGTGTGTTTCTGTTTATACATACACACATACACTTGCTGGGCTGCAGGGCCCGTGCGAAGCAATACATGCAGTATTGAGTAGCTTATATCTCCTATGTTTATTAACCGATTTTAATGCGCTTTTCAGAATAGTTAAATATAATTAAAAAGAGCGTTTATACTAAATACCAACATTCTATGATCAATATTACGCTTGTTTTTGAACTTTCAAGTTCAACTATTGTTAAGCCTATATCTCCTGTGTTTCTTAACCGATTTCAATGCGCTTCTCAGGATAGTTAAATATAATACAACAGAGCTTATGTTCCGAATAACAACCTTCTATGTTCAATATTACGCTTGTTATTCAACTTTTTGTGTTAAAAATTCGAGGTTATGTGAGTTTTATTGATTTTTGGGCGTCAAGGGGGCGTGGCATCAACGATTTGAAATAAACTTGATCTGCGTATTGAATACACCTACCGATAGCAACCAACACGGCATCTCTAGCTTTTGTAGTTTCCGAAATCGACGCGTTCATCCAGACGGACAGACGGACAGACGGACAGACAGACGGACATGGCTATATCGACTCGGCTTGTCTCCCTGATCAATAATATATATACTTTTTGGGGTCTGCCACGCCTCCTTCTGCCTGTTACATACATTCTGACAAAGTTATTAACCCTGTTTTTCCCATTTTTCAAATGGGCACAGGGTATAAAAATTTATATATAAAGTATTAGCATAGGTCTACGACTCAATAAGTAAGAGTATACCATAAAAAAATAAAAACAATTTTATATGTTCACACAAAAAACAAATTAATGTTTAATAATTTTTTATAATTATTTATATTTATTTAAAAATATTGTGAATTTCTATGACTTGAAAAATTTGGCTATAAAATGCTTTACAAACTTTTTAATTTAAATTTAAATGCATTTTTCGTTGTTTAAATATATTTTAACAAATTAATTTAAAAAGTTTTTTGTGTATTGCAGTGTATTTGGCATTCGTTGTGATATTTTTTTGCTTTCCGGCTGAATTTGTTTTAAGTTCTTGGCTGAGTGCAACTAAGTCCACGTTCAGAGAGATCGAGGCAAGTCGACATTCCATGGCCATTTGCAGGGCATAAGTTCGCGTCAAAGGTTTCGACTCGGGCCGTGTGCGAAGCGCAGAGGAGGAGGAGGAGCAGAGAAAACAGAGAGCAAAAAGAACAAAGCAAAAACAAAACAAAACAGCAAATAATATACAGTGTGAGGCGAAAAGGCAACAACGACGACGACGACGACGCCGACGGACAAAAGGTTATAAATGCAGCCAGAGCTCTTATTGATATTGTATAAGTAAGTAGAAGTTGTTGTTGTTGTTGCTGCTATTGTTGTTGTTGTTGTTGTTGTTGCTGTTGTTGTTGTTGTTGCTGTTGTTGTTGTTGCTGTTGTTGTTGCTTTGGCATTAGCCTGCACAAGGGGCAAACACTGCTGACGATGGGTCGCTTCTGTATGAAGAATCTCTTCAACTTCTGCCTCTGCCACCGCCGACTCGTTTTGCATTTTAATTTTACTTCTGTTTCACTTTTGGACCCTGTACTTTTAAAAAGCTTAAAAGGTCTATTAAGTTAGTGTAAATGGGATGTGTAATACCCAAAAGCAGGCGTGGCAGATCCCAGAATAATCTGTCCATCCGTTTGAAGACATAGATCTCGCAGACTATTAGAGCTAGAGACACTATTATTGGCATTAAGGTTCTCCTAGTTTGTTTTGTATATTTAATATCTCCCATTTTCCCACGCAAAACACAAACAACCACATCAAAAAAAGGCGTGGCAGACCTCAAAATGCATATATATTCTTGATCAGGACGTCGAGCTATGTAGTTATAGCCACATCCGTCTGTCCTACTATCCTGTCGGTCTGTCCGTCCGTATAAACAGCCAAATATCTCAAACAAAAACAACTTCAGGCTCCATTTTGGTTATTTAGGTTCTCCTAATCTTTACACTGATTTCTAGATTTTTTTTAATATCTTTAATATCTCCTCCCCTTTCCCAACACTACTCAAAAAACCCCTATAAACACAATTTGAAAGGTACAGACTTATTATTGGGCACACACGCAGTTTATATCATTAACCATCATTGCTGTGAATTTTATTACGTTTGTATGAGAAATAGCGAAGATATGCAACAAACAACACGAACAGGTGTGTATTATTGAAACACAAAGTGCAGTGTCTGCTACTGTCTGTTACATCCGACTGCAGGCTTCCGTCCTTACAGCTTTTTTTTCGTTCTTGCTCATCATGAAGATCATTGCATGCTTTTGTATTGTTTTTTTTTTATATTTTATTTTTTATTTATACTTTATTTTTGATTATTTTAATTTTAAAGCCGCGCTGCGTTGCTTTTTTTTTATCGCCACTTGCCGGGTCTTTTGTGGTGTTTGTTGCCTTTTTTGAGCCCGGTCAAAGTCAATTCAGCTCAGCTCAAGTCGATTCGAGTCCCAAGTCAAGTTGTGCCTTTTTTGGGATATTCTCTGTATTTGTAGCTGTATTTGTATCTGTATCTGTGCGCTTTAAGGTGCTTTGTTTTAATGAAAATTTGCATGCTGAATGCTTAATTTTTTGCCAGCAATTCGCTGGGGAGTGGCAGACAATCTTTTCTTCTCTCTTCTCTCTTTCCTCTTTTTTAACGGCCAAAAGTTGTGATTTAAAAAAAAAATTCTTCAAAATCTATACAGTTTAAAGTATTTAGTATATAATTTATTTATTTATCATTTATATTCTTATGCTTAATAAATTTGCAGTTAATAAATTTGCCATTTACTTTTCATTCTCGTTTTTTATTTGTTCTCTAGAACTCTACACAAAAGTCAAAGTTGAAGCCATGGGCCAATATGACATCATCATCATCGTCATCGTCATCGTCATTATCGTCTTTAGCGCATTGTTCATCATCAACAGCTGCAGCTAATTTAAGTTTGGTTTTTTTTTTTAAACATTTAAGTGAACAACATTTGCCAAACACAAGGTGAAACATAAACAATGCAGAGTTTCAGGACAGCGAGTGCTCGACTAGCAGATATGCTGTATTTTCTTGGGAATTGTATATAGAAAATATACTAATAATATTGGAATTATTTCTAAGAAATATGCTTTAAATAACTCAATTTGTTTTATAGAGAGAGGAGAAGTCAAAACACAGTAATAAATAATTAAGTTAAATTTACTTTATGTAAGGGTTTTTAAAAATTAAATCAATACGACCTACTTTAGATTTTCTACTGTCTAAATCGCAGTAACTAAAAGGTATTTCAATAAATTAAATATGCTAACTAATACAAATTAATAAGAAGAGACACAAATGAAGACATCAAATTAAAAGAGATCAAATAAAATACGTCACAGTTGGACAAAAAGTTTGAAGGTCTGAGTTGAATAAAAGATCAAACTAAAGTTACCCAGCAGCGCAAATAATATTGACTACTTTCAGCATTACTTTTGAAAGAAAAAAAGTTGGCATTACAATTGCGTTCTTTGTAATGCACAATGTCATGAGTTTATTTGCGATTTCCAGCCGAAACTCATTACAATTCGCTGATTGGTAATGCAGTTTATCAGCAACTCTGCGCATTTCAGCTCCATTTTCAGCTGCTCTCCGCACAGTGGCATAAGAAATGCAAGTAGGGGGAGCAGGAAAACCGAACAAAGAAGAAACACAAACCCAAACAGTAACAAAATAAAAACAGAAAACAAAAACAAACAAAAAGTGGACTGAGAAATAAATACAATAACAAAACAAAAGCGTAAAACGATAGTTGAACTTTCAACACCTATATTATTATTGTGGACTGTTGATGGAGGGGGCAGGGGCGTATCGAGTCTGGTCTATTGTTAAGTGATAGTGGTTGCGGGGAGGGGGGGTTTCACTTACCGGAATAACACCAGGCTGGCCATACTACTGTTGTCTCCGTATCAATTTCCTTCATTATGGTGGGCTCAACATATTGTCAAAAACCCCACCGCACCGACGATTCGATTTTCTCTCTCTCTCTCTCACTTGCACACACACTTGCACTCACTGTATTGCTATCTCTTTCAGCTGCAGCGTTCCGGAAGTAAACCGAGAAGAAAGAGACGGAAAAAGAGAGAAGAGTACAGATTAGTTATAAAGTTATTTCAATGAATTTTCATTTCTGTTTTTTTTGCAGTTATCATTGCGGTGTTTGGTTAATTTTTTTGTATATTTTTTTTATTTCTCTGTTTTTTTTTTTTTTTTTGCTTAACCAATTTTCAATTAAGCCAAGACAACAGGTTGTTGTTGCCTGTTGTTGTTGACCATTTTCATGTCGCTAATTTGTCTTTGTATTAGAGTCTGTGTTTTTTTTTTTTGTATTTCTTTTTTATTTCTCAGTCTTTCTCTCGCTCGTTGTGTCTTTCCATCTGGTCTTAAGTTGTCGGTGCTAATGTCTTTATGTATTTCGCTTGGCTATTAAATATGGCTGCAAGCGTGTCCCCTCCCCTCCCTCTCATCCGCCCCTCTTAGCCCACTTGGCTCTTACTCACTTGGCTCGCTGTTTAGCCAAGGTGTTTCTTTAATTAATTCACTTGTTGTCAAATGTACAACTGTTTTTTGCTTCCCTTCTTATTTTATGACGCTTTGTTTTGGCCATTTAGCATACCCTACAATTGTCAGGCGTTGTAAAGCGGCTGTTTTGGTTATGAGTAATTAAAGCACGGCTCTAAAGTATAAATTAAACAACAGAATTTTAAGATAATTTATAAATTACACCTTGTTTGTAATAGAATATAAATTTATTTAATGTTCCCTCAATTAACATTGGCTTTTACCGAAGAATTCATCTCTAAAGTGACTGTCGGTTACGTCCGACTTTTCATCAAAATTTTGAATTATAAATGGCTAAAATAAGTAAACAGAACAATCACATCCTATAAATCTTATAAATTCTGAATAAGTACAACGATCCACGTCGATTTAAACTTGTCTTTGGGTTTGTTCGCCTATCCTTCTATATAAAAGCTTAGATCTCAGGATCTATATAAGCTAGAGCTACTAAATTTGGAATGTGGGTTTACTTATACGTGAAGCATATGAAGATTTTTTCAAATTTTGGTGGTCACACCCGCATCGCTCGGAAATCAACTAAGTATGCTGATAATTATTTTAAAATCGGTAAAAGCGGTTAATTACGAAATTTATTATATATTAAATGTTATTGGAAGCTATACTTTACCAAAGTACAAAAGGGTATATAAAATAAGCAATTGGAAAATATGTGTAACAGGCAGAAGGAGGCGTGGCATGCCCTATAAAATATTTATATACTTAAACAGGACGATGAGCTGAGTCGATCAATTGATTATAATCTTTTTATACCAATTAAATGGTTAAAAACATGAATAGTGACATTGTTCTCTATATTAAAATTGCATTTACAGGGTATCTACATAGCCATTACATGGCATTCTGTAATTCAGGCATTGTTCTTATTTGCTTAGCCTGATCTTTGGCTTAATTGAATGCAATTAAATGCTGTCAAACTGCGTTTAGCACATATATTTATTGCCGCTGATAAACCAAACATTAAATATCACAGTGTGTACAGTAATAATAATAATTCTCAACCGGTTTCAGATCTCTCAGGCTCAACTTGTTCCATAATAATAATTGAGAGAGGTGAAAGAGAGCAAAAGTCTATGGCTGATAACAGTATCAAAAATTGGGTTCAAAAATCTATTTTAAATGTATTTGAAACAAACTGTAACCTTTTGAAAGCAACCTATAAAGTTTAAGGTCGCATCGGGGCTATTAAATATTTAAACAGCTTTTTGCTGAAAAAAAAACCGAGAGAAAAAAAAACTAAATTTGAATTTACCTTTTTTTATTATTATTGTTTTTTTTTTTTTGTATTTTTTATTATTATTTGCTGTCGATTGTTTCACGTTGATTGCCGCCAACGACTGCTATTGTTATTAGTATTTGTTGTATTTTTTATTATTATTTTTTGTGTTTTTGTCGTAACTGCTGTCAATTTGTCATTCCAATTGACAAAGTAGCCGCAAAACACAAAACAAAAGCAAAAACAAAGCCAAAAACAAAAGCAAAAACAAAATTTAACTTTTTTTTATATTTTTTTTAAATTCTATTTTTACTTTTGAAACATTTCTTTTTTATATATATTTTTCTTGCGTCTGATTTTTTTGTTGTAATTTTTTTCTTAACAAAAAACTGTTGTAAAACAACAAATTTGTGGGTGCAGCCTGCGTTTTATGCCATTTTTTATGTAATTTTTTTTGTGCACTTTTCAACTTGTTATAATTGCCCTTTTGCTGCTCTGCTTATTGTTGTTGTTGTTGTTGTTTCCGTATTTTTAAATTTAAATGAACCGTTTTTTGTGACGATTTTTTAATGAACAACACACGCGCTTGTGATTGTTTCACATTAATACTTATAACATTTTTTATTCGCCTTTTTTTTTTGGTTGGTTGGTCGGTCAGTTATAAGTATTTATAGATATATATATATTTTGTGGCAGAAGCTGCAACTTTTGACCTTTAAAAGTGGTTTTGTTTTTTTCGCTGCTGCTTGGCATTCTATTTTTTAGGGGCGAGCTCTGATTAGCATTTCACTTTTGCACTTTTGAGCGCATATTTTTTTAGATTTGTTATGCGTATTTTAAAATTGTGATACGTTTTTTATATCCAATTTTAATACATTTTTTATATAATTTATAGCTTGTTTTTTGTTATTTCTGCTGCACTTTTAAGCGCATATTTTAATAGATTTTTATGCGTTTTTTATCAAAAAATGAAACGTTTTTTGGAAAATTTCTATACGTTTTTTATAATAATATTTATACGTTTTTTATATAATTTTATACGTTTTTTATATAAATTTATACCTTGTTATTTCTGCAGCACTTTCACACGCATATTTTAATAGATTTATTATGTTTTTTATAATTTTTTATGAATTTTTTACAAATTCGTTAAATATTTTTTATAAATTTCTTCTTACATTTTTTATATATTTTTCATAGCCCGTTTTTTGTTATTTAGCCGACACGTGCCCGCTGACATTTGACATCATGCGTTTTTTAAGCTCGCAGATATTGTATCTGGTTGCATAAAGCTGCCGTTTTTTAAGCCCTAATCCTTTGAGCTTTTAAGCTGTGACGCAGCTTGAGCACGTTTCGCCTGCGGCTAAAAATATTTCCCTTTTTTCAGCGCTAATTGCCTTTGTTAGTTTTTTTGTGTATTTTTTTTTTTAGTTTTTTATCAGCACTTGAGTTTGGTTGTTGTTGTTATTGTTGTTGTTGTTTGGTTTTTTGTGCGCGCATTTGCCGATCGATCGATTAGTTGTGCTTCTTCTTGTTCTTGTTGCTCTCGATCGCTGGAGCAGCGAGCGCAGTTCGCACGACTCGCAACGCAAACGGGAACGTACTGAGCAGCAGAGCCGAAGCAGCTCCACTTTGGAGCCGCTCACACACGTGCACAAAGCAACACGAAGAGAGCGCGAGAGCAAGAGAGAGCGCAAAGCAAAGCGGGCAGACAAAGAGCGCTTGAGCTTAAGAGAGCTCAGCTTTATCAGTTCAGCCAGTGCATTGGCTCGCTATCGCGCTCTCGCTCTTGTTCTCTATCGCTGTCTCTGTCTCTGTCTCTGTCGCTGTGTGCAGCTGAAAGAAAAGGGTTCAATGAAGGTCAGCGGGTTCAGAGTTCAACGCATAGCAGCAAAAGCTGCAGTTGCAGTGAGTAAGAGCGCAAATGAAATGCAGCTCAAATATATTATATTATAATTAAATTATATAATATTATAATTACTATATTATATTATTATTTAATATTCTAATTTGCATTTTTATTTTATTTGATTCAATTTTTTTAATATAAATAGCTTTTATTTATTTTTATGGTATACTATTACTGTAATGTAGTAATTTCTACCATAATTTTATAATTAATTTAATTTATTATTACTTATTAATTTAATTTGCTTTTTGATTAATTTAATTTGATTATACAGTAGAATCCGGTTATAGCGACATTCAAGGGACCGACGATTTTACGTCGTTATATCCGGCAGACGCACTATCCGAAAGGAGCAAAAAAAAAATTTTTTTTTTATATTATGGATGCCATGTTCGTAATAGGTTTTAAAATAAAACAAATTAATTTTTTAATCAAAACAAAAAATGTAATACAGTAGAATCCGGTTATAGCGACTTTCAAGGGACAGACGTCGTTATATCCGGAAGACAAAATCCATGATTTTGTTTCTTTTTCGTATTGAAAAAACACAAAATCCATGATTTTGTTTGCTTCTTTTAGCATTGTTAAAGAAATCAAATTTTCCTCTTTAAAGTTTTTTTTTTGTTCGGCACGTCGCAATATCCGGTTGAATTGAAATGAAAAATTGAATTGAAATTGAAAAATCTCGTCGTTATAAGCGGTTTGTCGCTAAAAGCGGAGTCGTTATAAGCGGAGGCCGTTTCATATAAGTTTGTATGGGGACCAACCAAACCATCGAGTTTTCGTCGCAATAACCGGACGGACGCTATAAGCGGCGTCGTTATAACCGGATTCTACTGTATTTAATTTAATATTATTTATTTATTTATTTTAATTTAATTTATTTAATTTATTATTATTATTATTTTTTTTATTTTGTGAATTAAAATGAGTAAGTTTGAGCTCTAGTATTTTATTTATTTATTTATTATAAGAGCGTAAATAATATTAATTATAATAAGATCGCAACTAAAATGCAGTTAAAATTATATTATTTTCTACAATAAATTATTAAATTATTAAACAATAAATTAAATTTTTATAAATTTATTGGTTTTATTGTAATTTTTAACAGCAGTTTATTTTCAAAATTCTTTTATCTATAAATATGAATAATTTTTAAATAAGTGTATTTCATTTTGTATTATAAAATTTACATGATTAATATTTATTCATTTATTTCGTTGGATTTTTCATAATTTTATTATATTTAGTAAGTATGTAATTGAAAACACACAATTACAAATAAATTGCTAAATTTATGCTTAGATCGAAATCAAACCAAAATATTTATTGGAAATATTTAAAAACAATTTTATATTTTGTTATGTAAAAAAATATTGTTGATAAAAAAATAAAAAAAAACATTTGTTACATTAATTACTTATATTTATTATATATTTATACCTTTAGTTTGTTTTGTTGTTTACTTAATTGCATTCTGTTTTATTTTATCCAATTTGATTTTATTGTATTTATTTAATTTTTAATTTATGGCCCTCTGACTGTATCGCTGGCCATTCGATACTTTGGCCTCGTCTGTCGATTGTTTATTGTTGCAGTTGTTGTTGTTGTTGTTGTTGTTGTTGTTGTTGCAGTTGTTTCCTATTTGTGCAGTTGTTGTTCGGCGTAAAAAAGCATTGAGTAAAAAACACATGCATATTAATTGCAACTGCAACTGCAGCAGCAACTGCAAATAATTCTGTGTAAATCAATAGCATTTGATATTGCAACGACCCAAACAACCTTAAAACGCATGTCTCGAAGCAAAATCAAGGCATACGGCTAGATATAGCTAAAGATATATATATTTTGGCCTATAGGCCAGTGGCAAAAGCTGCAAAGATACACAGGGATGGCTAGTTATACAGATACAGATACAAATGCAGCTAAAGATGCAGATGCAAGTGCAGATGTAGATAAATTTTAAATGCAGTTATGTATACAGATACTCTAATATAGGTAAAGATACAGATTCAGATACAGATACTCTAATACAGATACTGTGATAGATACAGATATAGCTAAATATACAGATGCAGATACTCATTTACATTAACAGATACAGCTCAAGATACAGATACTCTGGTAGAAATACAGATACAGATACATTTACAGTTAAAGATGCCGAAGATACAGATACATATACAGCCAAAGATACAGATACAAATTCAGCTAAAGATACAGATCGCGGTACAAAAACAGATACAGATAAATACAGATAAAGAAACACTTAAAGATACAGATGCAGATGCAGATACAAGATACAGATATACAGATACTCTGAAATACAGATACAATCCGATAATCTGAAATAGAATAGATACAGCTAAAGATACAGATTTGGATGCAATTTATCTGATACAGATACAGATAATCTGATATATCTATGTATATCATATAGAGATACAGATACAAATTCAGCTAAAGATACAGCTAATGATACAGATGCAGATACAGATACTCCGATACAAATACAGATAAATATAAAGATACATATTCTTTGAAATAGATATAGATACACTTAAAGATACAGATTTAGATGCAGTTTATCTGATACAGATACAGATATATGTAGATAATCTGATACAGATACAAATTCAGCTGAAGATACATATGCAAATACAGCTAAAGATACAGATACACTGATACAGATAGATATAGTCTGATACAGATGCAGATACACCTACAAATACAGATGCAGATGCAGGTACAGATACAGATACTCTGATACAGATACAAAAACATATAATCTGATACAGATACAGATGCAGTTTCTTCGTTACAGATAGAGTTATAGATACTCTGATATAAATTCACATAAAGATACAGATACAAATACAGCTAAAGATATAGATACAGATACAGATACTCTGATACAGATACAGATACAGATGCGCCGCACACTTAACCCAAACGAGACCAAAAGCGAACAGGCGACCAAACGACCGAGCGACCTGAAATATTTTTAGAACTGCGACGACGACGACGACGACGTCGACAGCGACGTCAACTGCGACGTCTGGCCCCGCATCGGGCATGCATATATCGTAGGCCCCAGTATCAAAAGTCCCAGTCCCAACATTTTACTTTTTTTTTATATTTTTTATATATTTTTTTTTTGGTGTCAAACTCCCCGCAGCTTCCCTCGGGGTACGACATTTGGCAAAGTCGAGTCTGAGGTCAGAAGGTCTGTGATCTTTTCCGCGAACTGCAAGAACAAAGCGCAGCAGATACGATACAGATACATATGTATATACTGGGTATACTATATGTATGTCTGCATCTGTGCAAAGTGAAAACAACAACAACAACAACAAGGCATATGCGACTTTTATAGCTACGCTTCTCAGGTTCCCCATTCGCCAAAAGCAATTGCCATCAATTCGGTTTAAATTAATTTTAGATACGCTCATAATTAAAACAAATTTATGATTTTAAAAAATTTAAAAAAAAATAAATTTAAATTTTCTAAATAACAGTAAAAGGAATACAAATTAAATATATTACTTTATTCATTTATTTAATTATAATAATTTATAATTTATATATATAATTTTATGGTAGTTTAATTTTTTGGGAATTTCAAATAAATATTTTTCATTTACGATTAAATTATTTAATAATTTTATATTGTTTATTTTAATCTATTAATTGTTCTATATCATAATTTTATTTTATTTTAATTAATATTCCCTATTTTAAATTTAACTTAATTTAATTTCAATAAAAAGAATATAATTATAATTAAATTGCACAATTTATATAAATATTCAACTGCAAGATTTAATTTTAGTTGTTTGGCGTTCTGTTGGCCAGGCAAAATAAAAGCCAAAAGTCAAATGACAAGATACAAAAAATAAATAATACACAAAATATACAAATGAGATTGATATATGAGTATAAAGACACACAAAGCTAGACTAGCAGATACTACGTACAAAAAATATTTAAATTCAAAATTTATTTAAATATGAATTTCAAAATTCAGTCAAAAGAGCAAAATTATATTACTGAAAATATAATTAAATATATGTAAATATAAATGTATAAATATGTATATGATAATAATTTACATAATTAATTTTTATTAATTTATGCATTAACAATAATATATATTAAAAAAAATATTACCTAAATTAAATGTAATAATAAAATTAATTCAATAGTTTTAAACGATTTTATTGAATTGTGGCATAATTGCTGAAATTATCTACAGAATATTCGTAGCTTATGCAGGCTGCCCTCGCAGTCTGGCATACCTCACACAATTGCTGAAAGCGGGGTATACAAAAAAAAAAGAAAAAAAAGAGATCAGCAGAGGGTAAATATGTACACATAGCTGCGCATACAGATACAAATGTATCTGTAGCTTTCGATGTATCTGTATCTGTATCCGTATCTGTAGCTGTGACTATATGTATCTATATAGGCGAACTGCTCTCTGAACGACATCCACGCAGCACATCAATGAATCAAAAACACAAACAACAACGATGACAGCGACAAGACGCCGAGCTGCTGGACGCTGAGGGGCAGCACGAGGGTGGGAGGGGGGAGTCGAGGGGGCAGGACAAGGAAGTTGAGGTGCAGAAGGTGAGAGGGCGCAGCATCTTTTTGACGTTGACAACGCGACCGAAAAAAGCGCAGAGACTTTGAGATACATATATGTATATATGCATGTGTATATATATATTCTTGGCTGTTGGAAGGGGCAGCCAAAGGTGTGTGCGTGTGTGTGTGGGACGATCTTCAATATTGCAAAAAAAAAGCTACAAAAATAAAACAAAAAAAAATCTGAAAAAAAAGCAAAATAAATTTCAGCGCGTTGTATGCTAACACAACATGTTGATTTTTATACCCTGTAGTTATTTAAAATGGCTTAAAACAGGGTTAATAACTTGCGATCGGCGTTGCCAGATCGTTGAAACGTTCTGCCAAATATCTACTATTATTTAATTATAATTTTTTTAATTTTTTCTATCTTATACAATAGGGTTTTGAAATGATTTCATTATAAAGATATACAAATATATTTAGTAATTTTTATAAGGATAAATGGTAAACTACTGATGAGAGTTTTTATCCCATATATAATACTTTTTTAACTCATTCCCAGGTGAATAAGGTTGTGATACTTATTCTCTACGGCACCCCTGAGGACAATTATTTATCGATATTATATTATAAGAGAAAAAATATATTTATTTCAATTTTATTTTAAGACCTAAATATAATAATATTTTATAAATTATATTTCTAATGTAGACTACAGGGTATTCTATCGTCCGACTGATCGACTCTGCCCATTCTGACTTTTTTTTTGTTTTGGTTTTTCTTCTTTCGACAGACAGTTCGACGGCCAGACAATTGACTCGTTTGCCAACACGCGTCAAAATGTTGCAACAAGCCAAAGAGCTGCAACACCAACACCAACACCAACAACAATACAACACCAACACCAATACAACAACAAACACAAATACAAACAAACACAGGCACAATATTGGCAACTTTAGGGTTAAGACTGCCTCTTATCAAAGGCCACATCTAGAGATTGTGCTTAATGAGCTGGCATTAAAAGCGATACAACTCTATACAGCTGAGACATAGTATCTATATCTATATATACACATATGTATCTGATACACTTAGCAATCCATAAAAGCCCAACAATTTCACATTTATCAAAGTTCAGCCACATTTGATACTGAACTTGCTATCTTTATATGCCAAAAGATATCATCTAGACTCCAGAGCTATGCATCAGTTTGATTTGTTTCTAGCACAATTTTAAATGTTCTTTGGGAAGATTTTTAGAAATGTTTGGCATTTATTTGCACAAATATTTAATTAATTGGATTAGAATTATTTGATTAAAGTTACATAAAAAATATTCTAATATAATGCCAATAGTTCTTGATCTATAATTATTAGCTCTTTTATTATTATAATTATTTTTAATAATTACCAACAACTTGGATTTTAATATTTTTAATATTTTTTTTTTTGAACAATTTGACATAAAAATTAAATAGTCAAATTTAGATATTTAACAATTCATATATTTAATTCTTTATACATTCGATAATTTCAAGAAAACCAATCTTGGTTGTAATATTTGCTCAAAATTTTGAAAAACTTTTAAGAACAAACAAATGTTTTTGAAGAAGAAAAAAAATTGAATCATCTTCATATTTTTCGTCTAAAACCTAACAACCAATGTATGTGTTCTTACCCAATTTAAATCGATAAATTATATAGTATACAACTTGGAAATGAAAAATTAGTCAAACGCTAATTAAAGAAACTAAATTTAAGTAAATAATTAAATACTTATAGTATAAATAATATTAAATAAATATTAAATAATACAAAAAATTATATAAATTAAATAAAATAATAAAAAATATATATAAATTAAATTAAATTAAACAATTAAGTTTAAGTAATTTAATTTAATTCAAAAGAATTATTAAATATTATTTACTGCCCACAGAAATTAAATTCTAATTTGCTAAAAATATGTGAATTTGAAGCCACGTTTATTGAACTTTTTTACCGCCTTGAATCCAAATTTTTACCTAGATTTTCACTGCATTTAAAATTTATTAATTTCTCGAATTTCGTAACTGCTGTTATCACTTGTCGCCTTATCAGGCAGGTGGTTTAATAGGTACAGTTTCGACACGACCTGACCTCTTTGGAACCGTCTAAAAAAAAAAGAATTTACAAAGCCTGAACGTTCATCTTTGTCGCAGCTTGTGTCATGTCTTTGGCTTGGGTTTTATTTTATTTTTTATTTTTATTTATTTATTTTTTATTTATTTTTTTGGTTGATGTCGCAGAGACAGAGAGAAAGAGAGGTACAGAGAGATAGAGAGAGATAGGGAGAGGTGGCCTCAAGTATAACTGGTGCAAAAGACTCGACACGCGCACGCTGCCCACACGCCTGTCTTTGGCATCTCGTCTGGTACCTGGTACCCAAGTACAGAGTTCCCAGTTCCCAGTTCCCAGTACCGAGTACCGAGTACCGAGTACCTGGTATCGGTCTGAACCCTGTAGCCCCCTCCTCACGCTGCCCCCTCCCCACTCGGTTAGGCTGCAGTTGTGACAGAGTTGAGTTGTAGTTAGTTGAGATCTTGGTAACGAAACTTTCGCAAAAAACACAAAAACACAGACAAAAACATCCTAGACGCGATTGGAGCATAGCATGTGCCAAATGCACTGAGAAAAATTTAAATGAATTGAGTAGAAAATGGGTAAAAAAAAATAATAATATAAAACAATAAACTATAGAATTATAAAAAAATATAAAATATAAACCTATAAAAAATGTTAACCAAAAATACACTGCGAAAAACTTAAACAGAAAGTAGATAAACAAACTGAATATGAATGAAATAATAAAATAAATAATATAGATATGTATATAATATTAAGTGGGAAAGTGAAAAAAAAAACAGATTGAATATGTCTGAAATGAAATACTATACAATAAAATATAACAAATACAATAAAATATGGATATAAAAAATATATATATTATGTAAAATACACTGAAGAAAACGAACATGAGCAGAAATTGGGTAACCGAAATGAAAATGTACAAACTAAAATTAGATAATATTAAATATATTTAAATGTATTTATAAATTACAAAATATGGATTATAAAATACACTCAGCAAAATTTAAATAAACTAGGCAAAAAGTGGGTAAACAAATTTAAAATATGGATAGTAAAAATATATATAATATAAATTTATGATAAAATATAAAATACAAAGAGAAAAATTTTAAAATACAAAATACACAAAAAATATGTGTTAAAAAATTCAATATGATCACGATAGAAAAATGAATAATAAAATATTATTAGGCCATAAAAAACTCAAATATGTACTGTGAAATATATAATCATCAAAAATACATATTATAAAAAAAACAATAAAAATAGTAATACATAAAATATGACATAAATAGTATGGTCAAAAATATGAGATAATTTCTCAAATTTCGAAAAATCGCTCTTGAAAATATTTGCTAATTTATATGATTTTTTCTCGACTTTTAGTTTCTTAAGTTTGATAGCAAAAGTCAGTTTGTCAGTCGGGGCAAATAGTTTTTTATATATATATAGAATAATAATAATATATTTTGCACAGTGTAGTTTGAGTACTTGTACTATATTCAGATCGCTTGAGTGTTCAGTTTTCAGTTCAAACTAAATGAACTCAACTCGATGCTGCTTTTTGCTTGTGTCGTTGTCATTTTGGGTTGTGCGTGTGTGTTGGTGTAAGGTTGTGTTGGTGTGAGTGTGTGTGTGTGCTGTTGTGTTGGTGTGTGTGAGGGCAAACGGGCGTTCGTTTGAGGTCTGGCAGCGGTCGCAGCGATGTCGATCGGTCGCATGGCATTAGCATTTTTCAGTGTTGTTTTATTTTTAGATGCGCGCAAAAAACACACACACACACACACACACATAGAATTGCAACCGTGTGTGTGTGTGTGTGAGTGTGTTTGTCTGCGCCAACGCTTCGCTGCTTGGAGGTAACTGACGGACTGACGGACTGACTGACTGACAGTCGAACTCACAGACAGCATTTTTTTTTTATTTTTTTTTTTTATTTTTTTGTTGTTTTTGACAAACAGCTCTGACAGCGCCCAACGACAGTTTGCACCACATTCACATTGGTATTCACATACACTCACATACACTCACATACACTCACATATTATTCACATTGCCTCAAATCACTCAGAGTTCGTCTAGGGCATCGAATTCCCAGCACAACTGACAGCGATTCTTCACACACAACTGCAATTGCCAAGTATATGGGCTTAGTTTATGATCAACCCAAGTTACAGTCCGATTAACCCACTTTAACTGCCTGCAGGGTATTAAATTCAATTTGTTAAAATAATATAGACCTCGAACATGTTTAGATTGATTTCAAATTCTCTGGTATAGCGCCCAGCACACGCAGTTCTGTCAAAGTTCTGTTCGCTCAGCTGTATAATAGGTATACCTAGTATTATTTTCCAATTATCTGGAAATTAAGTTTAGTAAAAAAAGTGGCAGGTTTAGCAGATTTGTCATTAAGAATTAAGTAAACTAGAGTATAATAATTATGAAAAACTTAGGGGAACATAAGCAGATGTTAGGGTCGAAGATATTTTCATCAGGACTTAGTTCATTTAACTCTTCTGTCGATTTCTCTATTTAAATGCCTGGATCTCGAGATCTACAAGAACTAGAGATATTAAATTTGGTATGAATAAAGATATAAGCTATAGGCGTTTAAATTTGTTTATAAATTTTGGATGCCACGCCCCATTTGATCACAAATAAATGAAAATCGACAAGCAAATGTTTACTATTAGATATACTTTTCATCAGATCGCCAAGCTGAGATCAACTAACTCTACTGTTGCTTTCTCTATTTAAATGCCTGGATCTCGGAAACTGTGAGAACTAGAGCTATTAAACCTGGTATAAACAAAGATATAAACTATACGCACATGAAGTTTATCATAAATTTTGGTTGTCACGCCCCGTTCGCCCTCGAATCAATCAAAATTGGAAAATAGCCTACAGTACCTGTCAGGATACTCTTGCACTGCATTTTGTTTTTAATATTTGAAGAACTGATTATAACAAATATTTTAAGAACTGTTTTAAATTATGAACTATGAAATTATTTCCCACCTAAACTGACATCCAACCGAACTACAACAGAACGCATTGAGTTTTCACAGTTTCAATAGCGCTAAAAATACCTGTAGACCATTACGGCTGTCAGCTTCATTACTCATAATTTTCAGCTCATATTTTACAATTCCATGCCATATTTAGTATATATTCTATATGGTATATTCTATATTATCTGTACAGCATGATCTTAACTGATTGCAGCTGTTGCTGTACGAGCTCGGAGTGGCTCGGAGGTAGCAAAGTTCACATTTGCAAAAACACATTCGCAAGCTTTAATTAAAGTTCAGCACCTCCTCACCTCCCACTCGTCGAAATCACGACATTTGCGATCATTAACAGTCGCACTCACGTCCAACTGAACTGTACTGAACCCAAAACTCGTGTTCGAAGCTTAGTTCCGAGGCGTTTGGTGTGGGCGCCAGAGCAACTGACAAACTGACAAACTGACAAACTTACAAACAACTTACAACTTCTCTGACACTGAACAATCATCGAGAGATACGAGTACGGAATAGTTTTCCTGCTCACCGACAAAGTGGGATGCTTTATGGATCTATCTATCATTCCATTCAGCGGCATAATTCAAACGAAATCAAAGCCAAATACACGCCGAGAAACGAGACACAAATCAAAAACTAATTAGCAGCGATTCAAGAGTTTTCAATTATCTGAAAATGTTTTGAAAAAAATTAAAAATTTATAAAAATTAATAACAAAAATTTAAATTTAAATTGTATAATTTTACTTTTAACTAGTACATTTTTCTGCGTGTATTGTCAAAAACCTCGCTGTGGTCAGCGCCAATGATTAACCCCCAACCAAACAGAGCATAGTTCATAAAGCAAATAAAAATCACGCAAGAATTTGCGCAATATATTAATGACTGGCTTTTAAATACCCTATAATAAAGAGCACATCATGTATTAAAATAAAATAAAAACAAAATAAATGTTATCAAAATGAATAAACTTGATTCAACAGACTCATAGGTAATTAAAAATAAAACAAAACGCAAAAAACGTATGCACAAAATTGGGTGTTTATTAAATACCCTAGATATGTTTATTTAAAATTTATATACTTATTTTAAAATTTTCCATTTTTGTATATTTCCATTTTAAAACAATAAAAATTAAAATATAATATACAAAACTCATTGGATACTATTAAATCAAAATTTAATGAAAAGGAAAAGGAGAAAGAAATAAAAAGAAAATTAATAGAACTAAATAAGTAAATAATAAAAAGTTATAAATAATACATATTTTAAATTGAATATTTTTTATATTATCTATTTAATATCTAATTATCTACAAAATAAATAAAAATAAAAAAATAAATTCAAATATTTTAGTTATTTTAAAAATGTAAAAAAAAAAACAAATAGTGTTCAATCTTATCAAAATAAAATCAAATAAAAATTCTATTATAAAAATAAAAATTCTATTAAAAACCAGAAAACCCGAATCTTAGAACTTTTTAAACACTTTTCATTTTTCAACCGTACTTTATTAAAAACATGCGCTGCTTTAAAGGGTATCTGCAAGTGCATAAGCCCGAGCTGTCAACGAGCACAAAGCAGCGTCTAAAATCAGAGTAATAACAATAATAATAATTACAGCCTACGCCAAACCAAACAGTTAACCTAACCGAACGTATGAACCGGGGGTAAAAAAAAACTGTCAACGGATCAAATTATAAGAGCCATGACAAATGCAAGATCAACAACAACAACAACTACGGGCATCGACAGCAAATGTTATGGGCTCTATAAAGTCTGAGGATCCGTTGGATCGCCGCTGATCAATTACACAGAGTGATCAAAGAAATTGTGACTGTGATGTTTCTGGCCGTGCTTTGTTTAGTATATAATACGAATAAATAATAAATAAAAAATGCTGACAAAATATGGCCAAAGTTGGGACAGAGAGTACATAAAGCATCGTCAGGTTTCAGTTTCAGTTGAGGGGGGTTTTTTTTTTTTGTATTCTTTTTTTGGGGGGATCGTCAGAGTTTCAGTTCCAGTCGAAGTTCATGTGACAAAAATGTCGCAGTCAGCGTAAAGATATGAAAAAGATCCGCGATGTTTTTATTATTCTTTTATTTTGTTTTTCTTTTTCCTACGCTCTCCAGAGATCTTCACAATCTCCTGCCTTATTTAATTTTTTTTTTTTTGGGGGGGAAACGGGTTTTTGAGTACATTCGTTTGTCTTCGTCAAATATTTGCTTTAGAGATCGCTAATGACATGAAACGGCAAAATGTGAGGCACTCTGACTCCAACTACGCCTTCTCCGATCTCCGATCTCGGATCTCTGACTCGGAGAATCTCATTTATTCTGTCCCGAATCCCCTAGGAAATTTTGATGTTTTTATATATTTATTATTGTATTGCCAGCGCTTTGTGTTGCGCTCTCTGCGTCTTATCAAGTGAGGTAAGCAGTAATATTATACATATATTATACAGTTGGCACTGTAAAATATGATATAGGATATATATAATCCCCCCTGGGCACCCTCTAGTTGCCCCCTACGGATGAAATATTTTTGCTGTTCAAGCACAATATGACCTTAGGCTGTCTTCTTCAATGAACTCGCAAATTCCATTGACAAACGGAAGTTTTTGCATGGGAAATTGTTTTATAGGGGTATTCCAAATGGAGAATATGTATATAAATTTCCTAGAAAGCACTAGTGGTCATCTAGTAATACTATTTTTATGTTATTCAAGAACAAATATAGGAAAAACTTAAAATCTTTCGACAGACGGAAGTTTATAAATAGAAAATTTTATATGAGGGGTATTCCAACTAGAGGATATATATATTTCCTTTTTGGTATCCCTAGTTGGTTGTTACGGTCAAATTTTTATGCTGTTCAAGCAACATATTTGAACATAAATTCCTTTAAAAAAACGGAATTATATTGGGGGTATTCCAAACAAAGGATTTCCTAGGGATAAAACCTACATTTATAGAAAAACTCAAACTGTAGTTTTATTTTTCAGTGAACTCGTCAATTAGATTGATAAATTGAAGTTTATATATTAGAAATTTGTTATTATGGGTATTCCAATTAAAGGATCTTAATAAGAAATCTACAAGCTATCCCTAATTTTCCTCTAAGAATACAATTTTGTTATTTAAGCAAAAACTCAACTCAAAGTCGAATTTTTTAATGAACTCACAAATTCCAACACCAAACGGTAGTTTTAATATGGGAAATTTGTTATTAGAGGCATTCCATCTATAGGTGGGACCTTGCCAGGGGTCATAAAAGCACAAAATTAACAACAATTCGCACCATTTTAAGATTGCTTGTGCGATTTTGATGTCTCTGACCTGAGTAAACAATCAAATTTGATTTGTCGACATTTTGTGGATGCGCTAAACAAAACAGAAACTATAAAAAATATACTTAAAATCAAAAAATAGAGAGAGAAGAAGAAAAAATACTCGTTTAACCTGTCACAACAAATGAACAAATATTGGATAATTTGGACTTTGATTATACAATAGACGAAATCAGCAGACTCAATGACGATGACTGACATGTGCACTGAGCGAAAATAAGCAGCAGAAAGAATGACAAATTTTGGCAATTTCGATTGGAATTTCTGACAGTGCATGGCATATTGAATTTTTGCCAGCGCGATAAGCTGAAGCATTTGGAATTCTAAAACCCGTTGACCCGAACTCGTTGATCCACTTTCCGATCCGATCCGATCTGAGAAGGTTAACATTCAGTTCGGTTAACGATCAAGGCCAAATGCCAACGGTTTTGACAAAAGCCTCAAAATGATGCCTGTCATACGGGGGGTTACAGGTATGCAAATCGAACTTAAACCCATTCCGATTTATCGCTCTGATTATTGGCTAAAAGGTTAGACAAGATTATCATACATACACCCTGGCACAAACATTGGGTCAAAATATTAGCATAACTACTCCACGTATATTCGAATAGCTCCAAGTTCTCTTGTTTGTTTTCATTATATATTATAGAATATTATGCAAATATCGCGCATATTATAACTATATATTATTTATGCATAAATGGCGTTAGTTCACGGCTCAAATCAATCGAAAAATGTCACAGAATCGAATGATATTTATATAATCAAATCGCATACCCTGCATGTAAACTAAAACAGGCATATCAGCTATAAATAGGCTTAAATATATTAATTTTTTACTGCTGCGTATCTTATAGTCTATCAAGCCTTAGTTACCCCTTGGTTTATATTTTTATATTTAAATTAAATGTGCTCTGGGCTCTGCGACTTAAAAGGTTCACATTTTATTAGTTTTATTTATTTTTCCGAGATTTTTTTAGGGCTTATGGCCAAAACGTGTTAACGCGTGCATAATTTTTGATTCCAAGCGATAAATATTTATATTAATTCAGCTATTGTTTGAACTAAATGTTGTGAGTGTTGACCATTGTCTTTGATTAACATTCGCTGGCTTATGAATGAATCAACGGGAGTTCAAAGCGCTCAGATCTTGGGAGAAAGTGTTTGGAGCATCAAATAAAAACTAAGAATATTTTATAGAGCATTTTTTTTTTTCATTTCAGAAGAATCTTAAAATTTTTGAATGTACTAAATCCAAATCTAAAATATTGATTAAAGTAAATTGAAAACTTTTTTGATTTATTTATTCATTTATTTAAATGTTGACTAAGAACAGTAAAAGTTACAAATTAAAATTAAGCATAATAAAAATTAAAATTTAAAAATTTTAGATTTAAAAAATGGAGCAGATAGTTTTGTGGAAAGAAAGAAAATTTTCTACAGAGTTTGTTTTATTTCCGAAAAAAGTAATATTACTTATAAAATAGAAATCAAAATTTACTTTGACGAAATTTTTTTTTAATTTAGAAGGTTTCTAAAATATTAAAAAAAATTCTACCAGCTCTATAAAAATTTAGCTTTATACTATAACAAAACGTAGCAAAAAATGTCCATTGTTTTTTTTTTTTTGTTTTAATTAAATTAAAGTTATTTATATTTAAATAATATTTTAAAAGTACATACTATTTTTTTAAATATTTAATAATAATTTCTAAACAAAGCTTTCTCAGAGCTTTTAGCTTGTCTGCTGCTTTTCAAGCTGATTCATAAAACTGCAGTATAAGAGTTTACAGGGTATAGAAAGGTATGAGCAACTGCAACGCCCATTACACACACTTGGAAGCAATTTGGCCAAAACAGTTGCGCATTAAGCGACCTGAGAATTGAATCATTTGGCCTGCAAACACAAAGCGCAGAAAATAAAAAAAAAGAAGCAAAAAATAAAAAAAGAAAATATAAACAACAAAAATGTGCAAACAAAATGCAGACAGGTAGCGCACAACAACAACAGCAACAACAACAATAGAAGAATGTAACAAATAACGGCAAGAGACGTAACGCAACAACAACAGCAACAATAAGAGAAGCGCAAGAAGAAGAGAGCGAAGAAGAGCGCAAGAAGTGCGCTTATCAGGCAAAGCAAACGCCAGCGCCGGATATGAGCGCCACTTAAAAACTGTAAAAACAACAACAACAAGCAGCAGCAACAAGTGTGTGTGCGTGTGTGTGTGTGAAGAGAGAGCAAGGCAACAAAGAGAGCGGGGTAAAGTGCGCAGCTTTTTGTGATAGCAGCAGCGTTGCCAATTTGTCGGATTTTACAACTCCATTTATGGTGATTAATTTAACTTTTATTTTAATTTAATTTCATTTTGATAATTTTTTATCGTAATTTTTTAGATGTACTTTAATTGGAATTTTGATTATTTTTCGATTGCCAAATAATTACAAAAACTGCAGCGGTCGCACGCTACAAAAAAAACCCGAAACCCTAAGTAATTTTAAAATGTTATTATGCATTGATTTAATTTATTAATGTTTTGATTTGATTCAGAATTGTTAAGAAGCTTATTTTATAATTCCTATTTTTTAATTTTAATGTTAATCGCTAAATAGAATACTGAATTTATCGCAATAAATAGACTAAATTAGTTATTATTTGAATATTTAATTTTGTAATTTTATTGTATAATGACTTATGCAATAATTTATAAGTTTTATATTTGTAGCATTAGGATAAAATATCACAAATAAATAAATGAATAAATAAAATAGAAAGACTAAGAAACATTGCTACTGCGCTTCGTGTAACATTTTTAAAATAAATTTAAATATAGTGCACAGGGTATTATACAGTCGATCGCGTCCGACTGATCAGCTCTGCCTATTCTAGTTATTTTATAATATTTTATTATAATCTTTTTTTTAATTTGTTTACTAATTATGATTATTATTATTTTTTTATATTTTTTAATGTTTATTATTTTTAGCTTTTTTTAGATATATTTTATATTACATTTCTAGCTATTTCCGACAGCACTGTTCAGGTAGCTGGACGCGTCGCCGTCGCGGTCGTTTTTACACCAGGGCAATTAATGAAAGCGACAAAATGGCAAATAATAAGCAGCAAATTGCAAAGAGAGTCAGAAACTGAGCGCAATTAAGAGCGCGTCAGTGTGTGCGAGCGGGGGTGGGCGAGCGCAGGCAGCGCAGTCGGCGTAGGCAATTTCAATTTTATGTCGCCGATGCCGACGCCGACGCTGACCGCGCAGCCTAATTGCAAACATGCGTAGCCTATTGAAAGCTCTTTTGTCAGCTGGCGTCGCAGTCGACGTCGCTGCTTACGCAGTTCAATCAGAGCAGCGCAGGTGTTTTTTGTGAAGTTTTTTCTTTTTTTGTGATTACAATTTACAGTTGTTGGGCAATAAGTTGCTGAATCATTTGTTTATTGCCAAATCAAAAGTATGTTTGTATTAATTACCGTTTTAAGTTGTCAAAGACGTCGTCGCTGGCGTCGCAGTTGCTGTCGCCGTCGCAGTCGCCGCTGCCGTTAGTTGTGTGCTGTAGTTGTTGTTGCTGTTGTTGTTGTTGCTGCTGCTGTCAAACACTTCAATGAACTTTTTTATGTGGAGCAATTGATAAAGCCGCGTGCACACACAGACACACACCAATGCAGATACACACACACACACACACACACTCACAATTTGTACATAAAAATTAAGTACAATAATTCACTTGTTGTTGCTGCTGCTGCTGCTGCTGCATAAGTTTCATTGATCGCCGCGTTTTGATTAATTGTTGCAATTACGCTTGCTATTATTTATACATTTATTATTACTTTTATATTTATTATTATTTGTTTTTTGATAAAAAAGCTCAGCGCGCCTCAGCCCAACCGTTAACGACCCGCACTCGCGAGCGTCGCAAATCTGACTGACGAAAGCTGCCGATCGATCGCTCCATCATCGGCTCTCTCGCGCTTTCGCTCAATGCACTTCGTGGCTCGCGCTCTCTTCGTGCGTTCTGTATGAATGAATTTGGCGCTGCGCAAAGCTTAAGCGCTCTACGCTCTTTGCTCTTGGCTCGTTTTAAGAGCGGCAGCATTAAGAGCATTTTTATGTTTTAATCTGGCAGGTTGTTGTTTAAGCGCTTAAGCGATCGATTATGCTTGTGTTTACGTATTATTAGGAAGTATTTAGCCAAGTTTTGATTGGCGCTTTACATAATTAATTAGCTAATTTAGTAACTGCCAAGAGAGCTGAAGTAATTGGCTGATTTAATTGCACAAAATCAGCAACCAAATTAATCCAAATAAATAATAAAAAAATGTTTTATATTATTAAAAAGAAAATAGATTTTGATTTAAATTTTTCATTTTATGTTTTATTTATTATTATTTAATTTAAATTTAATTTTATACATCATTTTAATTTGTTTTTATTGTTGACTGTCCATTGCTGATATTCATAAGTAAATAAAAATAAAGCTAAAATTATACTTCGGATTTAAATTAAATTAAAATTAAATTAAATTAAAATTAAATTAATTAAATTAAAATTTAATTTAATTTAAATTAAACTTATAAATATATATAAATAAATAAAGTAAAAAATGTCGGTATTAAATATGCTATTGCGTTCATTCCTAGAACTGATTATTAAAAATACAATTTTTAATAAAAAAAAAATATACTTATGTATGTACATTAAAAATTTATAAAAATAAAATATACATGAGAATAAATTGGTTTAATTAAATAACCTACAAAATTTTAATTTTGCCAACATAACCCAACTTTGTCTTTGCTTACTGCAGCTTCTGGCAGTTTTAGCAAAATAAAGTTTATTTCTTATTAAACTTGCAACATTTTTCTATTAAATACAATTTATTTCATACAAATATATCAAACCCTTTAATAATTATAATTTTTTATAAATGCTAAGCCAAAAATTCGCAAAAGGCGCCACTGTGCAACGGCTGCTGCAGTAACTAACGCGGCTGCTGCTGACGCCGCTGCTGGCAGCGCTGCCGCAGCTCTGCTTCAGCTGAGGCTAATATCTCTGGGGCAGATACGAACTGTCAAACAAAACAAACTACAAGATACGAATGCTAAAAGTGTGCTGTGATTGCTTCGCATTGTTTTTTTCTTTCTTTTCTTTTCTCTTTGTTTTATAAGGTTTCTTCAGCATGCAAATGGAGTTAAAGGCGTCAATGACGACTGCGACGGCGACGCCGACGCCGACGCCGACGGCAACTGCGCTGCTGCTGTCAGTCAACAAAACGAACGACCTTAAGGAAGCTTGCGCCAAGAGAGCGGGGAGCTGTTAAGAGAGAGATGGAAAGAGAGATGGCATCGCATATAAATTAACTGCAACAACAACAACAACAACAAGTTAACAATGAAGGTTGCGCCAAAGGGCAGCAAGCAAAACGGCTAAGCTGCAGCTAAAACAAAAGCTCAGTCGGATGCCACCGACAGCAAAATGCACTTTTAATTTAATTTTCAATTTAAATAAAACGAATTTAATTTTATCTCAGAAATGTTTATTTTAATGCAAATAAGTGAGAAGTACTTCAGTCGAGCGCAACCGACAATGAATTTTCCTTAGTTCCGATTTTTAATTCAAATAAAAACTTCAAATTTTCGGAAAAAATAAAAATATTTTTTCTTTGATTTATTGCTCAAATTTTAATATCAAACTTAAATGATTAAGAAATAAATACACCGTTTGAACATCGGTTGAGGTTTGTTAAAGTTATGCACATACAAAGTGCAACAAAAATGTTTTTTTTTCGTTTAATAAGTGATAATCCCTCCATAATACCAATATTGGCTCTAAAATCTGCATTTTTCAAACAAATGCTGTCATGTTTGGTTTTTTCGGCATAGTTTTGTAATACAATTCGTTTGGGCATCAATTATTACGATTTAAAAAAATTAAATTTTTTTCCCCCGAAAATAGTTTTTTTCGAGAAGGAAGAAAAACCAAAAATTTTGCAAAAATTTCAAATATTTTTTTCTTTGGTTTAATGTTCAAATTTTAATTTCAAAATCAAATAATGAAGAAACAACCACACCGCTTGAAAATCGGTTGAGTTTTGATAAAGTTATGCGCATTCAAAAGTTCGACAAAGATGGATTTTTTCGTTTAAGGAGTGATACTACCCCCAATAATTCCTCCAATATTGGCTCTAAAATCTACATTTTTCGACCAAATGCTTCATGTTTGGTTTTTTCGGCTTAATTTTTTAATACAATGTATTACAACATCAATTCTTACAATTTTAAAACCAAAATTTTTTTCGAAAATTGCATTTTCTTAAAATTTTCGCAAAAATTTTAAAATTTGTTTTCTTTGAACTTAAACTTAAATTTACTTTCGCACTCAATTGATTGAGAAAAAATCATACCGCTTGACAATCGGTTAAGTTTTGGTAAAGTTATGCGCTTTCAAATTTCAGCAAAAGAGGTTTTTTTTCGTAAAATGATAATCCCTAGATCTAGATATAGATTTTGCGAGATCGAGTTGATTCGTCATGCCGATCAGAAAGATATATGCTTTTTGGGTTCTACCACGACACAATTTGTTTGTTTTGTACACCTGCACAAAATGAGTATACCCTTTCTTAGCACTCTCTTGGGTACAGGGTATTAAGAGAGCAGCGCTGCCAGCGTCGCAGTTGCTGCTTCTGTTGCTGGTAGGCGTCAGCATTTGACTCTCCCTGCTGCTGCTTAATCTATGCCTGCGATCGCGCAAGTACAAATGGTTAGAGATGCAACAGCAACAGCAACAGCAACAGCAACAGCAACAGCAACAACAGCAACAGTTGCTGTTGCAACAACAACAACAACTGCTCCACGAGGTCAAACAGCAATCAATAAAGGTCAGCGACTACCGCCACGGCACGCCTGAGTGCCTGCTGCCAATGCCAGCACATTGATGGGCAGGCAACTTGCTCCACCCCTCTCCTCCTCCACGCCCCCTGCTCCACCTGCCTCCATGTGCCCACTCCCCCTGCCCCTACCTGTGGCATTGCCCATTCATGCGGCCCACGATGAAGATGCTTTATGTTGCAAATTGAAAGCTGGACGTCCAATAATCGAGCCGAGCACGAAACTGTGCAACGGCCGGACAAGACACCGCTGTCTCTAGCCCCTTCCTCTGTCCCTGCCCAAGCCCCTGCCCCACCTCCTGCGCCCTGCTGCTGCTGCTGCCACAGAGAGGCAGCTGTAGGCAGCCAGACAAATGTAGACAGTCGCGACTGCGCAGCAGCCTAGACGCAATTAAATTAACCCCACAACGATTTATTTTGCTAAAAAAAACATATATAAAATTAAAATTTATTATATTTTATAAATAATTTTGTATAGCAATAAATAAATAATAATAAATAAATAATAATAAATAAATAATAATAAATAAATAAAAATAATAATAAATAAATAATATTAACACTAATTCAATTTAAAATAAATTTTATTTTTACTCTGTAAACGATTTGGTTAAAAAAATTTATTAAAAATGTAAATAATAAAGAAAATATTTATATATATATAAATATAAAATATAATATAAGATAAATAAAATATGATATTTAAATAAATAATTTTGTAATAAAAAATGTAATAGTGTAATAAATAAAACAATAAAAAACAATATATTACTTGTTCAATTTTTGTATTTTCTGCATACATTTTAAGTAATTTCTAGAACTATTTTTTCGGCTCAAGAAACTCCCTGAAGGATAAAAACTACATAATATATATAATATTTCTTAAACATCATTTATTCGTTTAAGAATGAATATGGAATTTAATTTAACAAATTGCTTCATCTAAATAATACAATTCTATGATGTACAACATAAATATTGACAAATAAATAACTAATGAAAATGGTCAAAATAAAATAAAAAATATTTAATAAAAATTATATTTCAATTATTCGTTTTATAAATTCACGCTGAATTTAATACATTTTGAAATCTTCAAAATAGGTTTAAAAAACATAATATGTTCCATCTAATTTAAATTTTTAATATATATATTTTATCAATATATTTTACAATTTTTTTTACCATCGAATGAAATTTATTTTTTAATATTTTATGCAATTTTATTTTAATGTTTTTTATTTTTATTTTTATTATTTATATATTTTTAGAAAACACTTTAAAGTATTTATTTAAATAATTGTAAAATTGAATTTAAATTCTGTTATCTTCTAAACTGTGCTTTATGGCATTACTTATTTATTTCATTAGCTTTAATTCTGGCAAAAGCTTTCAGCGTAAAATGTAATCTGGCTAATGTGTGCTTTTATTTGGCCATGAGTCCCACTGGGGTTAAGAAGTTAAATGGCGGATGTCGATGGCAGTGGCATTAGGCGTATGTTTCGCAGCGCTATCAAGCTCTATGCCCCTGATTCTGTCCCCCTGCCACTCCCTCTGCCACTGCCACTGACTCTGCCGTTGCACGCCCCCCTGTGTGACGCCCCCGCAGCTGCTGTTTTTTTGTTGTATTTTTTGTTGTATTTTTTGCGCAGCAAGTTAAGCTTCAATAAAAAAGAAGCAGCTAAAAAAGCGAAGCCAAGAAGTAGCCAAGAAGCAGTCAAGTAGCTGACTTGTTGCATGCCCCATGCAGCCCCTCCCGCTTCATTGTGGCATGCAGAGAGATATTTTTAATGGGGGCCGCTTCCTTTTAGCGGCGACTCTAGCTCGTTTTTCGTCAGATTTTTGTGAATGAAGTTGTTTTTAGACACAGAGCGCACCATTATCGCACTGACATGTCTGGGGATATGCCATGGATCGGGAATGGGATCGGGAATGGGAATGGGAATGAGACTGGAAATGGCATTGGCAATGGGATAAGCTACGAGTCGGCATAGGTTTCCTTCTAGCTGAAATGTGGCATCCACCTGCTGTTGCAAGTTGCAGTTGCAGTTGTTGTTGTTGTGTCACCTGTTGATGGATTTCGTTGTTTGATTAACATGAAATGGCATCGCATTGATGTATTGAGTGGAACGAAGTGGACTGCATTGCAGCTACTCAAGCCTTTTTCCATTTAAGTGATTTCCAGCTGCACTGAGAGAAATTTAAATACACTTTTTATACAAATTAAAATAGCTAGAAAATCAGCTGAGTTTTTAATGCAACTTAAAGATGACTAAACAGTAGTTTAACGATTTAAATAAAATTAATATTAGCTAATTATTTGCATAATATAATTTTAATTTTTATATAATGAAAGTATAATACAAATATAATAAAAATAAAATAATAAATTAAATTTAAATACTCACGAAATAAAACCTGATTTCTTAAATGGATTTTAAACATTAATTAAATATTATAGATAGGCTAATTAAATAATTCAAACATGAAGATTTATTTAATTTACATATAATCATACTGTAATAAAAATATAATTTAAATAAAATTATATATATAAAATTTAAATACTTACAAATTATAAAGAGAATTTGAAATTGTTTGACATCAATTTGATAACTGAAACAAAATTAATCTAAACTATTGATACGCTAAAAACAATTCTGATATTTTATTTAAAAATAATGAATAATACTAAAATAAATTTCGGGTTTTTTAATCTCCTATAGAAAATTATATATTTTTTATATATTTAAATTATCAAATTATACGTCGCTTTACAATTGTAAAATTTAAAAACATAAAAAATATTTAAATATTTATTCTCCTGACTAACTAAATGGTTTACAATATTTAAATATAAATAGATTTCAAATCTACCACAAATGTATTGTCTAAACAAACAATTTTTAAAAATTTGTAATGCTATAAAAATAAGCTTAATTGTAGAACTTTTTTTAAATCAATAAAAAATGTCTAAAATTTTCATATAAAAATCTTTGTTTTTACCTGAATTTGTGATATATAAAAAATATTGTAATCTGTGTATGATAAAATTGTTAATGTCAGCTGATTTCTCTCAGTGCACGTCGCGTCGTTAGCCCACTGGGTGGGTTGACGCTAGACTTTATTAAGCGTCTGTCTGGTTAAGTTCAGGTAGCCTAAGCCAATCTGGCTGGCAGTTGTCCAATTCAAGGAAATCCTTTTCGCTGCCATCATTAGAAATCGCTTAACGCCCGCGCGAATTTGTTTACCTGAGCTCCTTATATAAGCCCAAACTGTCAACCTTATAGAGTAACATTTCCAACCGAACTGTCAAAGAGAAAACATGTCAAGTGTAAAGTCAAATCTGCTGCTTTTATTCATCCTGTGCCTCTTTCTCTGCTGCTTCTGCCGCTGCTGCTGGGCACGTCCCAGGCGAATAAATTTGGATGAATCGACCTCCCAGGAGAGGGACAATCTGCCAGCCCTGCAGGATGAGCAGTTCAATAACAATCTTCTGGAAGAACTCTCAGCGATGCGTTCCATAAGTGCAGCTGCTAATTCCGGTTACTTCAAGAAGCGACGACCAAGGCCCAAATTGCCGCGTCACCAGATACTACATAGTCAATATTTTGGACGATTCTACAATGTGCCAGCTGCCATGTATCCAACCGAAGTGGGCGCCCTACCATCTGGAACTGCCAACTACTACGGCAACGAGGTGTTGCCCCTGTCCCCCTACGAGCTTGTGGATCCGAGTCCTATGTATTTCTAGACAATCAAATTGTGACCTGATTTTAAGGCTTTTTTTTGGAAGTTGAATAAATGTAAAATATAAAACAAAAATTTAGAAAAATATTTTTATTATTTATTATAATTTCAAGATTATTTTGCAGACAAACACAGCAATCTATGTTGCTTTAAAAGGTACAGTCATTAGACCAACTGATAAAAACCGTATAACAAACACAATTTTGTACATAGAAAACTGTTAATTGGCGTACGCACTTTTTACCATTATGTTCAACTATTTTTAAAAGCGATTAAAAATCGGTTAATAAATATAAAAGTTATTCAAAAAACAATATTGCTTATTTTATACCATCCTTCCAAGACACCTTTAAGATTTTTCAGATTTTTTTTAACGGTTTTTTCGTTCTCAAATGCACATTTTTGGATGAAACGCGGTTTGTATATAATTTTATTGTATATTTATTTAAGCAAAATTGTTTTAAAATTTAATATTCACGATTTAAAAAAAATTTGTTTTCCAAAAATCTAAAAAATTGTGAGCGGGTTGGCCTAAAAATTCTGACAAAATTTAAAAATTTGTTTTCTTTAAACTACCAATGGAATTTTATTTTCACACTCAAATTATTAATAAAATACCATACCGCTTGATAATCGCAAAAATTTTGACGAAGGTGTGCAAATTTTAAGTTTAGATTAACCCCTACTGAACAATTTTTACCCATATAAAAACATGGATATCTCTGCAATTAACAATGCGATTATTATTAAATTTGGCAAGCACATTCGTTAGGAAATAATCTAAAAGCGGTTTAAATCAGATTTTAAATTAAAGTTAGATTGAAATATGGAAATATGTTGTATAATTATATTATTATGAAAAAAAATATTAAAAATAAATAAATAAAATTGAAGTTTTGACTAGAAAGCTATTTAAAATTCTTGAGAGTCTAAAGAATTATAATAAAATATCAGCAGCTTGAGCTATAGTATAATTTAAAGCAGTAAAAATTTCAGTTTAATTCAATTAACAAAATGTTGTGGGTTTATAAAACGTCTTAACGCCTTATGCAAAAAAAAGATAGATAGCAGAGAGATAGGAGAATAAGTCAGTGCTAGACACACAGGTATATAATTTAATTCGGTTTAATCAAAGGCGAAGGCCGGCTGCCCACCTACCGCATTATGTTGCAACAACAATCAACACTCAAATCAACAACAATCTGTACAAACTACAACAACATAATCACAGCTACTTGCAACAGCAGCAGCAACAAAAGCAACAAAGCCCAAACAGAAGCTTAAATGTGGCTGAAGAGCTGAAGAGCACAACAAACTGGGTGTGTGTGAGTGTGTGTGAGTGTTTGTGAGTGTTTGTGAGTGTGTGTGAGTGTTTGTGTGTGAGTGTCTGTGTGCGTACACATCCCCAAGGAATTTTCATGCAACAGGACAAATCCAACACGAACAGCAGCAACAAGTGTTCCAAATCAAAACGGAAGCCAAAGCAGCGCAGCAGCAGCGGCAGTGGCAGCGGCAGCATGGACTTGCCACAGCCTTATGCCACATATGTACATGGGTTTTTGGTACGACATGGCAAAAGCATTTGGAAAATGTAATTTACAACGCGCAACAGCAGCAGCAGCAGCAGCAACAACTGCTCAAATGGTCTGCAAACTGGGAGCAGCAACTGGGAACAGTACGTGCAACCGGTAGGAGGAGGGGCAAGCGGTTGGGGCAACCGAGGCTCAACTCACCTGCCACCGATCTCACACTGTCAGCATTATACAAAAAGCCATCAAGTCAACCGGGAGACCAAGTTCTCAGTTGATGTTGCTGCCAGCGTTGATTTTAATTTTAACCTTTTTTTAGACCCTGTACTTTAAAAGAGCGCAAATGGGTCTATTAAGTTGGTGTAAATGAAAATTAATAAGCCTGTATTTCCCATTTTTCAATGGGCATAGGGTATAATGAGCTACCAGAAGGGGGAAGCCCACAAAGTATATAGTCTGCATCAGGACGACGAGCTGAGTTGATTCACCCAGTTCGCCTATCCTTCCGTATAAACAGCTAGATCTCTGCAACTATAAAAGCTAGAAACACCATTTTTGGTATGTAGGATCTCCGATACAATAAGCATTTTAAATTTCTTTTAAAATTTTGATACCTGTATCCGTTCGACCTATAATCGCTAAAAACCACAACAGCCACAATATTAAAGCTATTGCCATCGATGCTGCGAATCGCATTAAGCTCTGTTAAGAAACAGCGCAGATATGCAACAGACAATTTGCTCGATTGTGTGTATACAGGGTCTTCTATTGTCGGTTACGTTCGACTGATCTGCAGCGTGCTTACTGGTTTTTTTCTGCTGCCATTGCTGCCGTTGAAGTTTTTCCTTTTTCCTTTTTAATTTCCTCTGCTTCGCTTCATAGAGCATTTTTCATTAAATTCCTGAATTAAGGCATTCCTGCGACCCATACAAACGACTTGAGACTGGCAACTTGCTGTTGCTGCTGTTGCTGTTGCAGTTGCAGTTGCTGCTGCTGTTGCTGCTGCTGCTGTTGCTGTTGTTCATGTTCTGAAATAAGAGCAACATTGCAATGTCCAGAGCCGACGACATGGTGACGACGACCGCGCAGACGAAGACGCCGCCAAAGTCTAGAGCAACCAGCAACAACTACTAACAACAACAGCAACATCTGAAGCAGCAACAACAACAACAACAACAACAACTACCGGTTGCAACCTTGCCTTGACCACCTCAGGTGTCCCGCAGTTGCTGGAATTTCATATTTCTTGCTGCAACAACGTTGTCGATTGCCCTTTTGTGGCAACTCGTGGGCAATTGGCCAGCAAACGCTTTGAACCTGCAACCCAAAATCCAACAACAACAACAACAACAGCAACAGCAACAAAATATCGCCATGTCAAGTTTTCGATTACCTGCAATATTTGATTTGCCCCAGGTAAAAGCGGCAAATAAAGCTGAACTCAGGGGGGGAAGCAGAAATTAATAGCGTTAGAAAGCAACAAAAGCTGAATGCCAAAAGAGACACATAATAAATGAAATCATATTGTTTGTAATCTAAACTTTACTGCTATCAATAGTTTTGAACAAAGAGAGGAAGGACGATAGATTATTTTATATTTATTCAATTCAGATATTAGAAAAGAAGCTAAGCTAGAAAAAAAACTTCCCAAAAGCGCAACATATTATTTTTAAAAAATTCTAGTAAATCTAAAAAAAATTCATCAAAAAATAAAAAACACAAAAATTAGAATAAGCCCAGAACGAATTATGAACTATGATAACCAAAGACAGGGATCACAGATATGAAGCAGGATAAAATTATAGATCATCTATCCTATTAATAAGATAAGAGCAGGAAACACTTACAGATGTTTTGATCGGAAAAAGAAGCAACTCAGATTCGTCGATGTGAAAGTTCTATTAAAAGAAAAATTATAGATCAAAAATCCTTTCATATTAAAAATTTTAGATCAGAGATCCATCATTATAGTAAAAGATATATGTATATTAAAAATGAGAATTTTCATTTTAAACGATAAATGTAAAAAAGATGCTCCTATAAAAAGGATAATCAAAAAGACTATCGATCGATGACTGATAATAGATCAGAGTTGCTTCTAAAAAAACGAATGGTTAATAGAGAAACTGCTGCATAATATATGAAAAACCCACAGATTATTATATTTAAATGATAAGAGATACTCCAATATGATGGGTAATGTATTACAAGTTCCCTGACCGAAAAGGGGTGTTATCCTTGATACTTCCTAGAAAAGTATGAATTAATTAAACCTAGTTCCAATCTGCAAAGATAGAAGCTAGAATCAGCACTTGGTTTATTTCTCAGCTTGTAAAATTAGAGATGGGAGATCAATTGTCCGCTGACGTCAAGGAAAACCTGTAACAATAGCGAGCGTATCAGAAGTAGGTGACTTCCAAATGCTCACCTAGCTTTCATTAAGTTGGAAGAACTGCCTCAATCTAAGCCATTTTCTAAAACCAACACATTGTTCTAATATCTGTCACTGAAGAGAGTAAACCAATGCGCTGATTAACAGTCTGAAATTCTAAGAAGATGTTATGCATTAGGTTGGCTCTGGCATTAAGCTATACCAGTTTTGCTTAGTCAGTGGCAACTCCAAGTAGAGCTAGAGACACATCCGTCTATGCAGCAGCCACAACTAGTTGCAACTTTCCTTTACACTGTGGCTGTGGCTGATCTGCAATCAGCTGAAAGCCACCGAATGCCAGCGCCAGTGCCCACATGAATTCAGAGCATTTTTCTAACTTCCTTTTACCCCAATAGATGACCGAGGGAGGGGGGAGGAGGGGAGCGGGAAGGGAGCAGAAATCGAACAGTGGCGACCCAAAGCAATGCGCGCAAAAATGGGCGCAAGATCAGCCAAGATCAGAGGTAGACAAAGAGCAGGAGAAGCAGAAAGAAAGAGAAAGAGAGCGTGACAGCGATAGAGAAAGAAAGACTTGCATACACAAAGAGAAATATTGTTACAAATTATAGATTCCAGTTAATCTAAACATTAAAATAAAATAACATAAAAGAAAATCAAAAACCTAATTTTCTTGCGTATTTCAATTTTATATACATTTTTAAACTATTAAAAAATTATTTTGTATATAAAAAAGTTATAATTTTGTAGCTGTTTTTGTCAGTAGATGGCGCCACATAAAAATGGAAACATAAAAATATTTAAATCTAAGATTTGTATTCTCATTTTAAGCCAATAACTATTTCTTATCATTTTAAGATTTTATTTTCTTAATTTTTGTATTCCAAATTATAAAAGTCGAATTTTTAACCTCATCTTAGACAAAATGAGTTTTTTCTGATTTCCAGGTTTTTTGACTTTAATTTAAAACTTTAAAACTTTTAATTTAGGTTTATAGAGTTTTATATTTAAAGAAAAACATTTTTAAAGAAATACATTTTTATGTAATCTAAATAATATAAAACTGGAAATTTCATTTCATTTAAAGTTTAAACTGGGTTTTCGTATATCAAGACTTTGTATGTTTTTTTTATACGATTTAAAAATTTTAAATTAATTTTTTGTACAGTTTAACATATAAAACTATAATTTTTAATCTCTTTTTCAGAAAAAAAAATGGTTTTTCTTGAATCAAGATTTTTAAAAAACCTTTTTTCTAATTTAATACTAATATTATGTTTATTTAAGGTATATTTCAAAAATCTTTCTTTAAGTTTGGAAGTTTTTCAATAGAGTTAATTTGAACATAATTTTTCTCGCTGTGCAGTTGACCAGTTGAGAGCGTGGTGAGCGGAGGGCAGGGCAGGCGGGCAGGCCGGCTGGCAAGTGGGGCCATGAGGCCAGGCCACGGGACAGCACAGAAGAAGGGGCATAGGGGCGAGAGGAAAGGGGAATGGGGGCAAGGAAGGCTGGGCAGAGGCAGAGGCAGATACAGATATGCGCGTCGTGTGTTGCAGTGCAGCGACTGCGCAGTCGCAGATACACTTTAGGGGCCATGACATGACTCGCATACGAATTATTATAAACGATCTGGCGCAAAAAACTAACAAGCGATGCTGTGAGGAGAGGCTGAGGAGCGGGGGATGAGGATGGTGGGATGGGGATGGGAATGGGGATCTGAGGTGACCAGGCAAACGATGTCGAGGCGAGGCGATGGAGAGCTAAAAGTTATGGTGGCCAATTGCAAAGTTAATGGAGTTTGGCTACTCCAGCAGCGGATGCAGCTACTGGACACTTGGACGGCAAAGCTAGAGCTGAAGCTGAGGCTGAAGCTGAACTAAACTGAACTGGAGTTGCGACTTGCCACTTGCCACATGCCACATGCCACTTGCCACTTGCCGCCGCCTTGGCCAGAGATTGAACTTAATTTTGCACAAATGCAATTTATAGAAAATTGTTGCCACTTGTTTTTACGTTGATGGCACTCCAGCCAAGACCCAAGATCCGAGCTGAGAGCAGAAGATGCTGTTGGCCAGGTATAAATGATAATAAATGCAGGTAGCAGGCAGGCAGCAAATGCGGCCTGCAGCGCGCATCCATTATTTAAATTTTTGCAAAATTAACAATTAAAATGTCTAATGGTAAAACGCAGACGCTGCAAACATACTTACTTACATATCGCATATCATAAAAATCCAGCCGACCCTCGGTTCTTGGCTCTTGCTTATTTTCTTGGAAAAGAAAACAAGAACCTAGACTCCCAGTTGATGAGGCAGTTGCATCCTGAGCATCATCAGCAAAACTTTACTACTATAACCGCTGTTGCCAAATCCGCTTTTTTTCCCCCGCCAGATCTGCCAGTTTTTGAAGCGCATTTGCTACAAAAAATTTATAAAGCAGCGGAAATCTGAAATTTTAGCTTTATCTGGAAAAATATTTTTTTTATTTTGACGGCGTTTTCTTAAATTTTGAAAAATTTGTAGCTCAAAGATCAGTAAGCACGTAGCAGATCAGTCGAATGGAAGCTTACGATGGGACGTAACCCACAGTAGGAGATCCTGAATTTGTCGCTACCTTTTTCATCTAAATTGTCCGTTACATATCTTTGCTGTTTCTTATATAATCAAAATGCAATGTACAGCAACGTTGGAGAATGCCATAGACTATCTTCATAATTAATTACAAAACTATAGCTATAAAACTGTGACAGCTGTGATTTTTTTTTGGTTAGCGGGAAAATTGACAGAGGTATAAAAAATCCAAAACAAATTTGACTGCTCATAAAAGCATCTACTCTTAACACACGCACTTAAAAATAATTCAACGATTTGCTAGATTTTTTAGTTTTATTTTTGCTTAGCTTTTTTATATGCTTACCGCTTTTTTCTCGCAATAAATCGTCAACACTGACTATAACTGATGATGCTCGCAATTATTAGACATGCTTGACTGCCTAATCACGCCATGCCATGGGATTTACATAGCGTACAGGAAGTGCAAATTACCTGGCTTAGCTTTATTTTATTAACAGGCATAACAATAAAATTCCATAGAATTTATTCGGAGCCTCATTCTAGCTACCTGAATTCGAACTATAAAAGCAGGCGCCTGTCAGAGTTCAACCAGCAGTTGACCAAAAACTCTTCTAGAATCAACAATGTGGAATCAATTTCTCCGACTTCTATTTGGATTGAGCGTTACCATTATTTTGGGCAACTCCTCGGTGGTTACCAGAAAGATTGTCATCAATGCTCGTGGCAGAATTCATCATTTGGACGTTCCCATCGATCTGAGCACCTTGAGACGCCAGGATTATTTGCGTCTAAGTGAATAGACCCAAATCGGTTTACTACCGTTCGTAAAACTGGCGCCCCGAACACAGAAGCAGCCATAAACTTGTAATAATCCAGGAGAACTGCCATAATACCAAGTGACGACATTAAAAATTCAGTCCGATAATGGCGAACTACGATAATTAAAGTCTGTCTGTAGATGATGTCTGTAAAATTGCTTTTAAATTAAACAATAAATAAAATATAATTGTGTAAACTAAAAAAAAGTCTTTAAATTAACATTAATTGGGAAAACAGGGCTGCAAAACAGTTTTGAAACGAAATGTTTAAAAAGCGAAATTCCAAAAAAATTTTTCTAAAAACAAACCCTTGAAACTAAATCTGGATTTTAAACAGTCGCTTCTGTTAATTTCAAGATCTTTCAGTTTAATGGCAGCTAAATAGATTGCATTATCGATATATGTAGATCTAATTTGCAAAATTTGTTTTTAAAGGAGGAAGGATAATTCTTCTATAATACCAATATTGGCCCTAAATTCTAAATTTTTCGACCAAATGCTATCATGCTTGGTATTTTATGCATAATTTTGCAATATAATTCGTGTACGAAGCAATTCTTACAATTTTAAAATTTCCGGAAAATTTTCAAAAAATTTGTTTTTTGTTTAAATTTTAGTTTTGGTTTAAAATTATTAAGAAAACAATACACCGCTTAAAAATCGGTTGAGTTTTGGTAAAGTTATGCGTATTTAAAGTTAACCAAAACTGTTTTTGCGTTTAAGGAGGATTAAGCCCATGATATCAATATTTGCTCTAAAATCTACATTTTTTCGACCAAATGCTGTCATTTTATAGCGATGTATCGATGTTTTTCTTAAAGATTGCATTTGAAAACCATCGATATACCCACATCGATTGTTTTGCAGCCCTACGCTCAGTAATCGAAGGGTTTATCGGCTAATGCTCGATGTGCCGAAACAATTAAGGATAGTACGCTGTTCAATTGATTTTTTGCTTTCAACCTATAAAATGACCTAGAATTCGTCTTTGCAAAGTGCTCAAAAACATTCGCTTGTATTTTTTTAATATATATGTATATAACTTTATTAATCGTTCCATATTTTACATAGATAAATTTGATGTAATGTGTTTTTCAAGTGTGACTCTATTCGTGTGTCCTTTCGGTTTCATTAACATGTATAATACAATAGCTGAAACATTAAATTTACAAAACGAAATGCGATTTCATATTAATCAAATACAATACATAAATACGTTTAATTTTCTATATAGTATAGTATAGATATATTATTAGCTGTATATTATTTTACCACACCATATGCAAGCATAAGTTTCACAAAAAATTTAAGAAATCAAAACTAAAATTGCGAGAAAACTGAAAATTCATTTGTGTGCAAAGTTTAATCTTTGTTTTATTCTTTGGTAACTACAATGAAGCATTTTTATAATTCCATAGACATTTATATATAGTGTAATATGTAGTTTAATTGAGTCTTAACTTTAGTCAATTTCACTAAATAGTTTTGCATTATAATTATGCTAAATTAGTTTAGTTAGTTTTGCGCTTCGAAATGTTTGAAATGTTAATTTATCAAGGGCTGACTTTTTTATAGGGATTTTCTTTTTCCATTTTTGCTGTTGTTGTTGTTTTGGATTATGTGCGGATGATGAATTTACTTCCTAAAGCAGGAGATGGGATTGAAGTAGCACTGTCTGTATCTCACTTGACGCTTGCTCTCGGGCAAGCGGTACAGTTCATTCATATTGCCATAGCTGGGAGAGCGCAGATAGCCGCTATATCTGTAAATTTAGAATTTAGAAATTAATTTAAATATATTATCAGTTATATCTGGCAGTTAATTTAGGCTTACGTGGGTCGGTACTGCGCAAACAGCATCTGCAAGCGATCCATGGGTATATTCGGATATATAGCCTGTGCTGGCATCTCATAGCCGTTATAACTTCCACGTGCTTCCTCTGCCTCCTGTGTCTCCAAAGCATCCGTGTCCTGAGCAAAGATATTAAAAATAAATTTAAGAATTCTTACTAATTGCATGGGGTTTATACTTACAGCACTTGCCTCGGCTGTAGAGGGACGCGCCTCGTTCAGGGCAAAGAAGAAGGTCAAGAGCAGGCCGTAGCACAACAGAATTTGCATGGATTTCATCATTTTGAAGAGCTGAAAATTAAAAAAAAAAATAAAATTAAGTTAAATAATTATTAGTAATAAATTATAACCAATTCGCAATTTGAGACTTAAGCACCTTAGAAAAATTTATATAGACAGAAAAGAAGACGTAGAAAACCCTTAAAAAGCAAATGTATATTCTATTTGCTGTTGATTGCATCCGACTGTAGCCTTTTTGACTTAATTTTAATTGTGAAAAATAGTATTTTATTTTAGAATTGATTTACATATTATGTAAGCTTGCTACAAATTATCGATTACAACTGTTAGAAATATAGTGGCGGTAGAACGATAGATTTCAATTGAATAATCGACGCCAAGCCAAAAAGGCGCGCATTGAAAAACATAAAATTTAAATCTAATAATATAAAATTAAAACGCGACCATATTCAAAAGGTGAAACCTGCTTGTTCTATATAAGAAATAAGCTCTTGACGGTTCAAAAAGCAATAAAAAAACAACAATTTAAATGGGTCGCATAATATTTTAATCAAAGCAACTGCAGTCCTTACAAATCTAAGCGGATCAAGGTCTCATAACAATGCCACTGGACACTTGTTGTGCCAGAAACGTGACCTGCATGCTTGTATAAGCCTGCCCAGGTGGGGGTTACTGCATTTCCGCAATTAAAATCGGATATGAACTTGAAATTGCCGTGAAAATCGCAACAGCTGCACAACAAAGAGCACTTTCAAATGCCTGTTTTTCCAGAAGTTTAATTGAATTTGATTGTGTACGTGATTCTGGATAAACTTTGCAGACGCTACCAAATGGGGCTTACAAAGTTTATGCTATATTTATGCAATGTTTTCATTGTTAGGGCATTTTGCAAAAACAAAAAAATAATTTGAAACATATGGTTTGCGCTAATGGTTAAGCAGTTAAGAAAACTTGGTTCAGTTAATGTAAATAATTACTATAAAACTTTATAATTAAAAGCTGTTATATTAAAAAGTTTTTGAAGTAAAGCTAAGGAATCAAACATCAAATAATATAAATTTAACCAAATACAGATAAAGCTTAAAAAATATTGATAAAATTACAGCAAATTTACCTTGAGTCTGATAATGTTTTTATTTAAATATTTATTTAAAAAAAAATTATACATCTTTTTGCATTAAAAAATTGTAAGCATATTTTGCGTTGACTCTAATGATTATTTCGAATTGACATTATTCGATATTGCATTAAAACAATCATCCAGCTTAGTATGCAGGCAATATTACTCAGCCAAGTTGATTTGCCACTCTCAAATAGACCATACGGTTTGATTTGTAATGGAAAATTGGCGATTTGCAGAGCAAACAGATCACACTGTAAGAAATTCGCATTAAGTTTGTTAAATAAAACTTGTTCACCAATTAATTACCCCTCTGGAATAGTTTCTATCTGCCCTTCGTATCTCAATATGTTTTTTCAGCAGAAAACCGCTATGTCGATGACTGTTCGTGATCAGATAAAACATCAGATCTAAGATATAACATTTGAGCGCTATGACAGCATATAGAGCAGCTCCAGTTATTCGAAAACTCAACATATATCCATCGAAGTGGGATGTGGCAATATAGAATCCCACAGCAGCGGCTGTAAGAACCAAGGATAGACGAGAGCTGATCACAAGGAAACTATACGACGCATTCAGACGTAGCATTAGACTGGCCAATTTGGAGTGTTGCCAACGTAGGTGCTGAAGCTCCAGGGTTGCCGCAGCGCCAGTTGCATGAATCAAACGTTTTAGTCGGCGGTTGAGCCGCATGTAGAGACCACAGATGTACCAGATGAACAGAAAATAGAGATGCAAGGTCTTATCGAGACCGTCCACAGCCAGCACATAAAACGTTATCAGCACAAAGTCCACTGCGTAGCTTCCGATTGTCGTTCCAAATTCGTAATATGTGAGATATGTGAAAGACCAATATATCACAAAAGAACTCCATAAAACGCAGTTCTTCAGCAGATACAGACGTGTCAATTTCTCTTCAAGTTTTCGATCTCTAAGTCCTCCATAGCGATACATTCGCTGCATACGCTTTAGTTCTTGAGCTACTGCAACCGTCTCCCTCTCCCTAGGCAGACGTTGTAGCACCCGTAAAATGCATATGACATCATTTATAGACACCACCGAGCGTACAGTTAGTTCTGTGACCAAATCCATGTCGAATATTTGTGTCCAGGTCAAATACAAATCTATCGTGATCAGTATTAATACAAAAAGGTTAGACAAACTGGCAATGAGCTGTGTCCATTTGGTGTTCCTATATCGACGCCTCTTATAGTCATAACGATAGCTCGTGACACCGATGAATATCGCAAAATATGCGTACACCTTGTAGAGAATGCGTTGCTTTTTACTCGTCGGCAACATTTTTGTAACTAATCCCAGGAATTTGAATCGATTGCAGTTGACATAGTAAACTACACTTCCCTGGGGACCCTTTTGAAAAGTTATTAACATTTCAATTTCTGCACACCCATTAATATCAGACTAAGTGAAAAGTGAAAGCTGAACGTGATTTCCGACCTTAGTAGAAATAACAGTAGTAGTTTTTTTTAGCATTGTTGACTGTAATACCCGTTGCATATCCTTGCTGTTTCTGATCCAATCATAATGCAATTAAGAGCATCGTTGAGAATGCAGTACAAATTTAATTCGCATAAACACATCATAGACACATTTAACATAAACCTGAGGATTACTTTAAGTCCATACAAGCCGAAATTGCATTAAAACAATCATCCAGCTTAGTACGCAGGCAATATTACTCAGCCAAGTTGATTTTCCACTCACAAATAGACCATATGGTTTGATTTGCAATGGAAAATTGGCGATTTGAAGCGCAAACAGATCACACTGTAAAAAAAATTGTGTTAAGTTTAGAATGAGAATTATCATTTCAAACAATTACCCCTCTCGAATATTGTCTATCTGCCTTTCGTATCTCAACATGTCGTTTCAGTAGAAAACCGCTATGTCGATGACTGATAGCGATCAGATAACACATCAGATCTAAGATATAACATTTGAGCGCTATGACAGCATACAGAGCAGCTCCAGTTATTTGAAAACTCAGCATATATCCATCGAAGCTGTGTGTTGCAATATAAAATCCGACACCAGAGGCTGTAACTACCAGGGAAAGACGAGAGCTGATCACAAGGAAACTATACGTCGCATTCAGACGTAGCATGAGACTAGCCAATTTACAGTGTTGCCAACGTAGGTGATGAAGCTCTAGGATTGCCGCAGCGCCAGTTGCATGAATCAAACGTTTAAGTCGACGGTTGAGCCGCATATAGAGACCGCAGATGTACCAGACGAACAAAAAATACATATGCAAAGGTCTTATCAAGCCCGTCAATAGCCAACACATAAAACGTTATCAGCACATTGTCCAGTGCGTAGCTACCTATGGTCGATCCAAATTCATAATATGTGAGATACGTAAAGGACCAATATATCACAAAAGAACTCCACAAAATGCAGTTCTTCAGCAGATACAGGCGTGTCAATTTGTTTTCCAGTTTTCGATCTCTAAGTCCTCCATAGTAATACATACGCTGCATACGCTTTAGTTCTTGGGCTACTGCAACCGTCTCCCTCTCCCTAGGCAGACGTTGTAGCACCCGTAGAATGCATATGACATCATTTATGGACACCACCGAGCGTACCGTTAGATCTGTGACCAAATCCATGTCGATTATTTCTGTCCAGGTCAAATACAAATCTATTGTGATTAGTATTAATACAAAAAGGTTAGACAAACTGGCAATGAGCTGTGTCCATTTGGAGTTCCTATATCGACGCCTTTTGTAGTCATAACGATAGCTCGTGACACCGATGAATATCGCAAAATATGCGTACACCTCGTAGAGAATGCGTTGCTTTTTACTCGTTGGCAACATTTTTATGACTAACCTCAGAAACCTTACTCTATTGCATTTGACAAAGAGTAAAAGTAAACTACACTTCCCTAGGGGTCCTTTTGAATAGTTATTAACAATTTAATTTCCGAACATGACTTTATATCAGAGCTAGTGAAAAGTGAAAGATAAAAGTGATTTCCGACTGTAGTAGAACAGTAGTAGTTAGACCCTGTACTTTGAAAAAGTACAAAAGGGTCTATTAACTTAGTGCAAAGAGGAAATGTGTGTAACACCCAAAAGGAGGCGTGGCAGACCCCACAAAGTATATATATTCTTGATCAGGACGACAAGCCGAGTCGATATAGCCATGTTCGTCTGTCCGTCTGTCCGTCTGTCCGTCTGTCTGTCTGTCCGTCTGTCCGTCTGTCTGTCTGTCTGTCTGTATGAACACCTAGATCTCAGCAACTATAAGAGCTAGAGGCACCATATTCGGGATTTAGGTTCTCCTAATTAGTAAGCAGCACGAGTTTGTTTTAGATTTTGGACACCACCCCTCCTTTCCCCGCAAACCGCAAAAAGCTACTGCAGCCACAGCTTTAAAGTTATTAACTTGTAATTTGGTATATAACTAGCTTATGACATTATCTATTGATTCTGTGAATTTCGTTACGATCGGATAAGAAACAGCGAAAACATGGAAAGGACAATAAGCGTCACTGGGCAGAGGGGGGGTATGTCGCATGCACTCGCATACGTAGCTTGCCTCTATGTGTGAGTGTGTGTATGTGCAAGTGAGTGAGTGATACGTGTGTGTGTGTACATTTTAAACGAAGTACAGGGTCTCCTACTGTCGGTTACGTCCGACTGTAGCCTCCGTTCCACTGATCTGCCCCGTCCATATATTTTTTGTTTAGCATTGTTGACGGCAATGTCCCTTGAGAAACTTCAACATAGTTTACCTCAAAACAACATCTAATTATTAGTAATAGAAAAAAGCTTCGGACGTTACCAATAGTAGGAGACCCTGTATTAGCTAACGAATACAGCCAAGTCAAGAAAATTGTGCGTTACATATCTTTGCTGTTTCTAAACCGATCATAATAAAATTTAGAACATCGATGAGAATCAACAGAAATTTTATTCGCATAAACACATTAAGGACACATTTAATATAAACCTAAGGATTACTCTATGTCCGTACCAGACGATATTGCATTAAAACAATCATCCAGCTTACTATGCAAGCAATATTGCTCAGCAAACTAGCTTTGCCACACACAAAAAGACCATATGGCTTGATTCGTAATGGTAAACTGGAGATTTGCAGCGCAAACAGATCACACTGTAAAAAAAAAGCATGTTATATTTAGAATGAGAACGATTCATTTAAGCAGTTACCCCTCTGGAATCTTGACTATCTGCATTTCGTATCTCGATATGTCTTTTCAGAAGAAAACAGCTTTGCCGATGACAGATCGTGACCAGATGAAACATCAAATCGATCACATAACAATCCAGCGCTATGGTAGCAAAGAAAGTGAATGCAGTAATCCTGTAGCTCGTCTTATACGCCCCATAATTAAACGCGATTACATAGCCCAATCCTGCGGCGTTTAATACCAGTAGGAGCCGAATGCTAATTATAATAAAACTATACGATCTAGTCAGACGGAGAATGATCCTGGTCAGTTGATAGTGTTGCCGACGTATGTGATGAAGCTCTAGGGTTGCCGCATTGCCAGTAGCATGAAGTAAACATTTCAGCCGATTACCGAGGCGCATGTAGAGACCACAAATGTGCCAGATGAACAGAAAATACAGATGTAATGTCTTAACAAACCCATCCATGGCCATCACACCTAACGTTATCAGCACAAAGTCCACTGAGAAGCTACCGGTTGTCTTTCCAAACTCATAATATGTGACGTATGTAAAGGTCCACATTGTGCCAGTAAAACCCCAAACGATGCAGTTCTTTAGCAGATATAGATGAGACAATTTCTTTTCGAAATTTCTATCTGTTTCATAGCGATAGATACGTTTCATTCGACGCAGTTCCTGGACTACGCCCTTGGTTGTCCACTCCGTAGGCAGACGTTGAAAAATCCGTAGAATGCAGATGCCTTCATTTATGGAGCTAATGCAGCGTACGGCTAGATTCGTCACGAAATCGAGATCCAGTTCCATTGTGCATTTCATGTATATATCTATCGATGCCAGTATTATCGCGAAAATGTTAGCCAAACTGGCAATAAGTTGTGTCCATCTGGAGCTCCCATATCGACGCCTTTTATAGTCATAGCGATAGCTCGTAGAACCGGTAAATATCGCAAAATATGCGTACACCTCGTAGAGTATGCGTTGTATTTTACTCATTGGCAACATTTTTATGACTAACCTCAGAAACTTTACTCGATTGCAGTTGACACAGCGCAGAAGTAAACTACCCTTCTCTGGGGACCCTTTTGAAAAGTTATTAACATTTCAATTTCTGCGCACTAATTTATACCAGACTAAGTGAAAAGTGAAAGCTGAACATGAACTTAGACGGTAGTAGAAAAACAGAAGTAGTTTTTTTTAGCATGTTGACTCTAATGTCCCTTGAGAAACTTCAACGTTGTTTGACTCAAACAACATATAATTATAAGTAATATAATATAAAACCTTCTGACGTAACCGACAGTAGAAGACCCTCGAAGCCAAGTCGAGCAAATTGTCCATTACATATCTTTGCTGTTTTTTATCCAATCATAATCCAATCTGGAACAGCGATGAGAATGCAAAAGAAATTTTATTTGCATAAACACATTAAAGACACATTTCACATAAACCTAATGATTACTCTATGTCCGTACCAGGCGATATTGCATTAAAACAATCATCCAGCTTACTATGCAGGCAATATTACTCAGCAGAGTTGCTTTGCCACACACAAAAAGACCATATGGCTTGATTTGTAATGGTAAACTGGCGATTTGCAGCGCAAACAGATCACACTGTAAAAAAATTGGTGTTATATTTAGAATAAGAACGATTCATTTAAGCAGTTACCCCTCTGGAATGTTGACTATCTGTATTTCGTATCTCGATATGTCTTTTCAGAAGAAAACAGCTTTGCCGATGACAGATCGTGACCAGATCAAACATCAAATCGATCACATAACAATCCAGCGCTATGGTAACAAAGAAAATGAATGCAGTAATCCTGTAGCTCGTCTTATACGCCCCATAATTAAACGCGATTGCATAGCCCAATCCTGCGGCGTTTAATACCAGTAGGAGCCGAATGCTAATAATAATAAAACTATACGATCTAGTCAGACGGAGAATGATCCTGGTCAGTTGATAGTGTTGCCGACGTAGGTGATGAAGCTCTAGGGTTGCCGCAGTGCCAGTTGCATGAAGTAAACGTTTCAGCCGATTACCGAGGCGCATGTAGAGACCACAAATGTGCCAGATGAACAGAAAATACAGATGTAATGTCTTAACAAACCCATCCTTGGCCATCACACCTAACGTTATCAGCACAAAGTCCACTGAGAAGCTACCGGTTGTCTCTACAAACTCATAATATGTGACGTATGTAAAGGTCCACATTGTGCCAGTAAAACCCCAAACGATGCAGTTCTTTAGCAGATATAGATGAGACAATTTCTTTTCGAAATTTCTATCTGTTTCATAGCGATAGATACGTTTCATTCGACGCAGTTCCTGGACTACGGCCTTGGTTGTCCACTCCGTAGGCAGACGTTGAAAAATCCATAGAATGCAGATGCCATCATTTATGGAGCTAATGCAGCGTACGGCTAGATTCGTCACGAAATCGAGATCCAGTTCAATTGTGCAGTTCATGTATATATCTATCGATGCCCGTATTATCGCGAAAATGTTAGCCAAACTGGCAATAAGTTGTGTCCATCTGGAGCTCCTATATCGACGCCTTTTATAGTCATAGCGATAGCTCGTAGAACCGGTAAATATCGCAAAATATGCGTACACCTCGTAGAGTATGCGTTGTATTTTACTCATTGGCAACATTTTTATGACTAACCTCAGAAACTTTACTCGATTGCAGTTGACACAGCGCAGAAGTAAACTACCCTTCTCTGGGGACCCTTTTGAAAAGTTATTAACATTTCAATTTCTGCGCACTAATTTATACCAGACTAAGTGAAAAGTGAAAGCTGAACATGAATTTAGACGGTAGTAGAAAAACAGAAGTAGTTTTTTTTTAGCATGTTGACTGTAATGTCCCTTGAGAAACTTCAACGTTGTTTACCTCAAACAACATATAATTATAAGTAATATAATATATAAAACCTTCTGACGTAACCGACAGTAAAAGACCCTCGAAGCCAAGTCGAGCAAATTGTCCGTTGAATATCTTTGCTGTTTTTTATCCAATCATAATCCAATCTGGAACAGCGATGAGAATGCAAAAGAAATTTTATTTGCATAAACACATTAAAGACACATTTCACATAAACCTAATGATTACTCTATGTCCGTACCAGGCGATATTGCATTAAAACAATCATCCAGCCTACTATGCAGGCAATATTACTTAGCAGAGTTGCTTTGCCACTCACAAAAAGGCCATATGGTTTGAGTTGCAATGGAAAATTGGCTATTTGCAGCGCAAACAGATCACACTGTAAAAAAATTGGTGTTATATTTAGAATGAGAACGATTCATTTAAGCAGTTACCCCTCTGGAATGTTGACTATCTGCATTTCGTATCTCGATATGTCTTTTCAGAAGAAAACAGCTTTGCCGATGACAGATCGTGACCAGATCAAACATCAAATCGATCACATAACAATCCAGCGCAATGGTAGCAAAGAAAGTGAATGCAGTAATCCTGTAGCTCGTCTTATACGCCCCATAATTAAACGCGATTGCATAGCCCAATCCTGCGGCGTTTAATACCAGTAGGAGCCGAATGCTAATTATAATAAAACTATACGATCTAGTCAGACGGAGAATGATACTGGTCAGTTGATAGTGTTGCCGACGTAGGTGATGAAGCTCTAGGGTTGCCGCAATACCAGTTGCATGAAGTAAACGTTTCAGCCGATTACCGAGGCGCATGTAGAGACCACAAATGTGCCAGATGAACAGAAAATACAGATGTAATGTTTTAATAAACCCATCCATGGCCAATACATAAAACGTTATCAGCATAAAGTCTACAGTGAAGCTTCCGGTTGTCTCTACAAACTCATAATATGTGACGTATGTAAAGGTCCACATTGTGCCAGTAAAACCCCAAACGATGCAGTTCTTTAGCAGATATAGATGAGACAATTTCTTTTCGAAATTTCTATCTGTTTCATAGCGATAGATACGTTTCATTCGACGCAGTTCCTGGACTACGGCCTTGGTTGTCCACTCCGTAGGCAGACGTTGAAAAATCCATAGAATGCAGATGCCATCATTTATGGAGCTAATGCAGCGTACGGCTAGATTCGTCACGAAATCGAGATCCAGTTCAATTGTGCAGTTCATGTATATATCTATCGATGCCAGTATTATCGCGAAAATATTAGCCAAACTGGCAATAAGTTGTGTCCATCTGGAGCTCCTATATCGACGCCTTTTATAGTCATAGCGATAGCTCGTAGAACCGGTAAATATCGCAAAATATGCGTACACCTCGTAGAGTATGCGTTGTATTTTACTCATTGGCAACATTTTTATGACTAACCTCAGAAACTTTACTCGATAGCAGTTGACACAGCGCAGAAGTAAACTACCCTTCTCTGGGGACCCTTTTGAAAAGTTATTAACATTTCAATTTCTGCGCACTAATTTATACCAGACTAAGTGAAAAGTGAAAGCTGAACATGAATTTAGACGGTAGTAGAAAAACAGAAGTAGTTTTTTTTAGCATGTTGACTGTAATGTGCCTTGAGAAACTTCAACGTTGTTTATTTTAAACAACATCCATTTATAAGTAATAGAATATTAAACCTTCAGACGTAACCGATAATAGAAGACCTTCGAAGCCAAGTCGAGCAAATTGTCCGTTGCATATCTTTGCTGTTTTTTATCCGATCATAATGCAATCTGGAACATCGATGAGAATCAACAGAAATTTTATTCGCATAAACACATTAAGGACACATTCAATATAAACCTAAGGATTACTTTAAGTCCATACAAGTCGAAATTGCATTAAAACAATCATCCAGCCTACTATGCAGGCAATATTACTTAGCAGAGTTGCTTTGCCACTCACAAAAAGGCCATATGGTTTGAGTTGCAATGGAAAATTGGCAATTTGCAGCGCAAACAGATCACACTGTAAAAAAAATTGGTATTATATTTAGAATGAGAACGATTCATTTAAGCAGTTACCCCTCTGGAATGTTGTCTATCTATATTTCTTATCTCGATATGTCTTTTCAGGAGAAAACAGCTTTTTCGATGATAGTTCGTGACCAGATCAAACATCAGATCATCCACATAACAATTCAGCGCTATGATAGCAAAGAGAGTGAATGCAGTAATCCTGTAGCTCGTCTGAGATGCCCCATAATTGAATGCCATTCCATAGCCCAATCCTGCGGCTGTTAGGGCCAGTGAGAGCCGAGTGCTTATTATAAGAAAACTATACGACGCATTCAGACGGAGCAAAAGACTAGACAATTGATAGTGTTGCCGACGTAGATGATGAAGATCTAGGGTTGCCGCAGTGCCAGTTGCATGAAGTAAACGTTTCAGTCGATTGCCAAGGCGCATGTAGAGACCACAAATGTGCCAGATGAACAGAAAATACAGATGCAATGTCTTATTCATCCCATCTATGGCCAACACATAAAACGTTATCAGTATAAAGTCTACAGTGAAGCTTCCGGTTGTCTCTCCAAACTCATAATATGTTACGTATGTAAAGGTCCAGCATGTTCCGGTAAAACCCCATACGATGCAGTTCTTTAGCAGATATAGACGTGACAATTTCTTTTCGAATTTTTTATCTGTTCCATAGCGATAAATACGTTTTATTCGACGCAGCTCCTGGACTACGGCATTTGTCGTCCACTCCGTAGGCAGACGCTGAAGAATCCGTAGAATGCATATGACATCATTTATGTTGCTGATGAAGCGTGCGGCTAGATTCGTCACGAAATCGAGATCCAGTTCAACTGTGCAGTTCATGTACATATCCAGCGAGACCAGTATTATCAACAAAATGTTAGCCAAACTGGCAATAACTTGTGTCCATCTGGAGTTCCTATATCGACGCCTTTTATAGTCATAGCGATAGCTCGTGACTCCGGTAAATATCGCGAAATTTGCGTAGAGCTCGTAGACAATACGTTGTACTTTACCCGTTGTAAACAAATTTGTAACTAATTTCAAGAGAAATACATTACAAAACGATTGCAACGCTAGTTTATAAACCACACTACCCTAGGGACTCTTTTGAAAAATAGTTAATGTTGAGTTTACCCTTCAATTTCAATACACGCATATATATCAGACTAAGTGAAAAGTGAAAGCTAAACGTTTATTTGAGTAGAAATAACAGTAGCAGTTTTATTATATTGCTGATTATAATCTAGTACCTTGAGGGACTTTGAGAATTATAGCTCCAAAAACGCCCAATTATTGCACGAATAGAAACAAACGATAATCAAAATTAATGCACATATTTTTTTTAAATTTATTTGAAATTGAATTTGTATTTAACGCAATCCTTCTTTTATTTTCCTTCAAATAAAGTAACTAGTAAATATTTATACACTATTTCTACCAATTGTTAATTGAACTATTTGGCTTTAAAGCAAACCTTGTTTACTCTTTTTTAAAGCAAACTAATATTTACTTGAACATCAATTCTAAAGTAGCTGATAAACAGCTGTGCATCCTTTTTTCGTAATTAACTAATTGCGTCGAGTTAAGCTGAGTTATGGCATTCAATAAACCAAAGTTCAATTAGACATCAAAGGCAAAAACACAAATGCAAAAACTTGACCATGAATTATTTATTATGCAAGCAAATTTCGCCCTATAAGCAGATAGTTCAAAGGGCACGCGATTCGTGGGGTCAGCAGGAAAACTAAATAAAGTGGCAAAGACTGAAAAAATGTCTGCCCCCATAAAAGGGAGCGAGTGTAATAAACATTGGTAAATAGATTTATGCATGTGACGGCTTCAATTTGCGGCTTCAGATTTGAGTGTGGGCCTCATCCGCATCCTAATTACCTGTTGACATCATATGACAGTGGGTGGGGGGTGTGGCAAGAAGCCTGCCAGCATAATGTCTACTATGAATATGTGAGTAGCTCATAAATGGCCTCAGGCAGCATTCATAAAGACATCGTGCAACAGGTGTGGGGCAAGTGGCAAGTGGATGGCAAAAGCATATCATAAACTGTGACAGTATCAACAAATTCGAAACCAAAACTCAATGACGCAAGCAGTAAATGTTAATGACTTTAGCTACATCCTCTTAGCTATTTGGTGTCGGTTGCAGCTCATAAAATGCCACACGATGTGGCATACAACATTTTTGCCTGCTTAGCTGCAAGGTTATATCATTTTTTATGGCTTTAAAGAGCTGGATTTTTACGCGGTGATTGGCAGACGACCAGGATATGCAAATAGCTAGATTTGAAGGCAAGGATGCGACAGGATTTTGCCGGTAACTAAAGATGAAAATCAAGCAACAGAAATGCAGTATTAAATGCTGCAAATTGCTCTTTTTTTATGCTGAGAGTTTTGCAAAAAGTTTTTTAGAGACTGCATATAAAAACCAGAAAAAGTTAAGAAGTTTTTGTAAATTTAAAATAACGGTAGCAATAGCAGCAAGAGAAGCAAATGTAGTGCTCATTAAGCATACTATATATCAAGGAGTTAGGACGGTAAGAAGGTTGTTCTAGGGAATTCAACAAACTGATCTAACATTACTATATAGTTTTAATTTCTATAGCATACTTTTCAGTGTTTTTTTTTTCAATATTTATAGCAAACTACGCACTATGGGGAAAAATACCAGATTTTGTGGCATTAATTCATTTTTCAAAGTTCGCGAAATTAACTTTTGATTGGCGGGACTTATTCAAATAACATCAATCTGTAATGTTACGTACCAGGAATGTTAACCGAGCGAGCCGCTGTTAAGTTAACAGCTGTTAAAGTCGGCTATCGACAACTGTCAACACATGCTGAGCAAAAGTTGAATTTTTAGAGCAATTTAAAAATTGTAAATTTTCATAAAATAACGCGTAGATTTGCAATTTTTTAATATTGATCGGAGGCAGAATTGTTTATACTAAATGTTTGTGGTTGTACATCCTTTAAAAACTACTTGCTGTTATTGTAGTTATGTGTTGTTGTTAGCCATTTAAATTTTAAAATTTTTTTATAGAATCTGATGTTTGAAGAGGTATATAAAAAAAAAACATCCGAGTCCATCCATGAAACATGTTGTATATTGTAGACCAATTAATTCTTCATAAATAACATTAGTTTGCAAGTGCTGAAACCTGCTGCTTTTTGAGAAATTACATTTTTTAGGTCACAACCTCATTGTTGAAAATTCAGAGTTGTTCGCAAAATGGAGCTTAGCAACTTCAAAAACTTGGAAAAAATAGTGCAATACTAAATTGCAATGTAGCAGCAACTATATGCATCTATAGCAATTACATTTATTGTATTTATTTTATTATTTTTTAATTTTACATGATTTGCTGCATGAATACAACATGCTATCTGTTTCTTATAGGCGGGCCACGCCCAAATGGTATAATTTAATCAATTTTGAGGAAATGGGTAATGCCACGCATACTTCTTAATTAACCGCATTAATTTGATCATAAATATCCAAAAAACAAAACAAATCGTGTCGGTTTTAAGCTTTAGTATATAAAAAATACTAGTTTTTTATCTTTTAACTTACTCTAACTTCTTTGTTTATTGACCGATTTTGTTGTAATTTACACCACTTCTATATATTATATTTAGCTATATGTGTGCAAAATTTTGAACTTCTATGTTTAGTACTATGGGAGCTATAGCGTTTTTATTTCTTTCTACAGGATTTTAAGGCGGAAGAAGGCGTGGCACCTAAAATTTGAATTACACAATTTTTGTGTACGCTATATACCTAACAATATTTAATGCAACTATGTTAAAAAAGGATTCGCAAGTCCAGGATATTGGTGTCCTTACTCCTTAAAAAGGACGGTACCATGCCCATTTTTTTTTATATAAATGCATTTTGATCTTCAAAACTCAAATCAAAAAACTAAATTTGAAAATTTTGCTTCGTTTTCGAGTTATTAATTAATGACTCAAAATCTGGTATTTTTCCCCATAGTGCTACGTGCTTTATGTTTAGTTACTCTTAAAACGTTGCAAACAATTAAAATGTAAAAATAAATTAATATCAGTATTAATTAATTTTATTTTTAGTGAATTCAATTTTGAAAACAACTCTTTAAAAGATTTTTTTTTAATAGTTTGCTTCGCTGCCATTTTGTTTTGTTTTGCAGCCAGCTTTATATTTTCATATTCTATAGCATACTTTTAAGTGTTTGTGATTTAAATCACATGTAACCACGTACGTTAATTAAATTAAAATGCAAGCTTAATCCTGAGTTTTAACTGAAATTCCGGTTGCATCATACGTTAAACCTTAAGCTGACAAATGTTTTGACAACTGATAGGTCTGCTCATACCCTGTACTCAGCCAGAGCCAACCCTAAGCCAGCTATAAAAGTGCAGGCAAAATGTAAACAAAGATTTGGTCATAGATAGATAAATATGCCACTGTCTATATGGTCAGGGAACTCGTACAGCAGTTGGTAATACCTATAGATAATTATAATGCCAGACAGCGTGTTGGCTCTACATTTTTTAGGGCAACAGCAGCAACAGCTCATAAAATGTTTGATGGATAGATTAAGTCAAAAAGCTGCAGGTCTAACAGTTGTGGGCCCAGCAATAAATAAAACTAATAACATGCAGCATGATAAAGGCAAACTAAAAGAGAGAGACAGACACACATAGAGCAAGGGAGAGGCAAAAATGCTGGATTGTGGCAGGCAACATAATCAGGACGCTTTTATAGCGCCTGATAAATAATGCTCAAATGTTAATTGGAAATTTAATATTGCAGGCAGCACTGCCAGACAGAGAAAGAGATAGAGAGAGAGAGAGTTGCATTGTAGAGTAAAAACTCTGCCATGCTGCGCTGCATGCTATCGCATTAACTCAATCTATCTGCCATGTTGCCGTTTCTCTCAGCTTTATCTAATGTTGTCTTCGCTCATGGATTATGCGCGGCTTGTGTCTAGCTTTTGCAAGTAAAATCCCACAAGCAGCTTTTGTTATGGCTTCTCGGCGTTTCCCGCTGACTTTAAAATGTTTCAGTCGAAACATTTTGACAGCGTGCTTTCATGATTTATTGGCCCGACTGGTCACTTGATACTCATATTTTCAGAGCCTGTGCTTTTTAAAAATTACAAAATGGTCTATTAAGTTAGTCGAAGTGGGAAATGTAGAGGCGTGGCGGACCCTAGAGAATATATTTATTCTTGATATCAAAATAACCACTTTCTAGCCTATGACATTCTCTATCGATGTTGCGAATTGACTTGAAATTGAATAAGAAACAGCGAAGATATGTAACGGACAATTTGCTTATTGTTCAAAACGCGAATTCGAATTTGAAAATTAGTGAAAGCGAATTCAAGTGAGTAAAAAACGCTAATTACTTTGCAGTGATTATCGAAACACAGTACAGGGTCTGCTACTGTCGGTTACGTCCGACTGTAACCTTCCATCCGACTGAGCTACTCCATCATTACTGGTGTTGTTGCTAAATTACAAATTATGAGACTCCAAGTGCCGAGTGCCGAATACCGCGCCTCATTTATGTCAGACGCACTTGTGACATGTTTTCTTTCATCAGCCTGAGGAGAAATTTGTCGGGAATTTACCGTTGTAAGTTAATATTTTTCGTGTTTTTTGTGTTCTTGAATGTTGCCTACTTTTTGGCGTGGGCAACTGAAAACCTGTTGTGTGAGGTATTCCTCTGTTCCTGCCCAAGCAAGAAAGTATCTGAAGTGCTATCGAATTACTCAGTTCAGTTCTCTGTGGTTTTTGCGGCTTTCGATTCAAATGCATGGATAATCAATGACATCAAAGACAAAACGCACCACAATCAATTAGAATTCAAAGAGTTTGAAAAATGTGAACATTTTTAAAAAATTACTGAGAAAAAAGGTATTGAAGAGTTCAATGATATCATATATCGATTGAAGAAATATTTCAACTTTTTATTTGAATAATTGCAATTTAATTTAAACATAAGAACCAACTTTGAAAATTCTAGAATAATCATGTAATATTTAAAAAATGTTCACTTAATTATTTTTATATAAACTGTAATTTTATAAAATTATAAATTAATTCTTTAATTTAGTCTAAAATATATTTTTATTGCCTTTTTTTTTAATTTCAGCACTTCTTCACTTCCCAACATAAATCAGCTGACCCTTATTTCAATCTCGACCATTTCCTACAATTGTTGTGTGTAAATTGAATAAATATTTAATTCAATTTATTTGCGGTTTCCGTATTTTCAAACAATAACCGACACTCTAGCTAGCAAACAAAAAACTACACAACCGTAAAAAGGCGGAAAACCTCAGTCTGAATTACATATGAAATAAAAGCATGGTATTTGGCATTTGCATTTCTACAAGACGAAAACAAATGATGCAAACTTTTTCTTTTACACATCATAAATAATTCACATAATTTTCAATGAAGCTCGGGAACCCACGCAACAGGCACCTGTGAGAGTTTTTCCCCCTTCTTTTTAATGGTGGGAGTTCCCCAAGTAACTCCTTCTTGGCATCATTTTCATTTCTATGTCTACGCATATATTTCAATTTTGATGGCTAGGGAAATGCTGTTGATTAATCGGTCACATTTATCAAACTCTGGCTGTAAAACTGCCTAATAAAAGTGATTTTCTCACTGGACTTACTTAATGTCAACCTATTTGACATAACTGTTTCCGGTAAAACAAATGAGCTGTCTCGTATCATTGAATAATTAATAAGAGAACGAAACTAATCCGGGCAGCTGAGCCTGGTATTCTGACACTGCCCGCAGGTAATGACAAATTTGCAACTAATTTAGGCTCATTTTTATAAAAAAAAAAAACAAAAAATACAAATAAATAAATAGGTAGAAATTCACCAAGAAAATATATTAAAACTTGTTGTGAAATAAAAAAACAAGAATGCCTAAGGAGGAGATTATTTTTTAGGCGTTTGCTTTAATAGAATTTGTTCTAGGTTATTAAAAGCAAAGTTGGTAAATTTTTAAAGAAAATTAAATATGTTATGCTCTCAATTTGTTAAATAATTTTTATATTTTAATTGTTAAATTTATTTAAAATTATACTATATTATAAGCAATCAAATATTGTTTTAACTTCTTTGAACTGATTATAATATTTAAATATTCTTAAAAATAAAAAACCTAAAAATATATTATATAAAATATAATATAAAATAAATATATATTGCAGTTTCTTGGTTTCTCTAATATTTAAAAAAAAAATCTGTTATAAAAATCTGTTAAAAATTTATTGAAATTCTATATAAAAAAAATTAATAGGTATCTCAAAATATTGTTAATAATTTTGCTATTAGAGTGTCTTACAAAATTATTAAAATTCTTGTAAAACAGCACTACACTAACTTCTAAATTTTTTAAACATAAATAATATGCCCAAACTATATTTTCTTAAATAATCAAAATTCATCTTATAGTTTCGATTTTTTTGACTTTCAAAAATCTTTATTAATTTATGTCTATTATTTTTCAAATTGTCTCTCGAAAATAAAGCACATCCGACTGCATTTTATTATGATTAGCTACGAAAATCGTAATTTAATTTCACCCAAACTTTTAGTAATATATCAATTAGAGGCCGGAACTAGGCACACACAAAATCAAATTAGGCTATGATAATAAAACAGAGCAAGTACTCACCGCGTTTGTATTTGTATCTGAGGATAAAGCAATATATATTCGATGGCGTCAATTAATGCGAACGCTTTGTTTTATTACGCGCAAAAACTGTGTAATTTATGGCGAGTGCAAATACCAATGAAATGCGAAATTGGCCAAAATATGAAGGCAAGTCTAACGGATCCTCGCGTTAAGTACTGGACACTACACACACTGTATCTGGTTTGATGTTAACGCCAAGAAGTGAAATTGTTAACTCGATGTTGGCCATGCTGAACGCTCGGCTTTATATACAAAATGGCAGAGAGCAGAGACGAGACGCGACGTCGACGACGACGGCGACGACGACAAACGATGGCGGGCAGCAGGAAGCGTGCGATATAATATGATAAAAGAGGGGGCATGAGGAGAGGCAGCGAATCGTTAACTTGGCTTTGACATACTGCTGCTGCTGCTGTTGTTGTTGTTGTGGCCACCCTGCGTATGAGCAACGTGCGGCTTAAGAGCTTGCCTATTCACCACACGCACAGCACGATAACTTGTGCGTGTAGTGGTGAGTTCCAAAGTCACCTGTTGATAAGCACCAAAAAAAATACGTAAAATACTTGTTGCATACTTTTCAGCGCTCAAACAATGACGTCAGTCGTTGAGGCAAATCTTTTGATTTATGGAGCAAGTGCTTAACAGATTTTGTGTTGTAGCATTTTGATAAGCCACTGAATTGATTATTTTGATTATTTTTAGTGTATATCAATTAATAATCGCAGCGCACATAAATTTGTGATGTAATAACATTAACTTTGCATATTGACCAATAAAATATGCCACCTGCTGGAGAAACAAAATACATAAGCCAGACAGGCAATTAAACTTGGCCATAAAGCGAACTACGTGTACAGCACAGGCAATTTCCATCTTTACATACAGATGAAGTAGATTAATAAATAGTTTTATTGGCCCATAATGTTATGCATAAGTTGCAGTTAAACGAGCAAATTACTATGGGAACTTTGTCTTGACATTTCATGCAACAGATTGCCAAGGTTGTCCTTCGTAGGGTCTACACGTTGTAGATAATTCATGAAGTTATTATATTATTAACGGTTTTATGCCAATTGCAATTCTGGAATTGATTTCTTATCGATAAAATTTGTGCTCTATTGTTAGTATTTGTATAAATATAAAGTTATAAAATATATTATAAATAAAACAATTTCAACAAATAAATAAGTAATGAGTATTGTTTAAAAGAAAAAAAATAAAGAAAAAAAAATAATTTAAAAATAATTTGATTAAAAGAAGTTATTAATATTTTAAGAGCCCAGAATATAATATGCTAAACCTGAAAATGTAATTTAAGCAATTTTCAGTTTTAAACTAAGCACACATAAGTGCAATTTCCGTTATGAAACAATCCCAATACGACAGAATAAATAGTATTACATCCAGTCTAACTGATAAGACTAGGGAAATACGTTGCACGTGTAAAATAAAACGCAATTAATGATTTGCTATAATTAGAGCCATGTTAGTGATTGAATGTTGCACATATGAATAGTGAATGAATTTTTATGGTTATGCCAATCACCATTAGGCATTGGGAATTAGCTTCTGACTTTATTTATACTCACAGAAACACCACAAACTAGAGTTAATTTACGTAGATGATATACGATATTATTTAATAATCAAAGTGGTTGATTGAAGAGATGATGAATGATTGAAGTTATTTTGAATGATTGAGGAGATTGTGTTTATCCAAAGTGATGGGAAAAAGTCGAAGAAACAGGAACAAAAATTTATTGAAGTAAAGGAACGAATTAAGAATGATCGATGTTATACTAGAAGGGTGAAGATTGAATAAAGTAAGGGTCAATGATTGAAGGAAACGGTATGATGGAAAGCAATGAAGAAAGGAGATAAATAGTTATCAATATTAATAAATAGTCGAAGTGAGGAGAAAAGTTATTAAAATAATAGGAATTAATGATGAATTTATGGAAGGAATCAACCCGGATGAAATGTAATAAAGGGAATGAAAATTTCGGGTAAAGAATAAGTTAGTAAAATGGATGAAGATTGATCAAAGGAGTAAAGTTAGTTAAGGTATGGTAAAATAATAATAGGTACAAAAAATTTTAATAATAATTAAAATGATGGCGATCAATGTGAGTGAAAAGTAACTCTGGAAATGAATTTTTTATTTATTTATTACATATCGAAACACACAGAGAAAGAAGTTTTCGTTTTTTTTTTTTTTTTTGTCTCTTTTTTGTTACATATACATTTTCATTTACATATACAAATACAGAACGCAGTTGCAGTTACAATTCATGTTTTACAGTGATGATTTCAGTTAATTACGCGAACAACTTTCATAGCAGGGCCAAGGAAACATAAAGTTGTTATTACAGCATTTTCATTGTTTTGTAATTATTTAAACTTTTTGCCACTTTGAGTTTGTCGGATGTGTAAAAAGCTGGAGCCGAACCTGGAGACAAACTGACAAAAATATTTGTCTACGGTGTTATCTTATCATATTAGTTATGAGGTTTTTATTTGGGGTTTTTTGTGTATTTTTTGTGTTTTTTGTGGATTAGAAACAGCTGACAGCATTGAAATAGCAGCGCCAATACATGCGACCACCTCCATTGGCAACGTGATGGATGCGCCTGCCACCAGGAGCAGCTCCAACTGATGATGATGATGATGATGATGAGGTCGCTGCTGATGCTGGTTCCATGCCTGCAGCTGGATGGCCAACGCCGCCGGCTCTTCTCTGAAAGCTCTTTGCCATTAACTGAAATTTTCTTACACATTGTTTCCATGCTAATTGCTTTGATCTTAAATTGCAAATTTAGGTTTTAATATCCAACTTACTGTTTCGCCAGTGGCGCGATTTATCTGATTCAAATCTTTGAAATCATAATCCAACATAACACCCGGATCATCATCGCTATATTGCTGAAAATTGTGCACATTTAACGGCATAGTTGTACCTACAGAATAAGTTTTCAAAACTTAAGTAAATCACTCTTGAAAATTAGAAAGAGATCTTACCATCTTCTTTTGCCTGCAATGGTTCCAATGTATTTTTATATTCGGTGGGTTTAAATTGCAGATAATTCTTATTGGCATAGAAATCACCAATGCGATGTCCTTCCCGTTCGTTCTCCAAGGCATGATGCAGTGCGACCATTAGACGATCCAATAAAAGAGCAGCTCGTTTTGGTACCACCATCTAAAATCGGGAAATATAAATGCAAATAAAATATAGAATTTGTATAGAACTTTTTCAACAATATTTTAATTTTCTAAATATTTTTTTCATTCAAGAAATTACAGCTCTTGTAAATATGCAATGTGAATAATAAATATTGGAGGAAGATTAAAATTAAAATTTAATTTGAATACAAATACCACATTTTTTAAAAGCCATAATTATTATATTATTAATTGCTTAATTTAGTTTTTGTTAAATTGTAGCAAAATTTGTTTTATACGATTTTAAAAATATTTCTGTCACAAACATTTTTTTTTTATAAAGATATGTTAAATTTGAAAAAATAAACAAGTTAAAACACAAAGGCTACAAATTTTAAATTACTATAAAAATAAAATTTACAAAGCATTTCTAATAAAATAATTAAATTTCGCACTAAGTAGTTTTCTGTGTTCTCAGCAGAGCTACGCAGTTTGCGATGTGCATGGCGTATGCGTAATTTTTCAATACACCCACCGAAAAAATGTTGCTTGACATTTTCATAAGCAAAATTTTGCTATATTTTTTATTGGACGGCGCCAACAAATTATGTGACGTCAGCTAGGGAGGGGAGGGGTGGCTGGGGCGTAGTTGGGGAACATTTTTCGGTAAGTATATCAAAGCAAAGCGACAAGAAAATACACCTGCAGGGCAAGCAATCAAATGCAAAATATACAATTACAAATTTAGCATGTAAAACGATATTGTAGAATATTTTTTTTTATATTTTCTTGGGTTTGACCAAACTAAGCCCACGCAGGGTCAACTTAAACCCCCGCCAGCACAGCCCCTTGGTGCCTACACAGCAAGAAAATTTCGCTTAAAAATTTAGAAAATTGAGAATTTGCAATTCTTATCGAAAATTTTAGAAAAAAGAATAATTAACTATTGTTGAACAGAATATCATGAAGACAATATCATGAGGAGAATATCATAAAATAAAAATAAAAACTGTATAAAGTTGTATTTTACAACTAGAAACAAGTATATAAAATCCAAAAATAAGAAAACAATCAGTTTTCGTATTGTTATAAAATCGAAACTATTTTCTCCAATAATTGACATAAATTTTTCACTTTAAGCTTAAAATTTTATATAAACTATAAATATGTGTAGAATTTTTCATCTTATCCTATGATATCTGGAGATATCTGAATATCTAGACAATTGAATAATTTGTATTTCAATATTAATCGGGCATCCAAATTTAAGGAGCCGCAACGTTATTAAAATTTATCGACCAGTGTAATTAATTTTTGTTTAAAACAAAATAAATTTTAAATATATAAAAAAAAACTAATTCCTGGTTTTAGCCATTTCAGGGGTAAAAATTATATTTTCTATTTTATTTGATTTCCTTTTAAAATTCGCATGAATTTCATATCAAAATTTTTGTTTTACGACAGCTCTGAAATTTTTTTTCTAAGCGAGATATCGCTACGAAATGCCTAGTTTTAAGAGCGCATTTCTTGAGATTTTTCTCTCCGTGTAGCACTCACCGGATACTCATCATAGCTCATGTCAGGCGCATCGTTGGGCGCACTGAAAATCTCCTCCGGCTGGCTGACACCTGTCTCTGATGATGATGCCCCTGATGCTGCTGAGTTGCCACGCTTATCGATGCTGGACAGCAGCAACTGTTGCTGCTGCTGATTGCTGCTGCCGATGTTGTTGCTGCTGCTGCTGCTGCTGCTGCGTCTCATGAGCTGCCTGCACATATGCAGCTCAAAGTTCTGGAGCAGCACGAGCAGCACGATGAGCAGACCTGGCAAATAGTTCATCTGGCGGCAGCTGCGATGCTCCAACAGCAGGCGACGTCGACGCCGCTGCTGCTGATTATCCAGGCGCCGTTGCAGCATATCGGTAAGCTGTTTGCTATATCACTCAAGAAAGTACAGTTTCTTTCTTGCCAGTTGCAGCTAGCTGTGCACTTTTCCGCTTTTCCGAGCACACACTTTCAAAAATTTCAACTGAAGCGTTTGCTTAATGCGCTGCTCGCTTTTATAGCGCAACTTGCTCTTAACGTTATTTATGACTTTTTTTGCTTTTCTTTGTGGAAATATATTTGCTGTTGCTGTTTTCTTTTTCGCTTTTTATAAATAATGAAACATTACAAACGCTTGTTAATCGTCTGCTTGAAAAGAGCAGGCCAAAAAGCAGCGGGCAGGGCGACAGTGAAATGCTCTTTTACGCTGCCTGCGAGATTTGTGTCCTGTTGCTGTTGCTGTTGCTGTTGCTGCTGTTGTTGTAATTATTGAACATAAAAATCCATGTACAGCCTGCAGCAACGTTATTAACACACACACACGCACACACACACTTACAGCCATGTGTGTGTGTGTGTGTTGTTGCATTATGGCCAATTGATCTGCCTGCTTTCATCTTTCTGCTTTCTGCTTTCTGCTGCGCTTGTCCTAATGAGCAGCAAGTGGGCAGAGCTCACTGCAGGATGTCCTTTTCTATACGTATATATATACATATTTATATATATAATATATATAAATTTGTATATGCATGAAGACGTCATTTAAATCAGCATTTGCATACCTTAGTTCTTTATCCTTCATGCTCAATAGCCACGCGCAACTTTCAAGTATTTATATGCCAAAAAAAAAGTTTTTAATTATACAAAATTTGGTTTTCAGAGTCAGGGATTTTGCTGCTTATAGCAACAGATACATGCGTCACACACACACACACACACATACTCACACATAAATATATACACATACATTGCACCACAGGAGTTCCCTCAAACCCTCCTAAGTTGATGCGTTTTTTGACCTCATCCAAATCAAACACAAATCCAACAACACGCTTAGCACTCTTAGCATATTAATTAAGCTAATACAACTGCTAAAACATATTCTAATAAATACAATAATCCAGAACTATTGACATTTGTTTGATGGAAAAAAAAGTCCTGAAATTGTTTTCTAAGTGAGCCTCTTTCCATCGGGGGTTTTAGGCAAAGTTGTTGCTTTCGTTATTTGCCACGGGGGTTCCTTTTTTACAGCTTGTGGCTGCAAGAAATGTGTTAGAGCACATCAGTTAGTTTTGACTGGGTTATACATTAAAACATACATAAATCATAAATCATTATACATGTTGTTCCGATTGCCCATTTTGTGAGAATTTTGCGAAAAAAAATGCATAAATTACGATTCTGGTATGCTTAGCACTTAGTTATTATAAATACTCGATTTTGAAGTGATATAAAAAAAATGATAAAAAATTGAAATGAAATTTTCCATTTTGTTATTGTAAAGCAAATGCAGTTTTAGACAAAATATTTCTAAAACACTTTGTTAGGTCATACTACCCACATTATTAAAATAAATACACTAATGTTTGGTTTTCTCTGGAACATTCTTTCAGACAAATCATAAAAGATATATACTTTTTATCAAGCATTTTTTAAAAGCAAGGCATTTACGTAGAACAAATTCTCAAAACAACATTTTAGATTTCAAAATCCACATTATTTTCTAAATACATCTTTGTTTTATTTTCAACATAAAATTTGTAAATTGTTAAAGATGAACAAATTAATAGACGCTTTAACTTTTTTAAAGTACAGGATCTAAAAATCTGAAGAAAGCTAATTTTTTTTTTAATATTTGAGGTCAAACAAATTTTGAATAAGTCATGAAAAATGCTACAAAATGTTTAACTACCTATATTTTTAAAACATATAGTTCATATAAAATATACTAATTTGGGTTTAGTGATTTAAGTTCTTTCTATTTCTTTTCACTTAACACGGTAAAATAAATTAAAAAAAAAATACCTTAAAATTAAAATTTTTTTTTAGTGTTTGTTATTCTTAATTTATTTTCAATTGTATTATATTTCTTTTAATTTTGTTTAACCCAAATCCCATATTTTACTATTACTATTACAATAGAAAACTTATTTTAAATATGGCGCCCAAAAGCTGTCACAGCATCCCTGGCAGCTGTCAAAATGGCGGCGTGCGCACTAAGCAGCCCAGCCAACTGTCAAAACAGAGAGAGCGAAATAGAGAGAGAGGGAAAGAAAGAGAGCAACGCTTTTGGCGTCCCAAGGGCTGTTGGAGCAGGCACAGCATCCAGTGTTTGATGGGCAGGCAGCAGAGGCGACGGCCGCTGCTCCGCTCTGAATTTTGGATACAGGTAACGGGAAAGGAAATTCCGCAAGATTTTGAGCTCGTATGCTGAAAGCAGTTGGAGCGTGTGGAAAATCAGTTGTGTGTGAAAATGTTTCAATAGAAAGTGCCGAGGAAAAGCGCTTTCCCACAAAATGCTGCGGCAGACAAACAATTAACGTGCATGTGCGAAAATGAAAACAAAAGGAAAATGTCAAGGACTTCAATTTGTCAATACTAAGTGAAAAGCCTAAGGAAAACCGAAACCCAAACAGACAGGTGCTAAAATGCGTGCCTATTATACCACAAAGGATAAGCGAAAATACGGCGATATGAGCTATGAGTAAGTGTGTCTCTATGTATCTATGTGTGTGTGCGAGTGTGTGTGTGTGTGTGAGTGTGTGTGTGTGTGCACACATTTTGTTTGCTTTTTAGCAGCAAATCCTATGCCATTTGCACGTTCAGCTGCTTGCCAATGTTTGCGCTCTCAAAATGCATTTTGATGCATCAACTGGAAGAAATTCAAATACAAATAGCAAATAAAAAAACTAAAAAAAGGAGAAAATGGAAAAACTGTCTGTAAATGGATTTTGCTTTTAGGCTTGCAAATCTGCTGAATTGCACAAAGTATTTCAAGCTGATTGGGCAGCTTTTATCCTGACGATGATGTCAGAATGTAGCGTTGATAGCAGCTGTTGATAGTTGGGTAGATATGACATTTATCAGTTAGCGCTAGGAACTTAACACTTCTGATATTTATGGCCAAAACATAAATCAAGTAAATTTGATTAAATTTAAACAATTGCATAATTTATTTAGAATTTATTGCAACAGGGAATTTTATTTATTTATTTATTTTATTAATTAGCACCAACATTAGAAAAATCATTTTATAAAACTGTATATTAATTTATTTATATATTTATTTTATTCTATTCATGATATTCTTGAAATAATTATAAGATTTTCAAGAAAATGCAAGCAAATTTGTCAGTCTATAATTTTTTCTTTTAATTATTACATCTACAAATTTTACTTTATTTTTTACTTTTACTATCAACACAACTTTCCAAACTACATTTTTCATAAAAATATATATAGACTTATAATTCATGTAATATTTTTAATAAGTTTTGATAATTTAGTAACTTCTATTATTTGATTTGATTTTGTATTTACATTAAATTAAATTTGGTATTCATTTTTATTTATAAATTTCCCTTGGTTTTCTATTCAATACACAATTCAATTCTAATTCAAATTTTCCTGACTCCAATGAATCAAAGTTTTTATAGTTTCCCTGGAAAAAAAACCCATACAACTTTAGTAATATTTTTCGCACCATTTAACAAGGTTATCGCTTAGAAACCCTTACAGACTCTGCTTAAAAAAGCCTAGGGTATAGGAGTACAAGATTTGTACATCTATTACGTACGAGTACTACGTGTGTCCGTTTCTCGCAATGTTTTATTTCACGCTTCGCTTTGCCGCACTCTGAAGTAGGAGCCATAAATTTGCATTGCATACTTCAGGCTTGTTGCATATGCATGAGTCAGCCGCTTTTGGTAGACTCTTGTCTTCATTTATTTGCAACAACAACAACAAGAACAGTTGGAGAGGGGGTGAAGTAATAGTAAAAACATTGACAACGTCACGTCCTCGTGCTCATAAAAGGACACCTCAGTGTACTTCGTGCTTGTCTGGCCAGAAAGGATGCTGCGAAAAGAGGGAGGACCTCTTCATGGAGAGGGTCCCGCACTCATAATGTGGCTGTCCATTATGCTGTTTGTTGCTTTAATTAATGAGAGTCAGCATAAAATAAAAAATAATACAAAAAACAATGCCCAAAGACAATGAACTTTGCTAGGGAATTAAAGAAAAATAATAATCTAATAATAATTATTGTCAGTTAGGATAAACACTTAAATTTAAATATACTATAGGTAAGGACTAAAAAATTCGCTATAATCTTTATATAACTTTAAATATTTGAATTACATATATCCAAACCAATTAAATCTAATCAAATTACGTTTATGAAACAACGGTCGAAATTTTAGAAATATACTAGTATACTAGGTTTTAGTAACTCAGCAAACAGCCTAAACAAATTATACGAAAATCGAAACAAATATATTATTTATATTATACGTCAAACCAATTTGAAAAGTTCACTCCAAAAAAACTCACTCTCTCTGCATTTATCTCGTTATAGAAGCAAATACCTGCTGGATCCAAAGTACATGACGAAACGCGATCTGCAGCATTATTACAAATACTACAATATGACCAAGAATCGCGGTCAGTTCAAGAAGATCGTAATTGTCATCTTCTGCATTTGCATATTCTCCTATCTCTTTGTGGACTACAATCTGAGAACGAAACTGCTGAGATTGCGAGATCGTTTGGACTTCATAGCACGCATCGAGGACGATTACAATTTGACGCAGGCCTATTTTATCGATACGCCCGGATGTCGTATGCCCTACTTCGAGGTCATCGATGAGAATGTAGCACAGTTTATGTTCAAACCCAAGTCTTATAGTTGTGGCAAGCCCCTGATGCGTAGCAGTGATGAGATACCAGGACAACTTCTGCTCAATGTGGATGAGAGCGAATATAATCGCACAGATCTATCAGAACTGAGCTGTCAATTTGCGGAATTCCAACGGAAAACCGACAGTGCAAATGCCTATCGCAGTTTTTTGCCCTTGAAGCTGCAAAAGGTAATGCAACTGCCAAAGGACATGGAGTTTATCTATGTGGAGTGCCGCAATCCCATGGGCGTGGTTATCTACAAAGATTGTCACTTTTTTGCGCTGGAGAAAGCGGAGAAACCCAAGAAGCTAAGCAAATTGAAGGCGTTGAAAAGTAATACCACTTCAAGTACTACCGGGGAACGTCTTTCTGTGATGGTTCTGGGCATCGATAGCGTTTCCCATTTGAATTTCCAACGCCAGATGCGACGCACTGCCAACTTTATAAGACAGAATCTGTCGCATGTGGAGTTCTGGGGTTTCAACAAGGTGGGCGATAATACGTTTCCCAATCTGGTGCCCCTTCTGAGTGGTCTGGATGATCAGGAGCTGAATATCTCTTGTTTGGCGCCCTTGGCAACCCACAAATATGATGGTTGCTCCTTTATTTGGAAGCGTTACAAACAAGCGGGTTACAAGACTGTCTATGCCGAGGATGTTGCAATGTTGGGTTTATTTAACTTCTGTCGACATGGTTTTCGCAATTCCCCAACCGATTACTATCTGCGTCCCTTGGTTATCGAAATGGAGAAACATCTGGCGTATAATAAACAGCTGAATCTCAATTTGTGCATGGGCGGACGACGTACCGCCGATGTGTTACTGGAATATATGTCGAAGTTGGTGCCCCATATGAAACGTCAGTTGTTTTTCTCCTTCTTCTGGTCGGTCAGCCTGACCCATGATTATTTCAACTCCCCCATGCTGCTGGACGAACAGTTGACCGCATATCTTCAACAACTGCAGCTGTCGGGAGTTTTGAATCAAACATTGGTATTGCTGATGTCCGATCATGGCATGCGCTGGGGTTCCTTCCGGAAGACCTATCAGGGCATGATGGAGGAGCGTCTTCCATTGCTCATTGCACTCTATCCCGCCTGGTTGAAGCAGCGTTATCCGCAGGCCATTGCCAATTTGGAGCTGAATTCGAAGCGACTCACGACACATTTCGATCTGCATGCGACCTTGCTGCAGCTGCTGGATCTGCGGAATCTGGAGGCGCCACAGCTGCAACGCAGCACGGAGGAGCTGCGTGATATTGATAGCAATCTGCCTAGGGGTATTGGTCTATTTCTGCCAGTGCCGCCGGAGCGTAATTGCGAGCAGGCGGGCATTGCGTCGCATTGGTGCACCTGCCACCAGCGCGAGGAGTTGCCCACCAATAATGGGCGTGTCCAGCGTGCCGCCAGATATCTGGTTAGACTTATCAATGGACGTCTGTCGGCGCATCCGCAATGCCGCACGCTCTACCTGAACTCCATACTGCAAGCCTTTATCTTCGCACCGGATCGTAAAATACTCAAGGAACTAAGCAGCGATTATGCCGTGGATATAACCTTACGTCTCCAGACCAAACCCGGATTGGGGGTTTTTGAGTCCACGGTGCGTATGACGGGATTTTCGAGTGCTCTAACCGGCACGATTAGTCGCATTAATTTATACGGCAGTCAGAGCTACTGCATCAATGATTCTGCTCTTAAAATGTTCTGTTATTGTCACAGGTAAAAAAAAAATCCCAAAAAAAAAAGAGTTCTATCCAAAGACTTTGTATACTCTAAATACCGCATACCCGTAGCCTTATGTGTCTGTATAATTATTATAATAATTATATAACTAATCGCCAATGAAACCTAAATGTACTTAGCTCTAAGCTTAGGCAAAACTCGAATCGTCTACAATTAAAATTAAAATTAATAGTATTTCTATGAAATATTCGTATCAAGACTTTGTATAAAGTTAGTTGAAAAGTCTTTGAAATAAGTAGCCGCAGTTCTTAATTTAGTGACAATAAATATAAATATATTTACTTTATAACTATAAAATTAACAAAAAATTTCGACATTTTCTATAACTAGTCGAAGGCAATTTTTGTATATTGATATTAACATAACAAATTTCTTCAATATTGTATGTAGTAAATACTTATATATATAGATTGTATAACAATTGATAGCACCGGAAATGAGCGAACTTAGCCTATAATTAAATGTGCGGTTATGTGAACGTAGAAGTGCCAAAAATTTTAAATAAAAACAACTAATAAAATAACAACGAAAATGTTTATCAATTTATTAAGCTAAGTAACAAAACTAACACAAATTTTACTTTGTTTTAATAGTTTTCATTTTTATTTAATCTCAATTCATAATATATATGGATAATTTCTAAAAAATAAACCTAATTTAAAAAGTTTTTATTAATTTATATTAAATTGATTTTTTTATTTTATTTCAATTTATAAAATAATACATAGACGAACCAGAACCGGAACGAAAACCAAATATTATAGCTGCCAAAACAAATTTTACGAAAACTAAAATTTTTTATATAACCGAATTAAAATTACCAATAATTTATTTTATACATTTTCTAGAATTTCTTATATAGTTTTTAGACCTTACTCATACAATTGACTGACGGTACATTGATCACATATAGTATATATTGTTCACAGGTAACAAAAGTAGTAGTAAATAGTATTAAAAATTTCTATTTAAGCATCTGCTGGCTGCAAAGGCACTAAATGCACTTGCATATAATTCAAGTCAATATATTCGGCAACGGGAAGGTAATCAAAAGACAATATCAACATGGGATGTTCAAAATATTTGCGTATCTGTAAAAAAAATTAGAAATTAATTTGAAACTTTAATTTTTTTTTGTTTTGGGTCAATTTTTTTTTGATTTGATCTTTTTTGCAGACCTTAGGTTTGTTTCACAAATGACCTTACCAAATGTTCGTTAACTCCAGTATTGTGGCAACAAAGGGTTAAACGCTGCTCTCTTTTGCTTAATGCCTGCTCCATATGGCGTCGGCTGATGTCAAAGAAATCGGTATATAGCTGCATGCCGGATATATTCAATATTTTTAATGACGGACAACGTGCCACGGTCTGCCAGAGTTCAATCTCCGAGCGCCAGAACTGAAAATCAACCAGATCAAGTTGTTCCAAATGGGGCAAACCGAAAACTAATTCCATCAATTGATCGACCAGAAAACCATCATCTTCGATCAACGATAATTGACGCAGATGCTGTAGCCTCGCAAGTAATTTAAGATCACATTCCCAAATGCAATCATCAGCCACGAGTTTTCGTAGATCCTTTCCACGTAGATCGATAATTCGACCTAAGGTCGTAGCGGATTTCCCTCCAGCCTCGTAGGTCAGGGTTTTTAGCTTGGGTAAACGCATTAGCTGCTCGATATTAATATTATCTATAATATCACAACTTAATACAAGCTCTTCCAATTCTTCAAATTCGCTTAGATTTAGCATTTTCTCATAACATGCCAGAGTTGTACAGCATTCGGTTAGGTTTAAATGACGTAATTTCGTTAGTTTTGCAATAGATAACGAATCGAATTTACCATAGGGTTTGATAGAATGCAACTCGGTAAACACGCCCATTATCTGTAATATGGCCTCGGCATTACATTCACCATCGTTATCAGTTAGCGTGTAATCCAGATACTTCATGTTGGGATACTTGTGATTTCCCAAACTTTTCACCAGCGGCAACGTGGCACATTTCATATCCAATTTCTGCAGCGTCGGGCATATTTGGGACAGAAATAATTTAAATAGCATAGGTTTCTTCTCGAACAGCTCTACGTCTTCCCGATCCCATAGATAATTCACCTGATGCCGCCAGGCATACCCAATATTATTGTTTAAACGGCGGGAATACCCTCTTGTTGCCTGCCACAGCTCGAGTTGATCCCGCAGCGATAAATTATTAATTATCAACAATTGGCAATCGTCATTGAGTTCGTCGATCGTCGTCATTTTAATTCATAACAATCGTAAGTCTTGTTTACTTTTAAATCACAATTTTACAGCAGCTGATGAAACTATTAAACGGCATGCACTGAAAGCTTTCGCTCGATAACGATAACACTTGAGCTATGGCTGTAATCTTACAGCAAGGGTATTCCCTGCTTTGCTTTGGCTTTGGTTTAAATAAAACAAGTCGAGCCAAAATGGATAGAATAAAAGCAATAAATTAACTATTAAAAAAAATGTGATCTCGGGAAGTTACTTTCGAGTTTTATGAGCTTGTAAACTCAATTGTATTTGTAGTCTGAAAAATCTATGAAATGGTATGTTTTTTTACCGCCTTTTTTGTGTGCTTAAAATATAGGTTTTTTTCTCTAAAAAATTTGGTAATGATGATTGAAATAAATAATTGTTCTTTTTTTTACCTTTTTAGCCAAATTAAATATTATATTTTGACACAGTTGCAAGAAATAAATCGATTAGAACTACACAATTTTTTAAATGAAATTAAAACAAAAACATCTTAAAAATAAAAATAATTTTATTTGAATTTAATGAAAAAAAAATTTTTTCCATTCACTTTTCGTTATTTGTTGGCTTTTTTGTTGAAGTGGCAGCCTTGTCTGCAGCCCTGGTCAATTAGCGATAATGCTGTTATCGATAAGCACACGATAGATTTTTGTTATTGTTATTGTCCGTGGTCGTCTTCTCTTATCAGTTCGTTTTGTTTCGTGCTTTTATTTGGTAAAATTAATTACATTTCGCGCTTTATGTTGCCCCAACACATGCCACCAACATCCATCTAAATCAGCAACAATGCCGCCAACGGAGACGCTGCGCGCAGGCAGCGGCAGCGGCGACAGAAATGACAGAGCTGGAGGTGGCGGTGGCGGTGGAGGCGGCGGGGGCGGGGCAGCGGATCAGACGTATATCATAAGGCAGAGCAACAAATGCTACGAGCATCGCGATTCGCAGGCCACGGCCATGTCGGTGGACTACTCCGGGCAGTGGGTGCTGCTAGCGGGGCGGGGGCATTTGGCCCTGCAGCGTCTGGGGCAGGATGACGGCACCCTGCGACGTCACGAGCGACAGTCCAAGTACGAGGTATCCGTGGCCGAGTTTGCCATATGCCCAAGTCGGCGGGAATATTGCGCCATAGCTGTGAGTATTACAATTACACCCTGTACTTGAAAAAAATTCTGATGGGGAAGTTCGGTTGAGCGAAGGCTACAGTCGGACGTAACCGACAGTAGGAGACCCTTCACTTTGTGTATATGTACTCACCAACACAATCATAGTCACACACACAAAGCTACTACTTCCCCGCTCTCGCCAACACTTCCCAATCCATTGCCTAATTATCTGTAGCATATCTTCGCTATTTCTTATATATATTTTTTAATAAAATGTATTAATTTAATTATTTTCAGACCAGTCAAAATATAGATATTGTGCGCTGGGGTCCTGCCGAGCCGTACTATGAGAATTCGCTGCGCGGTCATACGCGCACCGTCACCGACATCGACTGGCACAGCAAGAACCCGAACTTATTGGTCAGCTGCTCCATAGACACTTTCTCGCACATCTGGGATCTACGCGAACCACGCAAACCCGCTTTATCGCTGAATGCGGTGTGCATGTGTAAGCGATTTAGCTATAAAACACTACTTTTGAGTAAAAATGGGTATTATAACTTTAATAGTCAAGTATATATATTCATGATCAATACTATCTATCTATCTATCTATCCGCTTCTGGAAACTCGTCGAGTTCGGAAACTCTAAGAGCTAGAGTTGTCAAATTTACAATGTAGAAAGCTGTACACCAAACGCAGATCATTATTTATTTAATATTTCCGACGTCACGCCCTCTTTACGCCCTAATCGTAATCTGCCTCCTTTTAGCTGGCGCTACGCAGGTGGGCTTCAATCGCGTCTCTGGCAATTTGCTGGCCGCCGCTCACGATGGAGATTTGCGCATCTGGGACATACGCAAGGGAAGCTGTCCGACCCATTATATTACGGCGCATCTGAACCGCGTGCACGGCATCAACTGGAGTCATATGCGGGAGACCTGCCTGGCTACAGCCAGTCAGGATGGCACCGTCAAGTACTTCGATGTCTGCAATCCACGGAGAGCGGAGAAGATCATAACCACCTTGTCCCCGGTGTGGAGAGCACGTTATACAGTTAGTATGCTCCAATGTAAACCCTTAAACCTGATCCAAGACTTGCCTCTAATTGCAGCCCATTGGCAACGGTTTGGTCAGCATTGTTGTGCCACATTTGGGGCGTGGCGAGAACAGTTTGTTGCTCTGGAGCAATAGCAAGCAAACGGATCCGATCTGCTCCTTTGTGGGGCACACAGATGTCATCCTGGACTTTGCCTGGCGACCCAATCGCGAGAACTCCACGGAAATTGTAAGTATGGATAACTTAAAAAATTAAGTATTTTTGTTTAACTTTGAATGCGCATAACTTTGGTAAAATTAACGCGATTTTCAAACGGTGTGGTTTTTTATATATCATTTAAGTGGGAAAGTAAAATGCCATCGATAGCTCAAAAAAAAAAAAAATTTGAAAATTTTTCGAAAATTTTGACAAAAAAATTTAACCTTAACCCTTAAAAAATTTTCAATTTTTGAGAAAAAAAATTTTGTTTTAAAATTTTATTAATCAGTTTTTAAATGACTTGGAATCCAAAAACATGCATAAAAATTATAAACAAACTGGGTTTAAGAAATAAATGCGTATTACAGGACAAAAAAACCTTAAAAATTCAGAATTAATCCGTAGAATCCTGAAGTGAAAAAACGGAATTTTTGTTAAACTTTAAATGCGCATAACTTTGTTAAAACTCGAGTAATTTTTAAAAGGTATGTTTTTTTAATTAATCATTTGAGTGCGAAAGTGAAATACCATCAAAAGCTCAAAGAAAAAAAAAATTGAAAAATCTCCGAAATTTTTGAGAAAAAAATTAACTCACCCCCCTTACAAAACTTTACTTTTCAAAATTGGATATTTCTTTGTAATTATCTTCTAGGAACTTGTCACCTGGTCGCGTGATCGCACCTTGCGCGTCTGGAAGATCGATGATAATATGCTGAAGCTCTGCGAGCCCTCGCCGGATGAGAACGAGGAAAGCGAATCCCCCCGCTATGAGCAGGAGTTGAATGAACTGCGCGTACCCACACCTCCCGAATATCTAAACTCCCTGCATCCACGTCCCATGGCAGCGGCATCGCTGCCCATAGCTGCCACCTTGGAGGCAGGCACCAACACACTGCCCATGGCACGTTCGCCTAGCTTTGGAGGCGCGTACGCCCGCAGGGAGGAGACGCATATAGCGCGCTCGCTGACCGATCAGCCGACGTGTTCGCTGCATCACGAATTCTCCTTATTAAACACAAATATTCCCCATGTGGATGTGGATATGCTGGATGCGATTAAGCGTTATGCGTGCTTTAAGATCTCCGAGGCGGATCATACGGTCATACTGCAAGTGACCTTCCCGACGCTCTATCCCAGTCCCAACGTACCGCCCGATTTTCAGTTCTGCCAGGGCACAACGCTCTCCAGCGATGTGAGCGCGGTTCTTCTGAAGGTCCTGCGCTCCAATGCGTTGCAGCGGGTGAAGAAATCGCGCAGCTGCTTGGAGCAATGTCTGCGCGCCTTGGTAGCAGCGATGAAGAAGAGGATGTCTGCTTTAGCGGGTGTAGGTGCCTCGGAGCGCAGTCAACTGCTGCTGCAGTCGCCCAGACTGGAGGGTGCGCTATCCAGCGCACTACACGACGCCTGCATACCCTTTCCGCGCACCTCAGGAGTTAGGTTCAATGCGATTGGCATGCTGACGACCTTTGCGCAGGTTCTCAATACCAAACGTCTGACCTTGCGTCAGCATCAGGCCATAACGCCGCGCACCTTGAGCGCGATTAACTCCAGCGGTTTGTTGGGCAACGTCATGAATACCCAACGGGATGCGAACGCCTCGTTTTATCTGCAGGAGCGCATGATCGCCTGCAAGCCGGGCAAGCAGCGCGTGATGCGGCAGATGAACGGCACCACTCCGGTGGTGCATATCTACGATGCCAGCCAACTGTTGCACATCAATCGCGAGATGGCGCGCGAGTTTACGCTGGAGAAGCGCAATATTGCCGAGACCTGTCGACGCAACGGCGACGTCTGTCGTGCTTATGGCAGATTGGATCTGCTGCCCATTTGGCTGCTGGCGGAGCTGATTGCCACGCCCCATACCCCACATGAAACCATGAGCTGTGAGCTGCTTTTCTACAAAGATCCCTTCAAGAAGTCGCTGCTGGAATCTCTCATTATGCACTATGCGAGTGCCGGAGATATACAGACGGCAGTTTTGCTCGCCTGCCTCTTCGACAAGTGTCCGGCAGCGTTGATGGACGCCGTGGACGTCGTCAACAGCTGTCGATTGCTGCCCACGCAGCTGCACGCTCAGTTATCGCCGTACCACACGGTGCTACCTCTTGACTTCAAGCGCAACCCACATGGCAACTGGCAGCAGTTGAAGCAGCTGCGCAGCAACTCCTGGTCGGATTCATTGGACTGGCTAGACTTTAAGCTGGGACAGACGGATGCGTATGCGTGTAGCTTGATTCGACGCACCAAGATGCCCCTCTTCGATCAGTTTAAGCGCGCCTATGCCGACGTGCTATTCGGCTGGCAGCTGCTCTCTAAGCGTGCTCTCATACTCAAGCACACGCTGCACACCCCACCGGAGTTCGTCACCGAGTGCTCCGGCTGTGCCAAGCCCAAGCGCACGCCCAAATGCGAACCCTGCAAGCGACCTGTGCTCTTCTGCACCCTCTGCTGCCTGCCGGTGCGTGGGGCAGCCAACGCCTGTCTCTCCTGCGGTCACGGCGGGCATATGCAGCACATGATGGAGTGGTTCGAGGTGGGTAAAAAGAGCAACTCAAACGTATACTAATCTTAGATCTAGCTCTACCTTTCCATAATCTCTGCTTTACGTCCAACTCTTGCTCTACCATTCCACAACCTTTTCTTAACCTTTTGCTATACCTTAACCTTATGCTCAACCTTAGAGCGACCTTCCCTCTACCTTTCTTGGACCTTTCATCTATCTGTAGCTCTACCTTTCCTCTATCTCTGGCTCTAACTCTCCTAAAACTCTACCTCGACCTTTACCTTCAGCATTATCTCCTCTTTTACGTACTTCATCGCTACCTCTATGTTTATTTTATTGATCTACCTCTTTTTTGTACCTACCTTTTCTGTATTTTCTATATCTTTTTTGTCTACGTTTTCTCTCCCTCTAGCTCTATCTTACCTCTACATCTACCTTAACCTTTCCACCTTTCGTTTAGCCAAACCTCTAGCAGTAGCCCTACCTTTCCTATACCTCTAGCTCTACCTCTTCTAAAACACTACCGCGACCTTTACCTTTTCTCTGTTTTCCCTACCTATAGTTCTACCTTCCTTTTACATCTAGCTCGACCTTTCGTTTGTTTGTATCTCTAGCTGTAGCTCTACCTTTCCTCAACCTCTAGTTCTATCTTTACCCCTAATCCAATACCTAATTGCATAATACCCTCTCCATTCACAGAAACACACCGTGTGCGCCACGGGCTGCGGTTGCCGCTGCTTGCAACGCACCTCGGATTTGCTGGCGCTGCTCAGCTGAGCTTAGCTCTTATTCTAGCTTTACTTTAGCGAAAAAAAAACACTTTTTACACCGTGCAAAAATCAAAATACACTAAACACAATTGTTCTTTTTTAGTCTATAAGACAACATTTTGTAACATTTGCATATTTTGACGAGATGAAAATGATAAATATACTTATAATATTGTACTACATAAAAGATTTTAAATCTAATCAGCAAATACACTGAAAACAAAATATACGAGTTTCATACATTGCACGTTCCACTGCGAAACCGTACGTGCTTGAGTGCCAGCAAGTTTTATTAGTTTTCAGTTTTCAAATACAAGAATTACGTTTTTTTATATAATTTTTAGTTTTTTTTATATATTTTTTTGTTTCTGTTTATTAACATAATCAGTGTGTTTTACTGTTTTAAACTTAGCTTAACATTTATGCATTTAATCGTAGTTATGTTTGCTCAATATCAAAATCATAATGTTGTCGAATTGTCCCTCGTTAGCAAGTATATATATTAAGAAGTTGTTATGCTTATAGCTCTGCTTTAACATGTATACTATACTTTAAATCTTCGTGAAGCGTCATAAGAAATGGAAATTAACTAAAGATAGAGTGCAAAGAGTAAAGATCGAGAAATGAACTGACAATGTCTTCGCTTACAATTCGTTATATGTTCATTAAAAATAATAATTTACTAAACAGGTGACACGCATAAAACACAAATAGTAACAAAATCAATGAGAATGAGAATGAGAATGAGAATAGCTGAGAAAGGGTTTAAATCAAGTGGCAAATTCCAAGCTTAACTACAAAACATTCAGTTTATCTTAGTTTAGTTGTTAGTTAATGCATGTTGTTCCTATGGGTTCTGTTGAGGGATTCGTCTCAATGCCACTGATCGTGATATCATTTGAACTGATCACGATACGTGGCGCTGCACATGGCGATCAGCAGCCGCACGTTGCTGCACTGCGGACTCTTGGGGCAATTCTTGATGAACAGCTGGCAATTGCGGTGCAACTCGGCGAGCACTTTCGGTGCATGCTCCCGCGTAATCGGATCCGACATGTTGATGGCCAGCAGCGCCTCGTTGAGGTAACTACAAAATAAGATATAAATTAATATAAATTTTTATATTAGATCAATTTCTACAATTTATAATGAGAGTTTCCTTATGAATGTTTATTTAGACCAACTTAAGCCAGTAAGGAAGGAGCTACAGTTGAATGTAAGCGACAGTAGAAGACTTTATTATATTGTCTGTTGCATATCTTCGCTGTTTCTCATCTGTTTCTTTTTCGCAGCATCGATAAAGATAGCCTACGTTTTGTACTTTGACCAACTTATGGAAGTATGGCAGGAGCTACAGACCCTGTACTTTATTTATATTGTCTGCTGCATATCTTCGCTGTTTCTTATATGTTTATTATTCACAGCATCGATAGAGGTTGCCAAATTCTGAATTTTAAGCTTTAAAACTAAAAACGATAGCTAAATTGATTTTTCGGTACGTGAGCGGTTATCAACAAACATAGGAGATCCTAAATACCAAAAAAAAATTTATTTTTAGCTCTTATATCCTGTATGATCTAGGTGGCTATATATATATATAGTGCATATCTTCGCTATTTGCAGGTTCTAGAAAGATTTAATATACATGTGAATTAGGATTTTAGACGCACCTCTGTTTAAGCTCATTGTGGTTCGTCATGTCGGCTGAGATTTGTTGGATGAGGGACAGCAGCACCTTCTGCTCCAGTCTGCAGCCCTCGGGGGTGAATACTTGCAACCGATCCGTGTGCCGCAGCGTGAACTCCACCAGGGTCAGATCATTGGCCAGCAATGCCTGATGGAAGGCCTTGTTGATCTGGTTGGCCAGCAGCATCTGCTTGATCGTATCCCTCAGATCATATGTGGGCGCTGGCGTCGCGGCCTGGGAGCGTAATGCCATATTCTGACTGTCCGTATATTTGCGCAATTCCTGCCTGATCGTCTCCTGCACCTGACGCGCCAGCAATATCTCCAGGCTCTTCACCTCCCGTTGCGTCTCCAGCATCGCATCGGTGAGTTCGGTGCGATGTTTCAGGAGACTTGTCTCAATCAATTGCTTCAGCAGCGACAGCTTGTTGTTCAGATCCTCGCCATTGTGCGCCTGTTGTGGCATGTGCTGCAGATAGGCGTTAAATTCCACCATAACTGAAAACGAGAGAAGCCGATAATATTAATGGAAAATATAGGGACGGGGCAGATCAGTGGGACGGAGGCTACAGTCGGACGTAACCGACCGTAGGAGACCCTTTATTTTCTATAAATGTACATACAAACACAATCAGACGCACACACACTAAGCTACCCGCGTATGCAAGGCACACCGCCCCCCCTCTGCCTAGTGCGGCAAATTGTCTGTGGCATATGTTCGCTGTTTCTTATCCGATCGAAGCAAAATTCACAGCGTCGATAGAGAATGTCATAAACTAGTTAAATACTAAATTACAAATCAATAGCTTTAAAACTGCGGCTACAGCAGCTTTTTGCGGTTTGCGGGGGTAGGGTTGGAGGTATCCAAAATCTAAAACAAACTCGTGCTGTTTACTGAATAGGGGAACCTAAATCCCAAATATGGTGTCTCTAGCTCTTATAGTTGCTGAGATCTAGGTGTTCATACAGACGGACAGACAGACAGACAGACAGACAGACGGACAGACGGACATGGCTATATCGACTCGTCTTGTCGTCCTGATCAAGAATATATATACTTTGTGGGGTCTGCCACGCCTCCTTCTGGGTGTTACACACATTTCCTCTTTGCACTAAACTAATAGACCCTTTTTACTTTTTTAAAGTAAAGGGTCTAAATATATAGTTATTAATATATATGTAACGAGAAGTTGTAGGCTTTGATTTCGATCAACGAGAGTTTGCCTAACGAGAGTTCAACCAGCGAGTGTTCGGCAAGCGTGAGATCGAACAGCGCGAGTTCGGCCAGCTAGAGTATGATTTGAGAGAGTTCGGCCAACGAGCGTTGGGCCAGCAAGACTTCGGCCAGTGAGAGCTTCACATAAATTAACCTCCCCGTAACCTAATCCCCCTAGTACGTATATATAATAATACTCACAGTCCTTGATGCCCAAACTGAAGACATCGTGCAGCTGCTTGAACATGTTCTGCGATGATTTCTCATAGGCCGGTATCAGAGTTGAGCTCATGGACTCGATGAAGGCGGATTGCAGGCTCGCTTGAACGCCAATCAACACCGAATTGCCAAAAGCGTCCAGGAATGGCTACAAAAATTGATAACTCAATTAAAATAAATGCTGTTTTATATGGTTAATTGTGTGATTTATTTACCTTGCTCTTGCACACCTGTGCAATGTTCTCCTTAACCGATTTATCGAATACGTTGAGTTTCGCCACAATATCCAGCTGCAGTTGATTCTGCAACTGATCCATTTTGGCATTGACGCGTGGCAAGAGCTGACGTTGCAGCTCCATGTTCAGCACGTTGCTGACAATGTCCGTGAAATGATTCATCACGTACTGATTCAACACCTGCAGCACCGTATCCCGCAGATCACGATTCTGTGCATCGCTGTAAATTTAAATAGAATATTAGATATATTAGATAGATATAGATATATATACAACTCAAACATACCGTGCTTGCAAGAACTCTGCTAATTTGCGCTGATGCTCGTTCTCGTAACGCTTCAGATATTGCTCCATCAGCTTGGACAGCTGCATTTCGATCTTGTAGGCCAGTTCATTCAGATTTTTGGCTGAGCTGCCGTTGCCATTGCCGCCGCTGCTGCCGCTTGCAGCAACTTGTTGCTGCTGCTTTTGCTGTTGCTGCTGCAGCTTGCCAATCTCATGCTCCAGTTTGTTGATCTGCTTCGATTGCGATTTAACCAGATCTACGAAAGGCAAAGTAGAGTAGATAATTTAAAAAAAGATTTAATTATATTAATCTGTGCAGCGAATTATTTTCAGTTTATCTTCTAGCTGTAATTAAATTCTCTAGTTTAATTCTCTTTAATTGCTGCTCTCTGTAGGTACTATAAATCAGTAGTGCCCAAAAGTGGACAAACGATCAGCGACGATGTGTCGCGACATGGACAGCAAAAGAGTGAAATGCGAAAAAATACACGCAATTGTTCGAGGAGGAGCTCTCACACATACGAGCTGGCTCACTTCATAAGAAAGAGCAATTGCAGATGCTCAAGAGCAGCGAGAGCTATGGAGTGGATAACTCTACCAATACTAATCCCAAATTATCGCTTTGAATTTTTCAAGAATTTTTAGACCCTTTACTTTAAAAAAGTAAAAAGGGTCTATTAGTTTAGTGCAAAGAGGAAATGTGTGTAACACCCAGAAGGAGGCGTGGCAGACCCCACAAAGTATATATATTCTTGATCAGGACGACAAGTCGAGTCGATATAGCTATGTCCGTCTGTCTGTCTGTCTGTCTGTCTGTCTGTCTGTCTGTATGTCTGCCCGTCTGTATGAACACCTAGATCTCAGCAACTATAAGAGCTAGAGACACCATATTTGGGATTTAAGTTCCCCTATTCAGTAAGCAGCACGAGTTTGTTTTAGATTTTGGATACCTCCCACCCTACCCCCGCAAACCGCAAAAAGCTGCTGTAGCCGCAGTTTTAAAGCTATTGATTTGTAATTTGGTATTTAACTAGTTTATGACATTATATATCGACTCTGTGAATTTTGTTTCGATCGGATAAGAAACAGCGAACAAATGCCACAGACAATTTGCCGCACTAGGCAGAGGAGGGTTGGTGTGCCTTGCATATGCGGGTAGCTTAGTGTGTGTGCGTCTGATTGTGTTTGTATGTACATTTATAGAAAACAAAGGGTCTCCTACGGTCGGTTACGTCCGACTGTAGCCTCCGTCCCACTGATCTGCCCGGTCCCTATATTTTTTCAAACAGATCTCCTGACTAGAGCTATATCCAAAGCTTGATTACAATCGGAGCATTGATGCCTGCTACTATCTGCTTAACTTTAACTCATTTGTACTTCTAAGATAGAATATCGAATTTTTCCACCCACCTATGAGCTGTTCCAGTTTGTCGTTAACCTCCACAGACCCTGAGCTGGTGTTCTCCAGCGTGGCATTGTGGCTGCTGCTGTTGTTGTTGTTGTTGCTGCTGTTGCTGGTGTTCAATGTTGTTGTCGAGTTGCTGCTGTTGATGTTGATGTTGCCCAGCGAAGGCGGCATGTTGGCATTGTTCTTGTGCTGCACAGCTTGCGACATGATCTGTGCAGCGTTTTGTAGCTCGGCGGATTTCTTGGTGGACGCGGACAGAAATTGCAGCGTTTGCTCCACGGCCTTTTGCAGCGGCGATGAATTTCCCTGATCTGGTTTCTCCCTAAAGAGATATTGAATTAATATTATTAATATTAAATGTTATCAAATAAATATATGTATATTTTTGGTGCTTACTTTTTGCCGCCCTTCATGAGCGTAAAGTACGCATTGTCCTCATCGGATTCCAGATTCTCCAGGTCCACCTCGTAGTCGTCGGTGTCCTCCTGCGTGGCCATGATCTCCTGCACCTCCCGACTGGGGCTGGAGCCGCCGCTGGCCAGATTCTCGGCCGCATTGCGCTCCGGATTGCGATCGATGGCGATGAACTTCTTGCGAGATTCGAGCTTCTCCTTGAGCTTCTGCTGCTCGCGATCCTCGATCAGCGTGTTGTTCATCAGATTCAGGAGACTGGTGTTTGCCGCCCCCTCGCTGCTCTTGGAGGTGACTGAGGCAAGCATGCGCAGCGTGTTCAGCACCTGCGAGTTGATGGCCTGATCTGCCACATTCCCTGCAGCTGCGGCTGTGGCACCGCCTTCGGCTGTGGTGGCTGTGGCACCAAAGGCATCGGGCGTCATTAGATTTAGTGGCGGATACGATGTGGCTGAGGAGCTGCTGCCATAAACTGGCGATGCGGATGATGATTTTTGTGCACTTGCCACAGCCTCCTGCAGCATGACCGACGGGGCAGCTGCGGCAGCAACGGCCACAGTGACCAAAGAGGCTGGCTTGTCAAAGAGCGCAACCAGAGGCACAGCACCGCCGCCGCTGGAGCCGCCGCTGCTGTTGAGCGGTGAATTTGGCTCCTGTTTGATCAGTAGTGGCGCCTCTGGACTCAGCGAACGCTTGTTGCACGTGCTGGTTGTGGTGCTTGTCGTGTTATTGCTGCTGTTCAGGCTGCTCTCGAGCTTCTCGGCAGCGCAGGGCTGATAGATGATGCGGCACTCCTGCAGACTCTTGCCCTGCACCACAAACATGTGCACCACCAGCGCATCGGTGGTGGCATTACTCTCATCATCGTACTCATCCGGCTCCTCAAAGGGATAGTATCCCTCGTTGGTGCTCTTCAGACGCCGCATGCTCGCATTGACAATCGAGAACGACAAGATGCCTGAACTCAGCTTGAATTCGGCTATGTTCTGTATGCGTATAGCGGCATCTGTTGCAATGCCACCAGTTCCTCCTCCTGCTCCTACTCCTCCTGCTGCTGCTGCCACACAGCCATTATCGGAATCTCCGCTGTCGCTGGCCTGATCATTGATGCTGCCATTGTTGCTGCCACCTGCGGCACAGCTGCTGATCTGCATCACGTACACCGCCAGCGAGTCCAGACTGGAGATCACCAAATAGTTGGCACTGCGATCGATGCCAGCGATGAACTTGCTCGGCTGCACAGGAGGCGGAATTGTGGCCACAATGTTTAGCGTCTGCAGGCATTCCCACAGCGAACAGTTCCACAATTTGATCTCCGTATTGTTGTCGCTGGTGGTGATCACGTACTGCCAGTAGCCACTGTAATAGTTCAATTCGAGAATCAAATTCCATTGTTCAATTTGTCATCGTTCAGTTATTTGATCAGTGAATGGTTCAGAAAATAATTCGATATTTAAACAAATCATTCTTTAAGTGAATCATTCTTTAAACAAATCGTTCTTTAAACTAATATAAAAGAAAAAGAGTTGTTTGAAAAAAGGAAAATGATATTCAAAAAAAAATTTGGACGGGGCAGATCAGTCGGACGGGGCAGATCAGTCGGACGGGCCCGACTTTGGGTACCCTGTGCCTTTTATTTTATATACAATTTTATAAAACTGTCACACTAAGCGTATCAGCAGTACTTCTTCTTCTTCTCTTCTTGCGTGCACCAGCTGCGCTGCGCTGCTGCTGCTGCTGTTGCGCTGGTGGGCTGCGCTGACAATTGCGTAGCTTATATCTAGTTTGTTTATTAACCGATTTTAATGCGCTTTCGAGAATAGTTAATATAAAATATAATATAAAAGAGTATATATACCAAATAACAATATTCTATGATAATTATTATGATTGTTTTTTAACTTTTAAGTTCAACTACTGTGAAGCCTATATCTCCTGTGTTTTTTAACCGATATCAATACGTTTTTCAGGATAGTTAACTATAATACAACAGAGCTTATGTTCCAAATAACAATCTTCTATGTTTAATATTACGCTTGTTATTCAACTTTGTCTGTTCAAAAATCGAGGTTATGTCGGTTTTATTGATTTTTGGGCGTCAAGGGGGCGTGGAATCAACGATTTGAAATAAACTTGATCTGCGTATTGAATACATCTACCGATAGCAACCAACACGGCTGATCTAGCTTTTGTAGTTTCCAAAATCTCAGCGCTCATCCAGACGGACAGACGGACAGACAGACAGACAGGGCTAAATCGACTCAGCTCGTCTCCCTGATTAAGAATATATATAGTTTGTGGGGTCTGCCACGCCTCCTTCTGCCTGTTACATACATTCGCACAAAGTTATTAACCCTGTATTTCCCATTTTTCAAATGGGCACAGGGTATAATAAACAATATATGACGAATGATATCAGAGCCGTTATGTGCAACGAATCGACCAAAATTCTAATGAATTATACTCAAATCAGACTTGTTTTTATTTCGATCGAATAACCGTAATAAAAAACCGCTAAGCCTCAAGTGCTTCTAGATATTGTAATACGATAGTTTCAGAAAAGCGCACCAAGTAGGCAGCAAATGTGTGAAATGAAAAAAAAATGCACGCAATTGTTCTTGTAATTTGGTTTGCATACGAGAAAGAGCACTCACGTGTACGAGCTGCTTAGGGCATAACAAAGAGCAATTGTGAAAACAAAAAAAACAGGAGAGCTACGGCAACTGGTTTTATCGTTTAATCCGATTCAAAACGATTCTTGAGCTATACTTACTTTTCCACTGGATTGTTGATGTTGTCCAGAAAGAAGAGAGAGTTAACGGCTTTGCCATCGTGGGGCTTCCACTCGTGCAGGCAGCGATGGTTGCCCACATCGAACAAATAGATCTGATAGAACCTGACCAATCCGTCGGCACAGGCGGCGGCGACGGTGGTGCCATCGGGCGATAGCGAAGCGCAGGTTATCAAGGAATCCTCTTCGATCTTCAGATATCCCGTCTCCAGAGCCGCTGGTTGTATCTTGCCGCACTGCAGATATCAAAAAGTATTAAAAATATATAAATAATGTAACTATAGAAATACTGGATGCTTACGCCATGCTCGGAGACAATCATGCGCACATGGAAACACTGAAATTGTTTGTCCCGTGACCAAATCAGCAGCTGATTCTCATCCTCCTCGGCGATGTTGGCGTTGCTTTTGCCGCTGGTGGTGATGTAGGGACACCAGGAGACCATATCGAATTCGGGCGTATAATTCTCGATCGGATCCTCGATTTTCAGCACAAGTTTGCACATCAGATTGCTATCGATCTGATCGATTTTGTACACAAACAACGAGCTCATATCGATAACAGCCAATATTCTCTCCCTCTCGCTGTGGGCAAACTGCAGATCGAGCACCTCCCCATTCATTCCTTTGATCAGAGCTCTCTGGCTGGTGCTGGTGTTGCACACACGCACCATGCCCTCCATGCCCGTTGCCTTGTTGTTCACTACAGCGATAACGATAACGATGACGATCAAAATGCATAGCAATAACACTTACTAGAGCTGAGTTCGTCCTTGTTAATGTTGAATCGATCTTTCCGATCTTGTTCATTTGAAGCGCGTTATATAGGATTTCAAAAGGAAATCCCAAAATCGATTCCCATAAAAAAAATCGATTTAATCGCCGAAAAAAAATCTATTAAACCGATTCGAAATAGAAGCCCAGCTCTAGCGCGTTACATTGAATTTTACAGGAAATCCCAAAATCGATTACCAAATAAAAAGAATCGATTTAATTGCCAAGAATATATATCGATTAAATCGAATCGTAATCGTATCGAAGCCCAGTTCTAACACTTACCATTGATGGCATAGGCCAGATGCTTGCCATCGCGATGCACGGCCACCAGATGTCCCGGATAGTAGTATTTACTCTCCCATTTGTAGTCGACGACGTTTTTTAGCTTCACTTTGGATGAGCCGCGGGCGTGGGTGCCACAGCAGCCCAGGACCTTCGTATGGTTCGTTTTGATGTTGTAGCAGCATTGCTTGTCGTGCAGCTTGAAATTGCTGCAAGTTATCGAGAAATGCATAATAATAAATATCCGAAAGAATACGCTATATCCTATATTCTATACTTTTATAATTAAAAAATATTTATAAAATATATACCAAGTTCAGCAGCAATGCAGCTTCTTACTATTTTGACTGTACCATGGGTGTTTTTAAAAACCTTCAGTGTTTATTAATCGACGAGTTATCGGCCAGTGAGAGAACGGCCAACGAGTGTTTGACCAGCCAGAATAAGGCAGCGAGAGTTGGATCAGCGAGAGTTGCATTAACGAGAGTTGGACGAACGAGAGTTAGGCCAGCGAGAGTTGAATCAGCGAGAGTCGGAGAGAGTTAGGTTAAGACTAAAGCCAGCGAGAGTTGGGCTAGCGAGAGTTGTCCAAGCATAAGTTAGGCAGCGAGAATTGGGCCGAAGAGAGAGTTCGGCCTACGAGAGTTGGGCCAGCGAGACTTGGGCTAGCGAGAGCCGGACAAACGAAATTTGGATGCACGAGAGTTAGGCAAAGAGAGTTAGGCCAGCGAGAGTTGGATCAGCGAGAGTCGGACAAACGAGAGTTAGGCTAACGAGACTAAAGCGAGAGTTGGGCTAGCGAAAGGTCGGCCAGCCAGACTTGCGCTACCGAGAGTTTTGTGGAGTCTGCTTTAAGTTATTATATTATTTATTTATTTATTAACTAATTTTCAACCCAATTCAAGGTTATGTACAAAAATACATAAATAAATGTGAATTTGCTGATATATTAATCGATCGATACATACATGATTTCGATATTCTTGTCATCGGTCGGTTTACCGTTGGCGGCGACGACGACGCCAGCAGCGGACGCAGCTGCAGCCGACGTCGAATCCTGTTCGGTGCTCATGCTGAGGCGGCTTCCAATTGGAATTCTAATTGGAATTTTTCTCGTTGCTGTTGTTGTTGTTGTTGTCTGTAAATTACCGTTGCTCGTTAATGCCGTTAAATTAGCAGTTGTTGTTGCTGCTGCTGCTGTTGTTGTTGTTGTAATCGCTTTGCCACACCTTGAAGATTGCAGCGCCAGCGGCTTACGAAAGATTGGCAAATGTGCGAGCCCAAAGAGCGCGATTAGCATTGACGCATCCGCTTACTGGCAACAGGGCATCGGCGATTGTTTATTTAACTATTTAAATAAACGTTTACACGATCACCAATTGACGAAAAGCAAAAAAGGAAAAACGAAAACTAACCTGCAGTCAAGCAGCAGTTATCGATAATATTTGCCTTTTCTTTTCGTCGCAAAAGTTGCTCACATCTGCTGCAACCGCTTTTTACACCATTTATAACAGTTTTTTTTATCAGTTTTTAACAATTTCACACGTAAAAATTGTATCGCAAATTATGCGAAAATTTGCTGCAATGCCGCAAAGCGTTAGCGATGGGTAGCGGCACAATCGATAACGTTGCAGAAACATCGAAACCGTCGATGTATTGAACATCGACGATGGTTTTAGGACGATGTATCGATGTTTTAGGAGTTCGATGTGTCGTTGATACATCGATGTTTTCTATCGATGTTCGCATTTTAGCATAGGCGCTATTTTTGATTGTGAATTACTCAGAATCATATATTTTCTTGAATATTGTTGGTGCATTTTTAAGTGTGCTTCGTTAATGTGATAACTAACTTATTACATTTAAATATGTTGGAAAAATTAGATAAGTTAAAATTCAAGGGGAAAAAGAGTTGCAAAACATCGGAAAACCATCGTTGCATCGGTGTTGTAAGTGCGATACATCGACGTTCCATTTTGTAAACATCGATACATCGATTTGACTTACATCCCTAGACACATCGCGTGTTTGTTATCGCAAAAGCTGTAACTGTTTAATCGGCAGGGTTGCATGCTGTGCGTTTGGCGCGCATTCAAAATGCAGTAAGCGAAATACAGCATATTTGTATATATATATTTATTGCATTTAGCATTTTGTAACATCAACTTAATACATGTATTTTTGTATTTATTCATTTTTATAGTTGTATATCCCTCAAAACAATACGCATTGTATTACGCTGCAACGTAACAATATGATTACATAGTGCTTAATATCACTTTCGTTTTTTTCTTTATCCATTTTTCGTTCTATAATCTTTTGCAAATGTTTAACAAGTTGAAGATTTACAAGATTTAATTTAATGACAAGATAAATAATAATATGCTGTTAAATAGTAGTTGTAAGCATGCTGCGTATGCATATTCAGAAGATGATTAACAATCATTTCTTATAAATTCGAAATGCGCATACTTCTGGTCCGGTTGAAATAAATGTAAATAACTTTTTTACAGTTTGATAAATTTACAAATTACGATACAATATCGATGCGCGTATACATGGAAAATAGTTTTGGAAAAATCACTTAAACTAAGCTAAGCTTGCAAGGAAATTCAATTGGTTGTGAATGGGTTTGTTTTTTTTTCATCTAATACTTAAACATTTAAAAGCCTGGCTTAAGAGCTGTTTTTTGTTTGTTTTTTAGCACATCAATAAGATAATTTTGTTTTTTTTTTCGGAATGAATGAGAAGGTCGAATTGGAACCAGTTTTCGAGTTACACAAAATAAGTAAATTGAATTAATTCTGGTATAACAAAGAGATTAAGAAATGCTTGCGTTCTTAATGAATTAAATGTGTGTTTTGCTTTGCCACTTTGTGGCCGTATATCAACTATTTATATAGGGCGAACAGTTTTAAGTGTTTTCATTTCATTTGTTTCACATTTTCACATTTACACATTTACTTGACTCGTTTAACAATAAGTTCAATTAGCTCAGTGTGCGCTAAAGTGAAGTATACATAAATTGATCTGCTGTTAAATAACTGTGTCTATAGAGGCGGCATTATTGTTATTATTATTATTTTCAATTATTGTTGCACGACAATTACAATCGTCTTGGCTGACAAACATTTGAGATTTAGCTAGCCTACAATTAAAGTAGCAAACCGAATGTGTTAAGCAGCATTTAACTATCATGAATATGCAACAAATATAGATGAGAATTAAATAATATAATTTAACTGCTTTTAAACATTCGTATGCGCTCCCGTAGAGCCCGTGGATGAGCCTCCCGTTACATTGGCCGTAACTGGCGCCGATGTGGAGGAGTCGATGGAAGCGGCATCCAATGAGAGGCTCTCCAGCTTTAGGCGCAGCTCCTCCTTGTGCGTCTGCACGCTGAGCAGCTCGTCGCTGAGATCGTTGCACAGATGCAGCAGGGAATTGTTCTGCTCCCGCAGGCGTTGCAACAGCTCCGTGGTGCTCGTCTGGCTCTGCTTGAAGGAGACATGACGCAGCGAATCGCTGATGGCGTTCACACGCTTCTCAAAGTTCTCAGCGCTTGGCAGTTGGGAAGCTGTTGAAGCAGATGTTGCTGCTGTTGTTGTTGCTGCTCCTACTGCTGCTGCTGTTGCTGCTGCACCTGCCACCGGCGTCTGCGGCTTGCGATAGACCTCAAAAGCCGAGACGCGCTGCTGCTGCGTCTGTTGCAACGAGATGCGCGTGGGCGGCACAAAGGCGGGCGGCGGCGGCACAGGCGGCAGCGAGTGTTGCTGCTGCTCAGCAATTGTTGCAGCTGCAACGCCGCTGCTGCTGCTGCTGCTCGCATCCAGCTGCAAGTTGTATAACAAAGCCATTAGTTAATGCATTCAATATTATAATAATAATTTTAATTATTAATTAAAGCCGCTAAGAATTTTGCACGCATAACACTAGAAATTAAGTCAAAGCTACGGCCAATTGCGTTTCAATTGCATTTCAATTGCAATCTCAATTGCATTTTGTGTTAAGTTGGTTCACACTTACAACATTCGCTTCATCCGCAAAGTGCGTGAAATCGGCAAAACCCGCTGAGGTTTGCATATCGAAGCTGGCTTGCGCGGTTATCTTAATTAGAATCGGAATTGTTTGGGATTTATATTACAAATAGCATAGGCAAATTCAATATAAACAAAGGAGAAGCATAGTTTTGATAAGCATAAGTCAGAGAGAGGAATAATAAATAAAAAATGAATCACTTCAAATCGACAAACAAAGATAACGTTATTTTAATATTTTTTTAATGATCTATGCATTTTCAATATGAGTCCTAATTACTGATTTCTATAATCTTCATCAATAATTTTTTTAAAAACTGATTTCTCCAAGTAATGATTACTTATAGTTTAACTTTCAAAACTAATCATTATAGTTGAAGAAAATCATCCAACTAAATATATAATCAATATTTCATTATTTTTAAAAAACAAAACATAATTATTTCTAAGATAACCTTATAATGATTTTTCGACGATCTATGGATTTTTAATTACGAATTTGTATCATCTTCAGCGAAAATTAGTTTTCAATATGATTTTTAATAACTGATTTGTATGATCTTCACCGATAATTCATTTTCAATATGACTTTAATTACTGATTGTATGATCTTCACCGATAATTAATTTTCAATACGATTTTTAATGATTTTTGATTTTGATCACATTAATTAATTAAATAATTAATAATAAGATATTTCTCAGTAAAGATTTATTGCATATGTTTAATTTACGAAACTTATCATTGAAGAAAATCATAAAAATCAAAATTTATAATCATTATATAGCGATTTTTTAAATAAAACTTTTGATGAGTACGGTCGCTGGCTATAAAGTATAGAAGTTAAGAGCACTTTAAGTCTAGTCGAAAAAAAAAAGCAGATATATATTCCAAATTGTTCGAAAATATATACAAATAAGCCGATTTGACAAGCAAAAGTTATAGATCGTATAAGTTAAAAGAGTTAAGAGACATAATCACAAATTATTATTATTATTAATAATTATTATTAATATATACAGATAAAAAGATGATTTGATAAGCAAAAGTTATAGAGCGATTTAGTTAAAAAAAACAAGGGATATAATCACAAAATATTCACAAATATATACAATTAAGAAGTTGTTTTAAGAGCGCTTAAAATCTAGTCTAAACAAGAGAAGTTCTCCTGCTTGCCTCACCTCTGGCTGCTGTGCCCCGCCCGCTCCCATCTTGAACTTGTTCAGATCCAAGCTGCTGCTGCGCGTGTGTCGATGTGGGCGTGGCGGCGGCAACGGCGGCGGCTCCTTTTTGGCCGACGACGATGTGGTGGCAGCATAGACATGAGGCGCCACCTGCTCCGGCGGTTCGCTGTAGCCGATGGAACCGATGCTGGGCTCGCGTTGTGGCGGAGGCGGCAGGGCACCAATATTCTTGGGTGGCAGCTTCTTGGCCTGAGGACGTTGTATGGCACGCAGATCGCTGCTTTGCATGGCAATTGACTCACGATGCGCTCCGCTCTGATTCTGATTCTGACTCTGATTTAGATTCTGATTCTGACTGGTGTTCAGCGTTGTGGCAGCTGTGCGGGGACTGTCATCGCGCAGCGCCACAATGCTATCATCATTGGAACTCGATGCATCACCAGCAGCAGCAATGGTGCCTGGAATTTATATATTTAAATTATTTATTTAGTTTATTTAATGTTTAAATAAGTTAAAATAATTCAGTGATGTCACGCCGTTGCTCTCCTGGCTCCTGGGATGAGCAGCTCGTATACGTGAGTGCTCTTTCTCGTATGCAAAGCAAATTACAAGAACAATTGCGTGTATTTTTTCTCATTCCACACATTTGCCCTTTTGCATTTATATTATTAATGGGAATTAATTATTCTATTTCAGGCTTACCAATGGGTGTTACGCGCAGAGGCACGGGATGCAGGATCTGGGGATTGGAGCCGACATCCTGGGCAGTGCGTTTCATATCGAACAGCGCTGGCTTCAGACCTGGACTAGAGACAACAGGCGCAGCTGTGGCTGCCACAGCAGTTGCCACAGCTTTGACGCCGCTCGCCTTCGATGTCGTTGTGGGAGATTCACTGAATTTGGTCCATTGACTGGCATCATTGGTAGCTGCAACGGTGGAGCTTGTTGCAGCTGCAGCAACCGTTGCAACTGTTGCAATTGTTGGCTTCTCCAAATTCGGGGAATTGGAAATGCTGCGATTCTTGAGAGCAGGCGATTCAGCGCGCCTCGAACTGTTGCTGGCTTGAGAGGAGGTCGAAATGCTGCTCAGGTTCATGATGCTCTTCTCATTGGCCACATTGGGACGTGGCTTGCCGCTTATGATTGTTGTATCCGCCGCCGCCTGCTGCTCGGCATCCTCGTCGTCGTCATTCAAATGCAGGAGATCAGCCTCGGGCGGCTCTTGAGGTAAATGCGCTTGCTTCGACGACGCTGCCGTTGCAGTTGCAAGCTTCGTTGTGCCCTTGGCCAGCACATTCGGATGCAGACAATGTGGCAGACTGCTCGGTAACGGTATATTATTCCTGCGCAGCACAACCAGATGCATGGCAGCGGTGAATTCCGATAAGCTCAGGGCGCCGTCACGTGACACATCGCACAGCTGCCAAATATGACGCAGCTCCTCCACCGGAATGCGACTCTTCTCGAAGAAGTTGCTGCAAGCGTAAAAGGTAGATTATCAGCTGATATTATCGGTAAGAACGGGGGTATACAAATAGATTACTAGCTGATATACCCAGTAAGAACGGAGCAGATCAGTCGAACGGAACGGTATATCGACTCGGCTCGTCTAAATACAATAAACTCTCTTAAGGAAAACCTACCGCGCTGCCTGACCGGAGAGCAGACCATGCGGATCCCGCTGCACCGTGCGAAATTGTTTGTTGTAATATTCGCGCTGTTCGGGCGTTATCTGATAGAGCGTGATCAGTTCGTTTTCGTTGTCATCGTCGTCGCTGCTGTGACGATCCGAAGATTCCTCCTCCGTGCCCAGCAGCTGGCGATGCTCATCCCCGAGGAGTCCCTGCCAGAGCGTGTCCTGTGCCCAGGGACGCTCCGCCACGCTGTTCGTGGGCGTCGGGCTGTCGCTGTTGGTGCTCCACGCCTCAGGGGAACCCCCTCCGACACGTCGGCGCTGTTATCAAACAAAACACACAAATAATCAATTAAATAGTTCAATTTTGGCACGCTCAGTAAACAAATTATTTTCACCTCGGTACGTGCAGACAGAAGAGCATGAGAAACTTAATGGATGCTGATCAGTCGGACGCATCCGACTGTAGAGCACCCTGTACTCCTCTTTATTCGTGGTAGTGCTTGGCCAGCGAGAGTTCGGACAACGAGAGCAAAGCTAGAAAGAGTAGGGCCAACGCGAGTTGGGTCAACAAGAGTTCGGCCTTTGAGAGTTCGTCCTACCAGAGTTCGGTCAACGAGAGTACGGCCTACGAATGTTAGATCAACGAGAATAAAGCCAATGAGAGTTCGGCCTACGAGAAATGGGAGAACGATAGTTTGTCTGACAAGAGTTCGGACAACGAGAGTACAGCCTGCGAGAGTAGTTAGACCATCGAGAGTTAAAGCAACGAGAGCTCGGCTAACGCGATTTACGCGAACGAGAGTTAAGCCAGAGAGAGTTAGGCCAACGAGAGAACGACCTACGAGAGTTCCGTCTACGAGAGTTAATCCCATGATAGTTGGCCCAGCTTCGGGAGATAGACTAAAGAGAGTTGAACCAACTGGAGTTCGGCTTACGAGAGTTGGACTGACGAGAGTTCGGACAACGAGAGTTGGACTGACGAGAGTTCGGACAACGAGAGTTCGGTTAACGAGAGTTGAACCAACGAGAGATAGGCCAACGAGAGTAAAGCGCGAGAGAGTTGGACCAACGAGAGTTCGGGCAAGCTTTCATTCATTCGCACTAACTTAATAGACCCTGTTGTACTTTTTGATAAGTACAGGGTCTAAAAAGCGTATTATTATATCTAAAGCTTGTTTGTTTAGGTGTGATAAGATATACGCACCGCTTCGCGGCTGCTGCTGCTGCTGACGACAACAACATCCGCCGCCGCCAGCTCATCAAAGTCCCCCCCGCAGCTGGATTCGTTCTGCTCCACCTCGGAGTCCGTGCTGGGCACATCCGAGGTGTCCAACTGTTGCTGCTGCTGCTGCTGTTGTTGGGAGTTCCTACGCAAGGAGTTGCGACGATCTGTGGGTGGGGGAGGGGGCAGCACGCCCAGGCCGTTCTCCAGGCTGCTGCTGGGCGGGGCTGTGACCGCATCCTTCCAGCCAAAGTGCGGCAGGGGCAGGGGCACGGTGGCCGCTATCAGCTCCTGCCGCAGCGGCATCGCCGCCTGATAAGCGGCAATCAGCTTGAGGCATGAATAGAACTGGGCACGTGAGATGTGCAGCGCGGTGCAGGGAATGCCAGCCAAGCCAGTGATCTGACAAATAGATTATAATTAGCCAAGCACGATATATAGGGGGATATATATAGGGGGGAAACCTACCTCAATCACAATCTCGTTGGCAATGTCTGCTGAGCGAAAAAGTTCAGTGGCCTTTAGCATTGGCACCTTGCCGGTATTCTCGACATCGCAGCATTGGAACAGTTCGCTATAGAAACGTGTTTCCGGCTCCGTTAGCGTTACCTCCTCCATAGCTGCCGCCTACTTGTTGCTGCTGACTCCAGCGTACTCCAAAATCAGCTTTTTTTTCCAATTGTCTTTTTTCCGACTGCCACGCCCCTTTCCAACGCTCAGCGGCAATTTGTTGAATTCCTCTTCTTGACAAGCAAACAGCAGAATCTCACGCCCCTCTTCAGCTATATATACGTTGCTTGCGCCTACCGAGCAGCAAAAAATCCCAATAAAAACTGCAAAAAGAAAAACGCAAGAAACTGCTTAAAATATTCCATGCCAATTAACAAGCTTTTGCACACACTTTACAGCCACTGCAGCCAGTTAGTTAACGTCATTCGTTAGTTCATGACTCGTTCTGTATTTTGCTATATTTTAATTCCGACTTTGCATCGCTTAAACACCACAATTTCTGAATCAATTGCAATTTTTACACCGAAATTTTCGCAAACTGTTGTGCACTGTGGTGGCATTAACATCGATAAGCTATCGCGATAGTGATGGTCGATAAGTGCGTAAGCGTGAATTGTCACGAGTCGCGGCTCGTCAGCAAGGTTTACACGGTGAGAAAATATTATAATTTAAAGTAAGAAAAATTTAAACAAAAATTGCTTGAAGTAAATATAGCAAATAAAGCAAACACAGAATATCAAAATACAAGGTTTACACGGTAAGAAAATAAAATATTTTAAAACTACAATTAATCAAATTAATATTAATTGCTAGAAGCAAATATATGAATAAAACAAAGTGCAAGATATAAAAATAAAATAAGAAAAATGATCCAAAATAATTATGGAATTCAAGAAAAAAATATAAAAAAAGTAAATCAAAATGCAATAAAATACAAGTATTAAGCATTTTAGCCGAAAAAATATCAGAACAAGTGAATTATTTTCAGGTATGTGCTTTAAAATCGATCAAAATAATGTCAGCATAGAATGTATTTATGATTTTTGTAAAATTTCAGAAAAAGCTAAGATAATTATTTATGAAAAATGTGACAATTTCCGCTTAGCTCAGTTTCCCGAATATGCTAGCTAATGCTCTTCAAAAAAGCAACTGTAAATAGTTGTATGCCTGATAATACCCGAGTTAACTGATAATAGATAACATTCAAAAACTCAACGGATGCGAAACTGTTGCGACTCATCGCTGCTTTCGATAACAGCGATTTCCGATAGCGTATTTTGTTATTGTCTGGCCTAGTGCAACGCAATTCGGAGTGGAATTTTCGAAACAAAAGGAATTTCTTGTGTTTATTATCAAATAATAATAATAATATAATAAAATTTAGAAAAATTGAAGCAGAATGTTCTCCCGCAAAAAGCCCGAACCGCCAAAGCGGCGGCAACACGATTTATCTCAGGTAAATAAATAAAAGAAAAAGCAAATTCATCGAGCGTCTGCTCAGTGTCTATTTATTATTATGACTCATGCTTTTGCTTTTAGTTTGGTCTGACGGAAATACCAGATGATTTTGATCCCAGCGCTGGATATGGAGATGATGGCGATGGTGATAGCGATCTGGAAGCCGAATTGGCTGCGATTTCAGGCGGCATATCGAAGCCAAAGGCAAAACCCAAAGCTCAATTGCTGCCCAGCAGCGATTTGGACAAAATGATTGCGGACAGTTTGCGTGATGTCAGCGAGGATGAGGACGACGAGGCGCTGGAGAACGATGCGGATCTGCTAGGGGAACTGCATGGCATTACCGGCATGGAGGAGGAGGAGGAGCCACCAACTGTTGCTGCTGTTCCCGCTGCTGATCCCGAGCCCGTGCAAACATTTCTGCCCACCAGCACGCTGGACACGCTGAGCATCATCAAGCAGCGCTTGCAGATGTATCAGCAGGCGGAGGCGAATGCCAAGGCTGCGGGCGAATCAGCCAAGGCGCGACGCTTTGCGCGGGGATTGAAGACGCTGCAGGATCTGCACAAGCAGGCGGCAGCCGGCAAGGCCATCAATGTGGACGACATTCCACCAGAGGTGGCGGTGAAGCCTGCGGAAGCAGCAGACGCAGCAGCAGCTGAACCGGAGCAGCCTAAACAGCCAACGCGTGCTGCTCCAGCGCCGCCCACGCCTTCCCCTAGCACGCCTACAGCTGCTCCTCCAGCTGCTGCTCCAGCTACGCCTGCGAATCCCATGCTCGCCGAGATGCGCAGCCGCCAGGCGGAGTACAAAGCCGCCGCCGTGCAGTCGAAGCGCAGCGGCGACACTGCCACAGCGCTGCAGTTTCTGCGCGTGGTCAAGCAGTTCGATGTGGTGGCCAAGATGTGCGAGGAGGGGCAGCAGGTGGATCTCAGCGACATGCCGCCGCCACCAGCCGAGTTTCTGGCCTTTATGGCCAAGATGCAGCAGGGCAACGCAGGCGAAGCAGCTGCTCCAGAGCCAGCGCCAGCTCCAGCTCCAATTCCAGCTGCTCCTCCTTCCTCCACACCCACTTCCATGTTGGAGGCACTGCAGCAACGCTTGGAGAAATACCAGTCCGTGGAGCAGGCGGCCAAGGCTGAGGACAACACCAGCAAGGCGCGTCGCTTTGGACGCATTGTCAAGCAGTACGAGGATGCCATTAAGCAGTACAAATCCGGACGCGCTGTGGCCTATGATGAGCTGCCGGTGCCGCCAGGATTTGGGCCATTGCCCACAGAGAACTCCGCTCCAGCGGCAGTTACATCTCCGCCCATGTCGCCCACATCGCCGCCAGCCACAGCCAGCACCTCAGCCGGCGGCACGCCCAGCAGCTCCGGCAGCGTGACGCCCACTGCGGCACGCAAGGCACCGACTCCGCCGCAGCCCCAGGAGCTGACAACGCGCACCTCTGGCAATCACCAGAAGAGCAATCTGGCGGAGCAGCAGATGAAGCTGCTCCTGGAACGCCAGCGGGAGTTCAAACTGGCTGCCATTGCGGCCAAGAAGGCGGGCGAAATCGATCAGGCCAAGGAGTACTTGAAGATCTACAAGGGATTCGAATCCGTGCTGAATGCCGCCAGCAGCGGTTTGCCCGTCGATCTCAATACGGTAAATATCATGCTGAAATAAAGTATATATATTCTTGATCGGGCTGACAACCGAGTCTATATAGTTAGGCCGTCTGTCCGTCTGTATAAACTCCTAGATCTCAGCCACTAGGAACACCATATTCGGTATTTAGGTTCTCCTATTTTTATTTTTATTCATATTAGGCGTAAAGGGGGCGTGACACCCAATTTTTGAAACAAACTTGATCTTTTATTCGCCTTTTCAGCTGCCTGTGCCACCTTCGCAACGTGAGAATCTCGAGTCCTCGTTCGCCATCGTCTCGGCAGAGGAATGTGATCCAGGAGATGACATCTGCGAGATCGGAGTGCGCATCGAGGAGCAGCTGGCCAAGCAGCTGATGATGTGCAAGAACACGCGAGATCATCACAAGGCCATGGGCGATGTGGCAGGCATGAATCGTTTCGAGAATCTCGCCCTGACCGTCCAAAAAGATCTGGATCTGGTGCGTTATTCCAAGCGCAAGAATCACACGCTGCCCAAGTTCCACTACGAGAAGCGTTCCTTCAACATCGTGCACTGCAACACGGATCTGACCGACAACGAACTGGAAATTGTCGTTGTGCGTGGCATGAACTACAATGTGGCAAATGCCAAGGACGTAGACACCTATGTGCGCATCGAGCATCCCATGTTGAATGTAGGTTTACCTAATACAAATGAAATTTGCCCAGTAAATGAGAAATACCTCTCACTAATTTTTCATTTAACTCTATTAAAAAAATAAGTAAAATCAAATAATACTAACAATATTTTTTAAAATTCATAGGACGAGTTCTTCAGAGCAAAAACCAATGTGATCAAAGACTCGGATAGTCCGGAGTACAATGAACGCTTCAAGGTGGACATTCAGCGTGGCAATCGACAGTTTAATCGCATCGTCAAACGCCACGGCGTCAAGTTTGAGATCTATTCAAGAGGGTAAGTTGGAGTAGAATGCATATCACTTAATTAATTAATTAACTTGTACTAATGCCTAACGCATACACATATCAATTAATCTTAACCTAGGTGAAAGGAAAGTATTCAGTAGTATTCATAAACCTAATTGAAGTCGGTTGAAAGAACTCGCATGAAAGGTTCTCTAACAATCCATTCAGCGAGCACAGTTACTTTTTTGAGATAGAGAAAGTTTTTAAATCAATTGTAGATCTTTTAATTAAATCGTAAAAAAATATATAAATAACGAAAGAAAGAAATGTTTCTAAACTTTTTTGATTTGAACATTATAAATTGAAGCTTCAGAAATTTAGCTCTTCCCCAAAGACACTTTTTTGAGATAGATAAAGTTTCTAAATCATTTGTAGAACTTTTAATTAAATCTTCTAAAAAATATAAAGAAACTACATTCTTTGTAAGAAATGTTTCAAAATTTTTATGATTTAAATCTTATAAATTGTAGCTGCAGAATATAGTTTAAAATTTAATAATATATATATATTTTTTAATTCATAGAGAAATGTTCTCTGAGATATCTTTAAATAAAGAATTTAGTTTGGTAATTGATTGAAAGATTTTAAATCTAGTTTGTAATCAATTGTAGAAATTTTAATTAACACTTTTTTTTTTTTTGAATAATTGTAGTTTGAATATTGAAGATATTTAAGCATCCAATCACTACAATTACCTTATTCTAAATTTAATTATAGAACTTTCAATAAACTGTTTCACAATTAATAATATTGCATACTTTGTATAACATTCTTTGTAGTCTCATTGTAGTTTGTTGATTTAAAATTCAACCTATAGCTCTGTTAACTTTAAGCCAAACTCAACTTAGAAACTTTCCCGAACTTTTTGCAATATCTTTTCTTGTAGTATTTTTGGTTTTTGACGAACTTTTGAGTTTTGCGCACGCTTGCTGCTTGCCTTTGCCTCACGTAACGTTGCATTACCGCTAACATTGTTCACATAATTCAGATAATTTAATAATATGTGTTTTATAAAACTTTTTTGCCACGATTTCCCCCGAACAAAAACTCATTTCACGTGCGCTCAACGCTACGCAAAATATCGCTAAAAAAAAAAAAAAAAAACTACCTAATTAAACAAAAATAAAACACAGCTGCAGTATTGATTGTTTCGGACTAAGTCGTAAACTGCCCATATGTTGTTTCAGAGGATTCTTGAGATCCGATACGCTGATTGGCACCGTCAACGTCAAGCTGGCGCCATTGGAGACAAATTGTGATATACACGACACCTACGATGTGAGTATTAACTTTAATAGATTGCAATCCAATAAATAAACATATTAATTAATTATTATTTTTATTTTTAGTTGATGGAGGGACGCAAACAAGTCGGTGGCAAGCTGGAGATCAAGGTGCGAGTTCGTAATCCCATTTTAACCAAGAAAATCGAGCTCATCAATGAGAAGTGGCTGGTTTTGGATGCCGAGGGTTGATTCAACTGCTTAACTTTAAAATATTAATTCGAAAATGTGAATAATTCAATTGTTTATTGCTCTGTACGCTTCTGTCTGCGAAAACACATTACAAACACTATGTATATTTATATATAAATATTTATGTATGTAATATATAATATATATATGTATATAATATATATTGTGAGATACTTGTATTCCGATTGTAGTCAAGGCGCTGCGCTGCTCGAGAAGATTTGTGCCCATATTTTGATATCAGTTCCATTCCAAGAGACAGTTTAGACAGTTTGGAGCAGCGAACAGTGCGAAGCCTGCTTATGTTTTTAGCTAATTATGCACGATATGTTTTAATAATAATAATAATAATCATAATAATAACCCAATGTTAAAGTTCTTGATTTCATGAATTATAACTCTAGATATTCCACTATTTGTGAGAACGGGCTGTTCTCGTTAAACACATCCACGCCGCGTACTTTGTAGAAACCTTTAAAGAAAGTATTTTTAAATAACTTTTATAATATATATATATATATATATATATGTATATATGTATATATATATGTATATATATATATATATATATATATATATATATTTAATATACAGGGAGCGCCGTTTTTGAAACATTATAATTCTTTGCAAATAAAGAACCGATTTTTAAGAAAATTTTGATTTGCATTAAGTTTAATGCAGTAAAATTAGTTTAGATCAATTATTGTTTAATAACAATGATGTTATTTCAATTTTAGGATCTTTTAGGGATAATTTTGATTGAAAATCGTGATATTATGGGGTAAAACGGCTAATCATTATAAAGTCATAGAATTAACGTTTTCAAAACTTTTCCATTCAAATTAATCGGTTTGTTATTGGTAAAGTTATGTAATAATTTTGTAAGCTTAAAAAAAGGGGGAATTAGGTCATATTTTGAAGTTTTCTTGATTAATATAAGTATTGTCTTTAAACTAAGTTTTACTGTATCAAACTGAATTTAAAATATTTTATTTTTAAAAATCGGTTTTATAGTTTTGGAGTTATTTAGATGGGGCACCCTGTACAACTTACCATTCACGCTGCCCTTGGGCTCCGGCGCATACTGAAACGCCGGATACGGCAGATGCCAGCCTTGTGAGATCAGCAGCCAATCTGCTCCGTCCCGTTCCCTGAACCAAACCTCGTAGCTCTTCAGGCACTGCGTGGATCGCGTCTGTTCCCGCCAGCTGATGTAAACCTCGCGTTTGGTCACCTCCACGATTTCCAGCTGCTGCGGTCGCTTCAACTTGGGCCATCCTGCGGAGCAAACCCTCAACAACATGACCCAGGGCAGGGGCAGACTGGCGGAGTTCACCACAAGCTCGCTGTTGTACTGCCAAATGGGTCCCGTCTCGTAAAGCCTGGGCGTCTGAGCTCTTCGCATCTCCGCCCTCAGCGTGGCATTCGGATACGCCGGACTTCCGGCCTGTCGCCAAACATAAACCGGATCCGTGCTGTGCGGCACCAGCAATTCCGTAATGAAGGCGGATTCATTCGCTATGGACATGTTCAGCGTATACTTGTGATGGTATGCGGTTAGTTTTGGACCCGCCTGCTCCGGACTGAGAAATATGGTGGCCAAATACTGTGCCACACCATTGCCGGAAATGGTGCGCAACACCTGAACCGTATGCTCCCGATCCATGTTCACCAGCTCCAGATCCGCAGCCCGAGTGCCCAGCTTGGCCAGCATGCCAAGGGCGGCGTAGACGGGTTTTTGGATGAACTGCGAGTGCGGAGGTTGCGTCTCATTCATCCGAAAGTGGGCCAGCAGGGTGCTAAAGGATTAAGGATTGGATTAGTATTAATAAGATGATTAAATGAGGGAATTTGTAGTCTAAGGAGTATTTAAAACATCTCGAAAAATCTAAATAGTTGTGTCGAATATTGGAACTACGATTTCGAACTTTTTAAAAATGGTTTTTATTCGAAATTGTTAGGTTCAGAAACTTAAATGTTCATTCGAAAGTGGGCTAGCAGAGTGCTAAAGGAAATATCAGCCCTAGCGTATGCAACAAAAAATTAAACTAGAAAAAAACGTATTTGCTGTTCTTAACCGGTTTGATTTGTAACCCTGACTTTAAACCCTGCTTTTGAACTGAACTTACCGCTGACTAAACTCATACGGATGATAGCTAAGAAAGGCATTATCATGGCTAATGGACTCCAGTTGCGCCAACACCCCAGCTGCGAGCTTCGCATGCCAATGCTGCATTACCGTGGAGATCAAAGTGGCAGCATAGCGCACATCCGACTGAAAGTCACGCGGAGTGCTCCAGCCAGCCGTAGGATCAGCCTCGCTAAAGTTGGGGAAATAAAAAAAGAAAGCTATAGATTCCATACTAGCTTTCTAGATTCTTCAACTTACTCATTGGCTATGGGCAGCTGCTGCAGTTGTGGATAATCATGATAGATCTGTGTTAGCAATAATAGGGATCCATTTAGTATTTCCGTAGCGCTACCATCGAGACCCTTGCGATGATAGCTGAGTATATCAATGGGACACTTGGCCAGCTCCTGATTGCAGACCTCGAGCAGCTGCCAGCAAAGCGGATGACGTTCCTCCAGCTTGAATAATCCCGCTGGACCACGTAAGGCACGATAGAGCTGATGTTGTCGTTTGGATTTACGTCTGCCCCCCGCTTTGCTCAGGCCACGACGCACGGCCTGCACGTATTCCAGATAGGAATCGGACGTAAAATTAATGCGATTGTAGCTCAGCAAATCCGGCTCATTCCAGGTCTCATAGCGCCAATTGGACAGACGAGCGGCGCCATGACGAGCTGGAATTAAAATAGATTTAAACATAGAGAACGAAGCGGATCTGTCGGACGCACCCGACTCTAGAATACCCTGTACTCTATATTTTAAACATAATTTTTACAAAATATCATACGAAGCCTAGCAGCAATATATCTTCTTACTGTTTTGTCTGTGTCATGCTTTATATGCGAAGTCTGCAATATTGTTTCGTTAATATCTTCGGTGTTTATTAATCAATTTCAATGCGTTTTTTAGGATAAGTAGATATATTGGTCGAGAGTATATGTTCTGCATAACAACGTTCTCTGGTTAGTTCGACTAAGCTTATCTCCCTAATCAAGAATATATATATATATACTCTGTAAGGTCTACCGAGCCTACTTCTGCCTGTTACATAAATTCTTCCATTTTTTTAAGGGCTAAGGTTATAAAAATCGCTGACAATTTAATCCAAATTTTATTGCCGACTTACCCAACTGATGATTGATGATGCTTTTGACAAAATGCTCCCAGAGGAACCAATTACGCTCCGGATTGGATGTGAACACACGTCCCGGATTACCCATAAATTCCAGCACCGGCGCCAGCTGCAGCTCCTGCAGGAAATCCACAAACTTATCGAACTTTTCATAGTCATAATTGGGAATGCCCTCGGTGTTATATTCCAGAAACTCCACCAGCTCCAAGAGCCAATGAATGCGTATATGGGTTATAGCTCCAACGGGCAGGGCAGAAATCTGACGAAGATTAAGAAGCATTGCCGGCGATTCCAGGGCGGAGCTAATGCCCAGATGATTGATATTCCCGGCCGGACAGAAGCCAACTCCCGTCCAGAAATGGGGCAGCGTATGATAGACGACATCGCCGCTGGTATAGTGGGCGTGGCCCCAGCCAAGTGCTAGCAATGGCAACAGCAGCAGCAGCCACATCGAACAAAAAAATCAACTGCAATCAACAGAATTTAAAATGCTGATTTAAATTGCGATTCTGTTTATTTTTTTTTAGATTTATTACGCGTTAATTGAGCTGCTGATGCGATGTCGATGATAAGAGCCCGGAGCGCTCTGTGTTTCTGTTTCGGTTTCGGCTTCTGTTTCTGTCTGTATCTGTTGCCGTTGGACGTTGACCACGGCCTTGTCGTGACGTCAGAATGCCAACAGCAGCAGCAGCAACAGCAGCAGCAGCAGCAACAACAGCAGCAGCAGCAGCAATAGCAACAGCGTGCCAGTTTCTCCCCACAAAATAATAAAAAAAAAAAAACCTGAGAAAAAATAGAGGAAAAACAAGCCGGCATTGATTGAGAATTGCAATCCCTCATTAGGGGTGGAAAATACGCCGAGGCGAGGCTCAGGTATCTATCTGCCATCACATCTAGCATATCTCAGCTCTCTCCAAAATCTATATCTATATCTATCTCTCTATATATACCAACCATATCTATATGCGAGGGGGTCGTCTATGACAAATATATTTCGCATTTTGTACCCAGCGGGTGTTAATACGGGTGACAATTACACGCCGTATTTTGAGGGTAGGTATTACAACCATACAGACACACACGCCCACACTCACGCCCCCCCCGCCCACACCCAATATTCTACACCATAAATATATATATATTTATACATACTTCGCATAATCCTCGTGTGGTATTAGGGCAGCTTATCTCGCCTTTTTATTTAAGCGTTTTATTTCAGGAGGGGTCGAGAACACATGCTTTACGTGTATCTTAATTCGTTATGAATTTTCAATTTTCCGGCTTTCACTTGCTTGGGGTATTCACACTTTTACACTCGATTTACAAGCGATATTGGATTATATTAAATTTAATTATGGAAAAGCAAAAGTTTGTCTTGTTTATTGTCATAATAAATGTTTAAATAAATGTTTTGCTAAATTGTATTATTAATCTTCATTAAAATGGAATTTTTACTCTAGAAATACTTAGAATTGGTTAAACAAATATATATTTTCCCAATAGATTTTCTTTATTCTGGGGTACTTAGAGTTAGCTCCAAAAACTGTTCAGCTCAAAGCTTGGGAGTTTTCTAACTCAACATTTGAATTCTTTTTCTCTCCCCTGCTGTCTAACATAATGAAATAAACTTAATTCAAGTAATGACAACATTAGTTAATAATTGTAACCGTTAATAGTAAACGATTAGGCTATAATTCAACCAAAAGCTCCTGATAACTCTTTCGACATACAATTTGAAACTCCTGCTCAAAATTCGCGTTCATCTTGTTGCGTTCGGTCGTTGCATAATGAAAATTCTACGTGATATTATTGGCGTTTCGAAGCCGATGCAGTATTGTGCGCTATTGCCGTTTTTCAGTGGCGATCAGTTAAGTAATTTCCGTATGGATTCGTTCAGTAAAACGTATGGTCGAGCTGTGGCTGTAATTCTGCTAGTTATTTCCCTATTATTTTGCGAGGATGTTCTATTTTCATCCAGCGATTATAAGCTGATGACGCACACGAAGGGCGACACTGAGGATATAAATCGTACGATCGAAACGCTTTTCTGCATTGCCAGCTATACGATGATGGTGATATCGAGTGTGCTTAATGCCTCCAAACATTATCGCACCATACGTGAACTAGCCAAACTGGATGAATACCTAGAGCACCATGGATATGAGGGTATCTACAGTTGTCGCTACCTTGGCTCTCTGATTGTATTTGTATCGGCCAGTGTGATAATTGTGGCTATTTACTATGTGCACTTCCTCAGCGATATTACGCCCCAGAAGCAATTCGTTCTCATCACCAGCTATAGTCTCCAATTGATCTATACCAGCTTGTTTACTATATATTTGCGAACGATACTCAAGTGCTTGGCTCAGCGGATCGAATTTCTTAATATGAGATTGGATGGATTTACGCAACAGGAGAAGGAAACCTATTCCAAGGAGGATTGGCTGGATTTAAGTAATCTCATTGAAACGTTCTGTAAAATCAGATATATTACGGAAAACCTAAACTCTGTGGTGGGTGTCGGGCTGCTCTTCTTCTTCGGCTTCGCTTTCTATACGGTTACCAATCAGAGTTACCTGGCATTTGCTACAATGACCACAACCAATCCACTTCAAAAGACATACGACACCATTGGACTCTCTTGCGCCTGGGTTTTGGCAGAGATTGTCATAATGGTCATCATCTGCAGCTCCTTTGATTGTTTGGCCTCGGAGGTGAGTGGCCCCATAGATATTATTTTAATTAATTTTAAGTAAAAAAAAAAAAACTTATCTCGGATTCGAATTCAGTGACACCCAAAAGCTGAAAGACTCGGGAATTTTTACTCCGTAAAGAAGAGATACGTTTTTTGCAGAACTTTGAATGCGCATAACTTCGTCAAAACTTATTTGATTTTCAAGCAAATGTGGCTTTTTATGAATCATTTGAGTGCGATATTGAAATGTCATCGATAGATAAAAAAAAAAAATATTGAAAATTTTGCAAATATTTTAACCCTACCCTCTTATAAAATTTTAAAAGATCAAGATTTTTTTTATCAATATGTAGGTTTGAATTCGATTTCCAATATATGGATGCGTCTATTCTGGTATTTATTCATAACTGAAGCACTCACACTTCGTAGTGAATGCACTTACAGTTATTCACGAGTGCATTAAACATGAATTGAGCTGCATTTGCTGTTCGCACTCGATATTCCAATATTATTAATTATTTTAATGGACGCGATAAGCAGACCCCAGTCGACCGTTAGCCAAATCAGATAAACCCGAATACATTTCGAATCATGGCCCCAATACTCGTGGCCCATTAGGATATCTAGTTAGGCAAGTAGTGCTCTGTCGGCAATGAGTCCCAACACTTGGATAATTGAAATGAATTCGCACAAGTCACGTCTGCATCCCGAGTCGCAACCAAGACGCATATCTCCATATCGGGGTCCCCAAGATCACGATGCATTCGCACGTCAGGCAACGCCAACGGAGAGTCCCGTGTTTGAGGATATAAGCACGATATTGTCGGTGCTGAAGGGAACTGGTCTACTGCCCTTCTATGAGCAAGTGAATAGCTACCAGGTGGGTCCTCCCACCAAAACCAATGAGTTCTATTCGTTCTTTGTGAGGGGCGTGGTGCACGCCCTGACCATATTCAACATCTACAGTCTGATGACTCCGAATGCGGATCAGCTTTTCTATTCGTTTCGTGAGACGGACAATGTGAATCAATGGATTGAGCTGCTGCTCTGTATTTTTACCTATTCACTGAGTGAGTTTACCTCTAAGGAATTCTATTGCGAAATTATGAAGAATACCAATATTGGTAAAATGGGGGGATAATCCCTCCTTAAACGAAAAAAAACATTTTTGTTGAACTTTGAATGCGCATAACTTTAGCAAAACTCAACCGATTTTCGAGCGGTATGGATTTTTCTCAATCATTTGAGTGTGAAATTATAACTAGAGTACCGAATCAAAAAAGAAAAATTTGAAATTTTTGCAAAAATTTTTAACTTTTAAAAAATAAGACATTTTCAAAAAAAAAAAAAATTTTTTTTAAATTGTATGTATTAATGCGTAAAGGAATTGTACTGCAAAATTATGCCGAAAAAACCAAACATGACTGCATTTGGTCGAAAAATGTTGATTTAAGGCCCAATATTAGTATAATGGGGGACTATCCCACTTTAAACGAACTTTGTTGAACTTTGAATGGGCATAACTTTATCAAAAGTCAACCGATTTTCAAGCGGTATGGATATTTCTTAATCATTTCAGGCCGAAAGTAAAATTTGAGTAATAAATAATAGAACCAAAATTTGAAATTTTTTTGAAAATTTTGAAGGGGTAACCCTTAAAAAATATGCAATTTTTTGGGAAAAAATTTGTTGTTTTAAAATCGTAAGAATTAATGTGTAAATGAATTGTATTGCAAAATTATGCAGAAAAAACCAAACATGACAGTATTTGGTCAAAAAATTTAGATTTTATGGCCAATATTGGTATCATGGGTGATTAATAATCACTGATTATCATTGCTCGCGTTACTCGCTCGACATACAGTTCTCGACAAAAATTGGGAACACTGCATTAACTTTAAATTTGAACCGTTTTTGTTTATATAAATTAATATAATTTCATTCTCTATTGAAATATAAACGAAAACCAGACGCATTTAGAACTTTTACTTTATAGAACGAACCATGCCTTATTTTTCTGAGTGTACAATTGCAGCTGTTTTTGTCTGCGCTCGCAATACGAAGAGTATTTTGGATATAATGAATGATATACTAAAACTGGATGAGGATGTGCGTCGTCAGTTTGGTGTTGTACTGGGAAATCATTGCAATTTCTCGGTTAAATTTTTGGTCGTGATCGTCTGTTGTCAGACCTATATAACCATACTAAAGTTCCATGCAGTCGCTGGCGCTATAACGCCCACGTCCTACGTCCTCTTTGCCTTCTATGCGGTGCAGAATGGTCTTACTGCCACCTATATAGTTTTTACTGCGGCTCTTTTGCGGATTGTCTGCATACGTTTCCAGTTTGTCAATCAGCTGCTCAATGGTTATACCTATGTGCAGCAGCAGGGGAAGAGTCGTCGAACCTCCATGGATAACTTTCCCGAGATTTCGCTGTTCATCTATCGCACGCACAACAAATTGTTGCGCATCTACAAGGGCATCAATGAGTGCTGCAGCCTGATCATTGTCTGCTTTCTGGGCTATTCCTTCTATACGGTCACCACCAACTGGTACAATCTGTTTGTCCAGATCACCAACAACAAGGGTATCATATCTCCCTACGTCCTGCAATGGTGCCTCGCCTGGCTCTGTTTGCACACCTCGCTCTTGGCCCTGTTGTCGCGTAGTTGTGGCGCCACCACCTACCAGGTGCGCTTGTCTATATAGTATCTATATCTCTATCTTTTTTCTGAATGAGCTTCTTTCTTTGTTTCAGGCTAATACCACATCACAGATACTGGCGCGTGTCTACGGCAAGAGCAAGGAGTTTCAAAATATTGTAAGTCTATGTTTTTTATGTTCTTTTTTTATGGATCTCAGCAACTATAAGAGCTAGAGATATAAAATTTTGAATGCAGCTAGTTGTTTGCCATACGCAGCCTAGGAGTATTTTAAATTTTAAATGCCACGCCCACTACGTCCGCAAATCATCAAAAACTATAGCCAAAACATGATTATACCTATTATTTCTATATACATTCCTAGATTGATAAATTTCTAACCAAAAGCATCAAACAGGAGGTACAGTTTACAGCCTACGGCTTCTTTGCTATTGATAACTCCACATTCTTTAAGGTAAAATAATAATAATTTTAATAATATTTTTAAACAATAATAAATATATTCCTTTACAGATTTTCTCGGCTGTTACCACATATTTGGTAATTCTAATACAATTTAAACAGCTGGAGGACTCCAAGCTGGAGGAACAAGTGCAGAATGAAACTTAAATGCACAACTTTTGCTGGGATTTATTTATTATTTTATTAACTATATTTATTACCATTACAAATCTTACGTAAATTTCACTAATTGCATATTTCGTATTTATGTGTAAGCTTGGAAAATTATACGCACAAAAACAATGCAAATTACAAATAAAAACAAAGAAATTTTACACTTTTCTTTATGTATTTATGTTTAAGAAACCGACGCCTTATAAATTGCAGCATTGTAGTGGATAAAAGTGTAGTCAACTTAGAATTTATTTGAATCCAGAAAAAGACAAAGCATATACTTTAAGAGGGGGGTGGGAGTGGCTGCAATGACTAATTTGCCCCGTACTTATTATATTAGAACTATAATATACTAAGCAGTTAGTGAGCTCTAGTTTCTAACAATTGAGGACTTTGGACTTGCGACGCGTTTCACCGAACAGGAATGAACAAATGCGATCCAATGCGAAGGCGGCAACAATATCCAGAATCAGTACTGTGAGCAATGTGCCGCGGAACTGCCAAGGAAATAGAGAGTTTATTAGTGATAGAAGTAAGTTCGATGAGTTAAAATTTAATGCACTTACAGCCGTTGGAAAGTCGACGATTTCAAAGAACTGCGTCAGTCCAGGCACAGCTCCGGTGGTGAGGAACAGCACCAAGGCAGCGGAGGCGCCAATCGCACACAGCAGCATGCGATTCGCACGCAGACTCTCCATAAAAGGATGTCCCTAGAGAGGGATTTAATAAATATAATAAAATAATAAAATACATATTTAATAAATATAATAATATAACATAATCGCTATCAACATATTTATTCTAATTTATTTATCAATCTAACTTAATCAATCTGTCCAACAGATGTGATTTGACTTGAAGAGTTAAGTTGATAAATTTGATCCCCCGAGATAGGGAATTAATAAATATAATTATATATTATATTATTTATTTTAAACCATCAACATATTCAGTTTAATTTATTAATCAATCTAATTAAATCCCTCTGTCCAATTAGGAATCGATAAGTTAAATCGAACAATTTGTTTTGAAAAATTAATTTAAATTAAATTGAACAATTTGATTTGGAAAATTAATATATTAACGGTATTTATAATGGAGTTATCGAGCGTTCAATTATGGTCAAATCTTACCTTATAATTAACCGCAATGGTCGCCACCTGCAGTGATATGCAAATGATATAGACGGTGCTGCTGACAATGTTCGGATCGTATTTCGCCTTCTCCTCCGTATCCATATCAATATACAGTTTCACCTTGCCCTCTCTGCAAATAGATCACATCATTAGGCATTGTTTTAGGAGACTTATAGAGCTAATTAAACTACCTGGGAGGTGCCAGCGCTGATGCTTCGCTCGTTAAATAATACAGGGTACAGAAATGCGCAGCAAATTGGGTAAGAATTGTAGAAATTGTATACCAGTTAAAGATATTTGGCAGTGGAGCCACCTTCGAAAGTGTTTTCAGTGGCTGCAATAAAAGAAAGCATACAATTAGCAACAGAAATCAGATAAATCATTAGATTAATAATGTTAATTATTTGTTTAAAAGCGAAAAAATCAATCAATTAATCAGGACAATCATTGAATTAATAAGAAAAAATATTTGATTAATAAGAAAAATCATTAGTTTAAAAATATAAATTATTAGTTTAAAAAGAACTCATTAAATTAGTAAGAAATAATTAAATAAACAGGGGAAAACATTAGTTTAATAATATAAGTAATTGGATTAATAATAGAAATCATTAAATGAAACAGGGAAACCAACAGTATAAAAAGAGAAATAGTTGGATTAATAAGAGAATACTCCATTGATAAGATTAATCAGTGAAATCATTGGATTAATAGGATAAATCTTAAGTTTAACAAGATGAATCATTAGATAAATCAAAGATATTTAGATAAATGGATTGATTACTGGGATAATGCATATATAGACTTAATTTCACACACCTTGGAACGCGTGATGAACAGAAAACAGGCAGCTACAAACATGCCCTGCATGGTCGCCTGCGTATCGCTGAACTTGACACCGTCGATGTAGAGCACGGACTGGCAATAGGCCTGAATCAGCGCATTTAAGGCCAGAATTTTGAACATCTGCAGTGTGGTGACCAAAGTGCAGCGACCCTGCTTGATGATGTGATTAACTGCGGGAAAATTGAAATAAAATAAATATTAATATTAATCAGTCGGAGGAAAGACTTTGAGAAATATCATACCGCACATGATTGAGGATAGTTTGCTGGTGAAGGGCGCTGCAATGGAGGCGTCTCCCAGCTTCACCATGGTCTGCTCCTCCATGTCACGCAGGGCGGTCTGCAGACGCGCATGCGTTTGATTCAGATGCTCCTGACGTCTGCGCAGCGCACGCTCCCTGGGCGACAATTGCTGCGCAGCTGCCGATGCGGCAGCAGCCGAGGCAGCTGTGGCAGCTGCACTGAGCGCCTGTTGCTCCTCCTCCGAGCGTTTGCGCTTGACGGGCGCGCTGGTGAGCAGGGAAACCCCCACATGAGCGTGTTTCAAGGCGCCCACATCGTTGGTACCATCGCCGCACATGAGCGTATAATATCCCAAGTTTTTCAATGTGGTTATAATATATTCCTTCTGCTTGGGCGCAAATCTGGCGCAGACAGTGACTTGGGGCAGCAACTGCAGCATGTATTGATGCTGCGCATGCTTCAAATGCTGCAGACCCTCGCCCGTAATGCACAGATCGTTGGTGGACAGCAGCATGGATATGTTTTTGCTGCCCTTCGAGGTATCCATGGGATAACTGCGTTCCCCATCCACCGACATCCAGCTCCAATCCTCCGTGCGTCCCTCCTGGGGCGGTGTCAATATCAGCAACTTCTTGGTGGTAAAGCGCAGCTCACGTGCCACATGGCAGGCAGTTAACGGACTGTCGCCGGTGATCATCAGCACCTTGTGCGAGGACTGCACCAGCTCCTTGATCACCGACTTCGAGTCGGGCTTCATGGGGCACGAGATGATCACAAAGCCCGCAAAGGTCAGATCGCATTCGACCTCCTCCCGTTTCAGCTCGCGTATGCGCTGTGTAGGCATGCTGCCAAATTCCTTGATGCCCAGCGCCATGACGCGAGCGCCACGACGCGCGTATTCCAAGTAGATCTGCAAATTAAGCAATATTAATAAAGTTTATTCTATATATCTTATTATATATATACTTTTAAAGCTTCTCTGAGAGCCAGAGCTCATAGCTCTAGTATATTTAATAGCGTTAAATGGTATTACCTTCTCATAGTCATCGGGCACCGTCTTCAGCATGCTCATCAGCACCTCGGGCGCTCCTTTAACCGCTCCGATATAGTTGACGTCGTTGGAGAAGGGCATCAGATAGCCTGCGAGCACCGACATGCGCTTGAGGGCCGAGGAGAAATGATAACGCTGGAAAATGCGCAGCGGCTTCAGCTTGCCACGCTTGGGTATAACGCTGTCCGATTTGGTTAAATTCCAATCCACAGCAGCCAAGGCTGCCTTCTCCAAAGGATCTCCCACCAGACCATCATCCAGTAAAGCCAAAGAATGACAACAGGCGAGAACTTGGATGGTATTGCCCTCGGCCTCCTCAATGGGCACGCATTTGCCATTCGCCGTCAGCCCCGCGATGCCCTCGACCATCAGATTGTCCGTGGTCAGCGTGCCGGTTTTATCGAAGCAACAGATCTGCACTTTGCCCGCGAAGGGAATGCGAAAAGGTTCCGTGCAGAATACAAATAATTTGGTCAACTGTATAAGCGAGGTGTTAACCGCTAGCGTTAGCTCAATCGGCAGATCCGGGGGTATTATGGAGGTCAATATCAAAGCACACTCCAGAAAGAGTTTATAGCGATTGCGTTCCAGATCTTCGCTGCCCTTGACCCAAACGTAGGAGGCAGCCGCAACGGCAAAGACCATCAAAAATGCAATAAATGCAAAGGTCTCCGAATTGTTTTCCGTCGCCCGATTGGCGCCAAAGAGAATGGTGCGCAGCAGTTTCCCCTGGGAGGTGTTGAAACCCGTGCGTATGACGTAACCAATGCAACCTCCATCGGGTGCCCGCATCGATTCCTTGCTGGGCGCTGTGTGTTGCACCACCTTGGTGCCTCCGTAGAGCACGTTGAGCTTGCCCTCGCCCTCGACGTCCAGTTCGGTGTCCAGATTGTGCAGCGACTCCAGCGATTCCTTCATCTGTGGCACGGATTCCCCCGTCAGCATGCTCTCATCCACAATGCAGCTGCCACGTAGAATGACCACATCGCAGGGCACAATATTGTCGTTCTGGGAGCGGGTGATGGAGACGAGATCACCCGGTAATAACTCGTTGCTGCCCAGATGCCGCCACTTCTTCTGCCTGAAGGCGTAGATCATATACGGTTTATTGCCCATCTTGCGGATCTCCGACATGTTGCGCAGCTGCTGCTTAACAATGGTGCACTCAAAGGCGATGAGCATGAAGAGCGTAAACAGGGAATAGTACCAGAAGTCGTCCATGCACCACAGACCCACGGAGAACACCTGAAAGACAAAGAACGGCGCTGTGGCACGTTCGATGAAGAGTTCATGGAACTCGGGCACAACCATGTCCATCTCATTGTTGCCGTAGGTCTGTGTGGCACGTTGCAGCGCCTCCTCCGACTCCAGGCCATGCGAGGCGGCATAATGGCTGAGCAAATGTTGCACGGGAAATTCCACAGCCCGAAATGTTGCCTTGTCCTCATCCCAAACGTATTTGGTTTTTTGGAATACAAAGTAGAACTGCTTGCCATCCTCCAGCTGCAGGCTGCAGATGGGCACCAGCTTGGAGTTACCGTTGTTCTGCGTGGGCACCACCTTGGCCAGCACCAGCTGCCCCGCCGCTCCCGGCGCCTTCACCCGCCTGCAGTTGAGAAAGGCCAAAACGTGCACGCTCCAATAGCAAAACAGCAGCGTCAGCACATGCAGAAAGGCAATTGCCAGCACAGCGATAAATCCAATGTCATTCCATGTGGCGCCTCCGATTGTGGCATGCACCAAGGGCGTCTCCCCCTCGCTATCCCCGCTCTCTTCCAGCCGCCTGATCCACAAATAAAAGGCGGTTAAATAGAGGGGTACGAAGGGCAGCACAACGCCGCTGAGTGGCACGGGCCGACGCACGTGCAACGTCACATATTGCACCAGTTCGTCGAGCGCTGCGGTTTTTGTTGCAAATTTAGTTTTTGATAATTTTTTATTATCGCCGGCAGCGCCGCTTGAATTTGTTGTCGTTGTCACGCTCATCGAGGCAGCTGCTGCCAAGCCAACGTTCCTCCGTCTTTTACAGTTGATCGCGTCGTGTCGTGACGTGTACTTTAATTAACAATTGTCGTCTAATTACACAAAATTCGGCGGCCAAAAGAAAAACTGAAGAAAAAAACGCAACGTTGTCGCCCAGCTGCTTGTGTTGCAGTGTGACCAAAGAAAAGTAAGAAACACATTTGCCAGCCCTGCATATCGATAGCAGTTGCGCATATCGATAGCGTTCAACAGCCCTGTGCATGTGTGGCAATTCGCAGAGTTGCTTAGCGTAGTTCATTAGGCTCTTTAGTTCTTTGGTGAGCGAACCGTTCATTTAATATATTTTAATTTACTAAATAATATCGTGCCCTTCCCGCGAAAAAAACTGCGGGAATTTCAAACACAGATATCTCTAGAAAACTACATCCCACTCTATCGCTTTGTTTTATTCAGTGCTATTTAGTGAACTGCGTCTCGGAACTGTGTTCCGCTGAACCGTTCACTGAACTGTAGTTCAGTTTGCGGAATCGTTCAATGGAACTGCGTCTGAACTGAACGACACAACACTAGCGATTATTGATACGTCTGCAGTCACAACAATTATTTATTTATATTTATTGTTGTCGCTATAATTGCTAAAAACTATAAAAAACGCGCAAGCAGCATGTAAAAATGCTCAAGTACATCAAAAGGCAGACGAGTAAGTGCACAGTGCATACAAAATGTCATGTTTCCGTTTTAATATCAATTTCTCTGCGTGCACAACACGCAAAAAACAAAAACAACAACAACAAAAAACAGGCCGACGTCGCAGCTCCCACGAAGCGGATGCCAATGACGATAATGATGATGATGTGGTGGACTGCGCAGCAGCAGCGCTAAAGCGTCATTCGCTGCGCTCCACAACAAGTTTCTGTGATGAGCTCTTCATGGAGCAGGAAGAGGAGACGGGGAAGGAGGCAGCGGCAGCAGCAGCAACAGCAGCAGCGACGTCAACAGCAGCAGCGGACGCCGTCAGCTTAGGCAACGGCAGTTTGCTAAGCGCAGTGGGCGCAACGGCCGACGAAGGTAACCCAGCAAACAATTTGATGACTCCGCCAAGCAGAGACTTCCAAGTGTCGCCTGGCAGATAGAAGGTTTTTTTGACTGATAACATTTCAATTGCCACAACAATTTAGAGCGACAATATTCCTATTGCCAAGAAGAGACTTTAAAGTGTCGGATTAAAGACGCTCAATATACCGAAAAAAAACTATAAATCCTGAAGCGTAAAAACCGAATATTTATTACACCTTAAATGCGCATGACTTTGTTAAACTTTCTCCCTTTCCCTCTGCAGATATATTTAAATATAGATCGCGCCTCTCAATGTCGTTGAGGGATATTGTTGACGAACCGGATTGCCTGGGCTACTTTCTGCAGTATTTGGAGGCGCAGAAGGCGCTGCCGCTGATTAAATTCTATCTGGATATTGAGAACTTTCGACGTGCGGCGTTGAATCAACTGCAAAGGGAGCTGAACGATGTACCTGAACTGAAGACCCTGTGCGATCTATCCATGCGCAAACCGCTGACAGACGATGAGAAAAGTCGCATCTACGCAGAGACCAATAATCCGACAAATTCCCGAAGAGAACAACAGGCGATAAGTGCAGCGAGCATTAATGATGCCATTGCGATCTATCAGAAATATTTGATTGTAAATGCACCATTTATGGTGGAACTTCCGATTGCTTTATTGGCGCACATTTCGCTGCTGTTGTGCGGCAAGGATTGTGGCAAGTCTGGTGAGCAAACCACGCCCATACTGGCCAGCTGCTTCGATGAGGCAAGGGACTATGTGCTGCAGCAGCTGGAATGCGAATATCTGCAGTGTTTCCTGCAGAGCAGCTACTACTGCAAATACTGCCTGGAGCTGATCGAGGGAAATCTGAACATCTACGATGTGCTCTACGACGAGGTGGCCTTGTTCTATCTAACCGAGTTTCTGGAGCAGCAGCAGGAGCGGGAATGCCTGGAATTCTGGATCACAGCGATCAATTTTCGCAAGAGCTACGATGATCAGCGGGCGGCGCAATCGGATGCGATGATCATCTATGATAAATATTTCTCTCTTCAGTCGGATTGCCGTCTCTGGATGTCGCAGAAGCTGCGCATGCGCGTGGAGCAGGCGATCTGTGCGCCTGGTCAGCTGGCGCAGGCCTTTGATCTGGCCCTGTTGGTCACGGCCAAGTATTTGGAGCGCAAGCATTTTGTTAACTTTCTCAAGTCCAGCATATTCGACAACTACGTCAACGAGCTGAAGACCAAAACCTGCAATCAGCAGCCAGCAGAGTCCTTCAGTCTGCAGCATAAGCTGAGTCTTAGGAGAACTCCAAAGTTATCCCCCAGGCAACGACATCGCAAGGCCATGTCCATGTCGGATTGCACGCACATCTCACAGCATAACACCTTGCTAGCTGGACTCGATACGGGCTGCAAAGCGGTCAAAACAAACGCGGCCAATATGAACATCGATGCCAGGCAGCTGACGAATCCTCAGCTGCTTTGGCAGCGTCCTGTGAGCGCGCTGAAATTCGGACACGTCAACTCCCTGGGCAGATATGAGCGGGATTTCGAGGCTGTAGAATCGGTGGCTTCAAATAGGACGCCCGCCTGGTCGCTGAGCGTAAAGAATGCGATGAGGAAGCTGGTCAATCTGCCGGTGGATAATGTGCAGGAGGAGATCGCCTGGCAGGTGGCCGAGATGATTGTCAAGGACGTGACCAGCGTCACTTTGAAGAGCAAAGATTAAAGCAGGAAATCTAAAATTTAAAGCTATGCAGACAATGCAGTTTGTCAAGTTATAGAAAATTGTATATTTATTTATCATTAGGTCTTTGTATTATGACCTAAAACATCTGTTGTTGTAGCCTTTAGTTTATTAAGTTTTTAATATGATTTAGCGCTCAAATATTTCAAGAATCTCCATCGCAGTCTCTCTAGTGTCTACAAGCGCACAAATGTCTAAAAAGTCTCTCTCAAATTCATCCAATATCACAATATTTATACCCTAAACAAAACTAAGTTTTACTCTTTAATAACTCAAAAAAAAACCCAATACAAACTCAATATACCCTATATAGATCTGTATCGAAGAGCGCGCAGCGCGAGCTGTGTGTGGTTTATTTCCTCTCTCTAAACTATTGTACAAACCTGCTGAACAAATCCTAAGTTTTATTGTATAATAACCAAACAAAGAAGCTAAATTATTTATATATTTTGAATTAAGTTAAGACTTGGCTTTCAAAGCCAGACTTTTCTCTCTTATTGAAGCTCTCATTTGTTATATGAAACACACAAAACAAGATGTAAAGTTAACACAAGTTTCCTTTATTTGGTACCTAATATATAAAAAAATATATATAAATATATATTTGATATTAAGAACATATTTTATTATGAATTTCAAAACGTTGCAATTTGTACTTTCATTCCGCATATTCGCTATTATTACAATAATATTTTTTTAATAGATCAATATGCTATAATTGTGCATAAACATAAATATTTTTGCATACTACAAATGAAACAAATTGTTACAAATAAACAATAAACGTTTATACATTAAATATTCAAAGTGTACGCTTACATATGACTATGAATTCCATTTAAAACATGTATTAACAAGGTGTACCATCTTTTATTTCGGTATGTAAATATTGAAAGATTAAAAAAAATGTTAAACAATTTTAAAAAATGTAAAAAAAAAAGGTATTTTTAGGTATTCAATGCATTAAAATTTGTTTAAGTTTTGAAACATTATCAAGCACGCTTTTAAATGTTACCTTATTGCATTGTTAAAAAAAGCAAAAAAAAAGTTGTTGAATATGGAATTTTGAATAACTTTGTCAATTTTAAACCGATTAGCTTGAATTGAAAAGTTTTAAAAACGTTAATTCAATACCTTTGAAAATATTTTGTTAAAATCTGAATTTTACAATATTTACATACCGACAGAAACGATGGCGCAGTTTGTATTTCTAGACGACTAATAACCTCTGTAGATCTTAAGGACTATCCTAACCCCCCCGACCTAAGCTAATCATCTCCGGGCAGGTTATTTGTGGAGCTAAACCAGCGTAGAATGCGCAGCATGGTCTTGGCGGAGTAAAGACAGAAGGGATACTCATTGTAACATCGCTCGGAGCTGCCACGTAGCGCCAATCCTCGACTGAAAGCGCGTCCAATTTTCGTAGGTGCCATTTCCACCGAGGATTCCAGAAAGTGAAGCAGCAGCTCAGCTTCGCTAGACTGGGATTCGGCGCCCGACATCAGCTGGCAGATGAGGGATTGCAGGCACTCGAAGGGATCGCGTGCCATGATGCCCTTCCAGTCGATGGAGCTGGGAATTTCATTCCGACTTGGGGCATGCCTCTTGCCACGTTGCGAGCCCGAGGTGAGGGAGGTAAAGGCGTTGCTCGCCTGCCCCGCCAGCATGGGTAATCTTTGTAGATTCAGCGAACTCGTCACCTGACCCGCCAGATTGGTTATACCCTGTATGGGACGTATGCGATTCCAATCCTGCGCCAGCAAATGCATCATGTACATGGCGCCCAAACCCATGGCAGCGAGCACAAATATGCTGAGAAAATATATGGACGGATCAGATCAAATTGACGTAACCGACACTAGGAGGCTCTTTACTTTGAGTACTTACAAACACCCATCTTTGTTTTCTCTTAACCGATCTCTACAAAATTTACAGTGTCGATAGAGAATGCCATAAGCTAGTCACATACCAAATTACAAATCAATAGCTTGAAAAATTTGGCTACAGTTGCTTTTTGCGATTTGCAGGGAAAGGGGGAGAGGTATCCAAAATCTTAAACAAACTAGTTTTGCTTACTAATTAGGAGAATCTAAATACCGAAAATTATGTTTCTAGCTCTAATAGTTGCTGAGATCTAGGTGTTCATACGGACGGACAGACAGACGGATGAAGATCAAGATTATATGTATATACTTTGTGGGGTCTGCCACGCCTGCTTCTGGGTGTTACACACATTTCCTCTTTGCACTTTTTACACTTTTTACTTTTTTAAAGTAAAGGGTCTAAAAAGCGCAGTAACTCTGCAGATTTCTGGCAAGGATTAGGCTTGGATTTTATATAGACTTACCGAAAACCCATCTCTGATAAAAACACGTCCGTTTAGCTGTATGGTCAACACTTCAATGCAAAGTCTTTGATTGCCACTTGGCAGTTTAGGCCTAATGTGCAGGCTCCAGTTTGGTTAGCCTGGCTAACAAGCCACAAATTTTGTGGCCACATGCAGACAAAGACGGCCTTCGCTTTCCGCTTTGCGCAGTTGGAAACAGTGCTGCCAATTTTTACCAAAAAAAACTTTTTAAAGAAAGCTAAAAAAATCAAAATAATTAATTCATTTAATACAAAATCCATTCCTAAATAAGACATCATTTTTTTATGCTTTTCAAAAATAGTCAGATCTGGCGGTAAAAAAGCGAATTGAGACAACAGTGATTGTATCTAAAGTCAGCTGGATGACATAATGCCTTGGCTCCATCCTCCGATCGACAACAAGGCGCTGAAGATATCAATTTCTTTTTTTTTTTGGCTGCGGGAAACTGGTTTGTTTGGTTTTTCATTTGGCATTTTCCTTTTGGCAACTTGTTTGTGGCCAACTTTTATTTGCTGTTTGCGGTTTCCTTTATGCCTATTATTATTATTATAATTATAATAGTTTACTTGTATTGTTTGAGCCACTTTCAATGTTGCGGTCAAACCAAATCGAACTTTATCCAAGACTATGACCATGGCAGTGGGTCAAAATTAAGCATTTTTCTGACGCCGAAAGCTGCTTGATGCGTCCTTTAACCACTGTTCGAAAATTTTTGAAAATTTTACTATTTGTCTTTTATTTTTATGTGCGAATTGGTCGGCTTCAATGGCAACTTTTATTGTTGGTAATAAGGAAATGGAAACTGATACATATACAAAGAAAAAGACTGCAAAGACTCGACTAGGATATGCCCTGTAAATTAAGTCTGATTAAAGTTGTAAATACTTTATGACCATTTATAAATTATAATGTTAATGGAAATAAAAAAAATAATATTATAATCTGGTATAACTAATGAATAGGTGCAGGTGCATATAACCTTACCATCTATAACTAAGGTTTATTTTCTATATTCAAGTTTATAGTACTTCTAGTCGTACTTTATTTTTATAAAAAAAAATAATAAAAAACCTAATAAATTTTTTTACTGACCAGATTTAAAGTATACAAACTTTAAACTTCAAAATAATTTAAAAATTTCCAAATAAAATAAAAATATAAAATATTAAAATATAAAATATTAATATACTAATAAGAAAATATCTATCTGTCGACGCCCCGACATCCACGAACTTGAAACTTTGCCAAAACTCAAGCGATTTTCAATCGTGTTTTTATACCCTGTAATTATAAAATGGTTATGAACAGGGTTAATGGGGTTGTGCAAATAAATATACGTTTTTCTGAATAATTTGAGTATGAAAGTAAAATACAAGTTATGAATAAACCAAAATTTTGGAAAATTTTTAAATATTATTTAGGGTATACATCTAGCTAATTTCCAAAATTTGTATTTCCAGCTATTAAAGTTGCAGAGATCTTCACGAATATCCATCAAACGCCTACAATTTATTTACGGTTAAACAATGGAAGTTTACCCATGCTAAATACGGAAACTAAAATATTGGGTCACTTTAAGAGAGACGTTTGCGTTGATCGACTCTCTGCAAATTTGCAGATTTGATAAGACTTTGTGCTTTTAAGCCGAAGTCCATTTGAAAACTTTTCGTCAAAACAGTTTCCAGTTAAAATCGAAAGCTTTTCCCTCCGTGGCATATAAAATGAGGTTGCGACCAAGGCAGCGGCTTTAGTCGATTGCAGCATCTACAACGTGGTTCGGAAAAGTGTTTTTCAGGAAAACTGGCAACGGACAACAAGTGCAACAAAAGTAACCACTCTGCTGGCTTTTATGGATTACGCAACATTCGCGCAACAACAACAGCTCAAAGGAAAGTGAAAGCCAGCCTCAGCAGGTCACTTGCAACGGATGTGTTGCATCATACTCTACTGCGTGCAACCGATTCGAGCTGATCCGTCAAAACAAAACGCCACAAAATGTTTTACACCGTGATCTTCTTTGCCACCATCGTTCTGCTCTTCCTAGTCAGCGGCATTCGCAAACCGGCCAAGTTTCCCCCAGGTAGCTATTAGTCAAATAGATAAATTAATTAGTGGTATGACCTACTTCGTATAGATCATTTATCCCAGGTATTTATCAGTTAAATAGATAAATTAATTAGTGATATGACTTACTTCCTACAAATAAACATATTGACGATATGATCTACTTTGTACAGGTCATTTCTTTAAATCGATCGTATAAATAGATAAATAAATAGGTGATATGACCTACTTCGTATTGGTCACTTCTTTCAATCAATTGTGGCGTTTTCGTTGATAGAAAATGCAAGCCTGCCTACTAATATACCATTAGCAAATTCTACATTTTCGACATACTAAAAAAATTTATTACGAGAAGAAAAACATTTCAAGCAGATTACAAAACCTAAAAAAAAGTTGTCAGCGATCCGAAGTATTGGTTTGAAACTCGTTTGATATAAAGTAAAGTTTTACTTCGAAAATGTATTGTTCAGCAACTTTAACGTTTGGTTTTACTTCCGGTTCAGGTTTGTCTGACCATTACATTAATAATTCAATTCAAACAAAAACTTTGTTAATAACAAATTGAATGTTTTATGTAACTCTGCAAGAGTTCTTCTTCTTTTTAAGTTCTTCAACTGAAATGTATTAATAAATCAATTTTTAATCAATTTTAACTTATATAATAAATACTACAAGTTATAATAAAGGGCTCTAAAGTTAAATAAATTAGAAATTAGGGAAATCCGATTACGAATCGGTTTGGTTTCAAACCGGTTACACTTATATGATTTTAAAGTTTCCTAACTTTTAATAACCAATTTTCTTAACCAGGTCCCCGCTGGTATCCGATTGTGGGCAGCGCGCTGCAGATATCGAGGATGAGGGAACGTCTGGGCATGTTCTGCAAGGTGATTGACGAGCTGACCAAGCTCTATGTGAATCCGTATGGATATTACGGCCTGAAGATCGGCAGAGACAAGGTGGTGATAGCGTACACGACGGAGGCGATTAGTGAGATGATGACCAACGAGGACATCGACGGACGTCCGGACGGAATCTTCTATCGCCTACGGACATTTAACGCTCGTCTTGGAGTGCTACTAACGGATGGGGAGATGTGGGTGGAGCAGCGACGTTTTATAATTCGACATTTGAAGAACTTTGGATTTGCACGCAGCGGAATTGTGGATATAATCCGAAACGAGGCAAGTTGCTTGTTGCAGGATCTACGTGGCAAACTGCAGGCAGCTGGAGGTAATCAGGTAAGGATCGAGATGCAGGATCTAACGGGTGTTTATGTACTGAACACTCTGTGGTGCCTGCTCAGCAGCCAGCGCTACGATCCCGGTTCAGCGGAGATCACAGAACTGTTGGTCATCACCTTTGAGCTGTTTAAGAACATCGATATGGTCGGCGCTTTGTTCAGTCACTTTCCGCTGCTCAGATTCATTGCGCCCGATTATTCGGGGTATAATGGTTTTATGGACAGCCATCGAGCGCTGTATGCGTTTTTCACCAAGGAAATTGATCAACATCGCAGCACATATCGGAATTACGACGAGCCCAGGGATCTAATGGACAGTTATTTGCGTGCCCAGGAGAGCAATAAGGGAATTATGTTCAGTGACGAGAGTTTGCTGGCGGTTTGTCTGGATATGTTCTTTGCGGGATCGGAGACAACGAATAAGAGTTTGGGTTTTCTGTTTTTGTATCTGGTTAGGCAGCCGGAGATACAGGATCGCGCCCATGCCGAAATCAAGGAAATGATTGGTTTGGAACGTCTGCCCGAGTGGTCGGATAGGTCGAAACTTCCTTATTGTGAGGCCGTCACCTTGGAGGCCCTGCGCTTTTTTATGCTGCACACCTTTGGCATTCCGCATCGTGCATTATGCGATACGCGTTTATCGGGCTATGATATACCCAAGGATACAATGGTCATTGCCTGTTTCCGTGGCATGTTGACCAATCCCGTGGACTTCCCCGAACCCGCAGTTTTTGATCCCACACGTTTTCTGCTCGACGGACAATTGAAAACGCCGGAGGCCTTCAATCCCTTTGGCTATGGGCGACATCGTTGCATGGGCGATTTGCTGGGACGCCAGAATTTATTTATGTTCGCCACCACGCTGCTGCAGCATTTTAAATTTGTCGCCCTTCCCGGTCAGATGCCTGAGGAGGTGCCCCTGGAGGGCGCCACAGCAGCGGTCAAGCCATTCGACGCCATTTTGGT